>JAWMRA010000063.1:2786021-2850347 GCA_035584735.1 Pseudotriccus pelzelni
CCCCCCCCCCCCCCCCCCCCCCCCCCCCCCCCCCCCCCCCCCCCCCCCGAAACAGCCCATTAAACAACACACATAGAGGGAAAGAAACAAAAACAAAGGAAAAAATCACCCTAATCTAATGTTTCACAAACACTGGGCACCCAAACAGCCGATCTTTGTCAGGAACCCTAGTTCCAAGAAGCACTTAGAGGCTTTCATCAACACATTATAATATTAATCAAGACTCATAATGCAGAGTGATTTGCATGCCAACAAATATATTTACACTGTAAATTGTTTGTTGAGAAGCCTCAGAGAAATATGCAATTCGCTGCTATTGAACTTGGGTAGCAGGGAAAAAAAAAATAAAAGTACCAACTCCCTGTAGAGTTGGTTCCTTCTGGTTTTGGCAACACAACTCATTAGCATGTACTCACATTTCCACGTGGGTTTTTGCTCACAGTCATTTAGCTGGATCACAGCGATCTGCGATGGAAAGGCTTGGTAAGGTCCTCACAGCTAAATCCAGGCCACTGTGTTCTCCACAGGGGAGACACAGCCTCTGGTCAACTTGTCCAATTTGAGCCAACAAGTCAAAGCACAAATGTCGCCCATGGGTGACTCTGTCTGACCCTTGGAGTGACCTTGGGCTGTTTAAGCAGGCCTGGGGTGAATGAAAGCCAAGTGACCCCAGAAAATGCCTGCTCCCCCCTGGACGGGAGGATGGGCACAGCACAGGGTGCCAAAAAGCTGGAAGGACAATGGGAGAGCCTCCAATGCTCACAGCCCTCTGACAAACTCAGCCAAAAAGTCCGAGGACAGTTGGACTCAGTCTTAGAGGTCTTTTCCAATCTTAACGACTCCATGAACCTCTGTATGAGATTCTGCTACAGAGGCCCATGGCAGGATGGGGGAGGTGACTGCACACTCCTGGGTCCTCCCACACCTCCCTGGTCACAGGGAAGACCACTCAGAGAGACAGCTCGGTTCAGATCCCAGGATCTGGGGGTTTAACAAGCATTTACAGTCTCCAGGGCACTATGTAGAGAGGCCAAGAGGAACATTTATCATTATTACCCACACAGTTTCACAACACAACCTGTATCTCCAGCACAGAGGGAGAGGACAAGATTCCCAACACCACTGGGAAGCAACAGGAGGTCTTTTCCAGCCTAAACGATTTTATGATTCCAAGAGCATTCAAATGGTTGGCACGCTGATGCCATGTTTCTCACCCCAAGGGATCTCTCCCGCTGCCTTGTCCCCCTTCCACCCCTGCTCTTCCCACCATGGTATCCATATCCTGCCGGGTATCCGTGCTGGGTGTAAACGAGTGCCTGCCGCGCTTCCTGGCCGGCCTCTCCCCTCACCGCCCGCCTGGGGCTCTGGGGCTGGAAAGGATGATTAGCAAAGGAGTTAGAGGAGAATGAAACAGGAGTATTCCACGGTGCCTCTCTAAGCTGCTGAAGAGCGGATTAGCAGGAGGCATTGATCTCCTGGTTCAGAGACCTTCTAAAGAGCGAGGCGGAAAAATAATGGGAGGGAGGAGGGAGGAAGCTAATTAACACTTCCAGGGTAGCAAGCTCTCCATGTGGAGTTGATATTAATAGATCAGATAGGAGATGTCCTGGTCAGCAGAGTAAGAGGTGTTTGTTCACCCGGTGTGGTAAGTGGGAAGGTGCTGAGGGACAGGACCAGCACAGAGGGAGGGGAGATCACAGAATTGGAGAAATCACAGAATCCCAGAATGGTTTGGGTTGGAAGGGCCCTTAAAGGTCATCTAGTTCCAAGCCCCTGCCATGGGCAGGGACACCCTTCCACTAGACCAGGTTGCTCAAATAATCCAAAATTTCAATCAACTAACCAAAATCCATGATCTTTGTTCACCACCTCATGGTCTGGTCTTTGACCCTCCCCTTCCAAGTAATTAATCATTACTACTATTAGTCATTATTACTACTAGTAAAACCAAATAGATTCGCCCCTAATCACAAGGAACACTAGCGCCATCCAACCTGCCCTAAAACACTCCCGCGGATGTGACATCCACAACTTCTCTGGGCAACCCTGAGCAGAGCACCTTGTCACAGATCACTGCTGTCCCCACTGGGTCAGGACTGGACCGTGGCTGCTCTCACACAGGCACCTCTGGCCACACTGCTGCCTTTGCTCCAGCTTTGTACGGGGAAGCAGGAAGCTGAAGTTGCACTCCTGCATCCTGGTAGTCACCCTGCCCCCCCGGTTAGCAGCTATTTTGGGATGACACCACAGTGCTCCTTCCAAACCCGCCACGTAACCAGCGTTTCATCCCCGTGACAGGCAGGGAACTGATCTGAAAGCCCAGGAAGCGTTTTGGCGGAGCAGTGAAAAAAAAATCACAGGAATAAACTTTCAGGGTCCATCAGGTAGTTTGATCTGTTTGCCTTTAATACTCTGCTTCTCTCTGTGTGCGCAGTGCAGTCCCTAATCCCTGCTCAGTAATTACCAACATTAGAGGACCAGAGCTCAGTCCTGCCCATCCACGCTCGCTAATGCCTGCACAACCATTTCCATAACCCTCTCCGTGCCATGCCATTAAGGACAAGCAGCTGCCTCCAAGCCCTCCATTTGCAAAGATTGCCCTGCAAAAACATCAGGGAAAGAGGAAGAGGTTGGTTGGGGGCGAAGGGGCATTTTATTTGATAAAATCATAAAGAGCAGTGCATCTTGCAGAGGAAGAATCTCCGAGACATAAATGTCAGGTTTATGAACAATTGAGCTGCTCGGTGCTTGCCCGAAATTGCTCTTTAAGGTCAGCACTGTAAGTGTTCCCTTGGGCAAACGCACTGAGGGACAAGTGCTCAGCAGGGAACGGCGGCTCCAAAGGGGGACAGAGACCCGGACCTGGGGCGAGGAGACACAGCCCAAAGGCGTGGCTGCCCACACGCCTTTTGGGGAAAAGCCTTGGGGACGGGAGCATCGGCGCCTGCCAAGCCCTGCGCTGACACTCCGAGGGAGCATCGACTCCGCTCTGAGAAACACAGATTTATCTGCGCAGCCACAGCACTCGGATCAGTTGTGCCGAGATGCTTCACTTCACCTTGGACTCTGAGCGATGGGACACAGACAGACCCTTCTCCCAGCCGAGGGCTGGGGTCCCTCCTGCCCTGAGAGCACACCCTCCACAGAAATGAGTGTTATTTTGGCAGCCGATATCCATATCAGAAATTGGTACAGGAAGGCTGGGAGACCACAGAGGAGCCCCAGACTATTTGGAGAAGACAACAAGCTGAGCACACTCCAGATGCACCTAAATCTCAAGAAAAGACCATCCAGATGCGGCTTATCCGACTTAGCGTTTGGGCTGGCTGAGGGCAGAGGAGGCTGGAGGCAGCAGAGGGGTGAGCCATCAATAATGCCAAGAGGCCACTTCAGACTAATCCAAGGATGAGAAATCCTGGCAGGAGCAGTAAATGCTCCAGCACACCCTCGGGTGCCAAAAGGGCTCCCACACAGCACCCCATTTCACAGGTGCACACACAGGCCATACTGGCTTTCCCTAAACCAGAAATGGTGGCAGAAGGACTTGAACCCATAGTTAAAGGCCCCAGGATGCCTCTGCTCCTCCTGCCTGCCCTTCAGGGAGGACACACCATGAGGGGACCCAAAGGGCTCTGGAAAGCAGCTTAGGGCATAAATTAGAGCAAGGGAACTGAGCTCACAAAGGTGACAGCAAACAGCCTTGAGAGGAGGCAGGAAGGGTGATCACAAGTTGTTTGAAATTCCTCCGGGTTGTTACGACGGGACCTCGATGGGCCATATGGTCTTGTCTTGACCCTTAAATCATCTTATGCCCTTCTAACAGCAGCAATCGCTGTTGCTGGCTCCCATTCCTTGTTATTCTTGGCACTGGGAGGCCGGGAATGCGAGGCAGCTCAACCCCGTAATGAGATGCATCAGATGGAGACCATCTGGAAGGAGCATCCAACTTTAACCTTGAGGGCTACTTGGAAAAGGACCTTCAGCCAGCAAAAGTCGCCTTCCCGCCGGCAAACAGCCCTCTCCCGAATGCTCCCTGCACCGTGCCGGGGGTCTCGGGAGCCGTCAGCCTCCAAGGAGCCCAGCACTAAAGCCTCCTGCACTTGATGCCTCCAGGATGGGCTGTCCATCTGCTCCCTGCCAAGGCACCGTGTCCTGGCGTGGTGGGAAAGCGGCCGAGCGGGGCCAGGAAAGCGGCTGCAGGCGCTCGGGGGAAGCGGGGCAGCGCAGAACCAGGTGGGGCACGGCCGGAATAAATCAATTATACAACGTTTATCATCCGGAAAGGCAGGAGGGAACTCGGAGGGAGACCCAGCTCCGATCGGGAAGCTGCAGGGGACGGCTCTGTCCGCTGGCGTTTTGGACTTTCCTCGCCATTCCCCTCACACCTTGCTCCCAATTTCCATTCACTAATAGCCAATCCTTTACATTTCCATATTCCCATCTACTTAAGGGCTCTCCATGCATCTGACAGATAATGCTGACAAATCTTGCCTGGCTGCCCTGATGGAGATCAACTTTGCCATTAGCAGAAAACTCATTTTCCGAACAACTCCGAGGCTTCTTTGTTTCTACCCCAATTAGGAAAGAAATACATAAAAATGGGGGGGAAAACCCTTCAAACCTCAAGTTTCTGAGATGAGAACCTGCTCAGGGTGGATCAAAACATTTCCCATCAATGTGGTCTTGCTTCTGGGGGTGAAAAAGCTGGTGGGATTTTCACTACTAGCCTTAGGACCTCAATTTCACAGAGCAAAGTCCTGAAACACCTCTAAGCCTTCACTGAAAGCCCAGGAAAATCTGTTACTTCAACCGTTTGCTGAAGTGCTTTGCTCAATTGTGCCTTTGTTCTTTCCATTTTTTTTAATTAAGATTGAAAGGCCAAGGCTGTAAAAAGAGCTGCACACACGGGAAGAGGGAAAGTTCATTTGAATGGAAATTGAGAAGCCAAATCCTTGGAAAGGCTTTCAAAAGCCACCTTAAACGATTTTCTCTGTTGTCTGGCAGGTTAAACACCTCCCTGGAACTGGGATATCTGTCTTGAAATGCCTCTGCAGGTCTCCCCAATGTCTGTTCTCCACAGAACAGCCACACAAGGATGGGGGTTTTATGGAAGAGCCTGTGCTAGGGCCGAACAGGAGTGGGACACAAGAGGAGAGCAGGAGGGAAAGATGTACTTTGCTGCCTCTCCAAAACCCAGGGCTTCTACAACAAGAACCCTCTAACCAGCCTAAGTACCTCCCCACAGCCTGACCCTGACGCTGCTTGAAATTATCCGAGAAGGATCAGGCAAATGGTTTCATATAAAACACCCCCCTGAGACACACTGAGGAAAAACATTCATTAACAAAAAAATCAAAATGAGCAGCACTTAGGCACAGAGAGGCTGGGATGGAAATAGCAACCCCAAAGGGCTTTGGGAGGGTGAGCTTTTCTTCACCCCGAGGGCGGCCAGAGGGACAGCATGAGCTGTGCCAGCTGCACAGGCAGCTCTGCCGATGGCGAACGTCATCGGCTCCAGGTTGAAGGATTTATTCCCAGCCACAGACTCCTGCTGTCCAGCCGGACTGGCTGGCATGAATCATCCACACACCCCATCTTCATTTAACATCCGTCTCATCAAAGCGGATGCCAATGGACGGAGAGGCCCCAGGGCATGACCGGGCTCACCGGATGCACAACATCTCCCAGCGGAGAGATCCTGACAGGTAACACTCCCTGGATGCTTCTCACAACATCTGCTTAAATCCCCTGGCCGGGGCTGGACAGCAAACAAGACAAGGGTGCTCTCAGATGACTCTGCTCCCACCCCTGGGGCTCACACAATTCTCATTTCCTATTTTTCCCCATATATAAATCTCTCGGACGCTGCACCCGACGACCTGAGTCGGCTTCTTGGGGAAGGAAAAGCGTCTCCCTGCACAACCATCCATCTCATCTTTGTCCACTAAAAGATGATTTACAACTGTCTCCAACGCGCCTGGTGCTGGTCAAGACCTAAAAAGAAGGCACGGAAGCCTCCACCACGCACATGTGAGGGAGAAGTAATTTTGGCAAGACGGGCTGACACCGCTTGTTAAAGAAGAGCAAATTGGTGGGGTGGGAAGACGAAACAGGGATAAAAGCCACAACTTCCGAGCAAACCCCCAACTCCTGATTCAGAGCCTCTGCTGCACAGGGTCTCCTCTTGCTGCTCTTCAAGCCAAAACCAGATCAAGAACAGCTGTGAATCCTCACACCCCTCCCTGGCCCCACGAACGCTCCCAGGGCAGCTGGGATCCTGGAAACTTTGCCACTTGTCTTTCCCTTCTCACTGCCAGCGTCCTCATCCTCGCATGGGATGAAGGTGCCTGGGATGAACACGGGATGCAGGGCTGATAGCAGGGAGCCACACGGGGAGCGTGCGAGCCACCCCGCTGTGTTATTAATACATGAACTTTGCCACCGCCCTCCCACGCTGCCTGCTGATTTTTATACCATATTGCATAATTAATCTGTCAACATTCTGTGACGAGGTATAAATATTAATAATACGATCACACAGTTGGCTGTTCCTTTTAAAATTCAAACTTGGCGAAGATAAATCGCGCACTTAATCTTAGCAAGCTTTGAAGAGTGTATTAAAAAGGGAGGAAAAAAATAATAAGGGGGGGGAGAAGAAAAGAGGATACATTTGATTTTGCAACAGGATTGCCTGATTTTACCTGGGTTTGCCTTCCCTTTATCTCTACCAGATGTGAGGGTGATAGTAGCATTTGCTCAAATGTTTGGCTGCACCAACCAGGGCGAGGACCAATATATGGGGCTGGAGGGGGGGGACACCAGTTGGGCCCTGAGTTCCTTCCTAAGTTAGGTCCTCCCAACAGCCCTGTACAGATTCAGCTGGGATAAAAAAGGAGTAAAGGCTTTAAAAATCCCATCAGGCACTGTTTGAAGGGTAAAGAAGAGGGTGAAGAGTGCACGCCCTGAGAGTTTTGAGCTGCTTTTAGTGCCACCCCAAAGAGCTGGACATTAAAGCTGTGGTTACCAGCTGAGGCAATGGGAAGCTTAAAGCACCACCAACTTCACAAATGCCTTTAAAAAGTCAACTTGAGAGGCCTCAGTGCAGCTCAGCACTTCAGAAAGTGACTGTCTTGCAAACCATGAGTTGTCCAAAGCAGCACACACAGTTTCTGAGAGCTTTGCCACACCTCCATCCTCACAGACCCTTCCTAGGCAGGATGCTCAGTCTCCTGCCTGAAGAAAGTCTGTGGCACACTTTGCAGCTGAGATCCCTGAGCATCTACCTGCCCCTCCCCAGCCCCATCTATAAGCTCCTTTAAGCCTCTGCAGGACCAACTTTCCTATTTGTTCTGGGCTCTAAGACCTCAATAATGCTCAGTGTCTTCCCCGCTCCAGCCTCGCCATCCCAAGACTTTGGAACCCCATACTTTCCATGTATTATTCATCTCCAGTTCAGATGTTGCCAACGCCTGAGCCATTTCTACTCCTCGAGACAAAGAAACGCTCTTTGCCTGTGATGATGTAACACCTCGTGAACCCTGGGAACTCCATCCCTTCCCATGCCCACTTTGTCCCAGCTCATCTTCCTAACCCCGCTTTTGTTTCTAAAAGAGGAAGACAGGGAAGAAAAAAAATCACAGCACCACCCGCCTCCCTAATACAAGTAAGGCACAGTGATGGCAAACTCTTCCCTCAATACTCCAGTCACTTTGTTTTACAGAGTACTGAAATGAAAGGGATACTTTAGATTAAAAGATCTGTTTAATGGTCTGATTAATTCATTCCAAACAGACAGAGCCTGTTCTGAGGATCTCTGTTAGCTCTTAACCTTTCCAGCTTGGGCTTTTTTTTTGTGTATAAGCAAGGATGTGTTTTAATTTAATATTCAGCGCCTGCTGCGCTCTCTCTGGGTTGGATCACATGGCTCTTCTTCTGCACTTGGAGAAGGGACCAAATGCTTCTTAAAATAAACAGAGATGAGCTGATAAACAAGGAGGGCAAAAGCAGGAGGGCTCACCTGACGGCCCACACGCGCCACGGGCAATTACCCCATTCACCCTGGTTCAGTTCACAAAATTAATTAGCACTGAACGCTGCTGGTCCATATTATTTATGAGCTAATGAGCAGGAGAAGCTGCAACTCCAAAGGCAAGCACGCCAGGTGGCCAGAGGCAAGTTTCCAGCCCATGGGACGGGAGAGAATCCCAACCCCATGATCCCAACAAGAAGCCTCGCAAAGCCAGGAACGGAACCAAGACTTGGAGAGTGGAGGCTTCAGTGAGGAGAACTCACCTGGGGGGAGTGGCAAGGCATGAGGGGAAGCTGATATTGTTCCTTGGTTTCTTGGGAGACCTGGATCAAAGAGCAAAGGGGGTGGGCAGTGCCTTCATGGGCAGCTACAGCCACACCTTGCAGGCCCTTGGGCCACCACGGTGCCCTTGGTGCAGGCAGGGCAGCACAGCCCAGTCAGTCACACAGGCACGAGGGTCCTGCTGCCCTCTAATGCCCCTGGTGCCTTCTGCTCCTCCAAGGAGACCTGAGGAACGACCATCATCGGGCATGGGCACACCCCGCGACGAGATGGGTGGTTTCCAGGATCGGCACACGGGACAGACGTGACAGAGGTTCAGCTCCCGGTCGGCAGAGGCCATCCCTCCAACGGCTGTCACTGTCATGCTCAAATTCAGGGAGGCCTATCACGTCACACCTGCCTCCCGCAGGCTTTGAGCTGTTTCCCTTTCCCTCTGCCCTCTCAAGCTATGAAGACAGACTCCTCCTCCGACTGAAACACAGGGCCACTTTGTCAGGGGGAGAAGGGACAGCGAGAAAATGGTGCATCAGCACAGCAGGCGAGTGGAAAGCGCTCCCACCAAACCCTGGATCAAACACAACGCCTTGTCCTTGCTGCCACCACCACTCCCATCCCTAGCTGGGCACTCACAGCGTGGCATCAACCTGGGGAAAGACAAGCTCAGCAAAGCGAGGGGGAGATGGTCCCCAGGCACTGCTCAAGCAGCAGCCGGGGAGAAGTTGAAGCAGCATTTAATTTCCGCCTGACGTGCTATCACTTACGCGAGATCACAGCTCCTGCTCTTGCCTTCACTCAACCCCCTCCTCTAAGACTGTGGAGAAATAACACTGCTCTCTTCAAGTGAGGCAGAAAGTTCAGCTGTGGCACCTGCTAAGAGTACTCCACGTCTAGTGCTCCTCTCTCACGCGAGCCTCGAACCAGGGCCCGCTCTGTGCTCGCCCTCTCCCCGCCGGAGAGGCGGCTCCGCTCGGCTCCGCGGGACTGTGAGGGGCTCACACCCGGGGCAGGGCGAGCAGGGGGCAACTCACAGAATGCGCCGGGTGAGAAGGGACCCACAGGGATCACCGAGTCCAACTCAGCCCCCCACAGGACGACCCCACGAGTCACGCCGTGAAAAGAGGGCTGATTTCGGGCTGCACGGACAACCTGAGACCCGGCGGGTGGGAAGTGCCACCCTTCTTTCAGGCCGGGCTCAAAATTCCCAGTGCTATTTCCATGCCCAGCCTACGTGTCACAACTAATTTCACCTGATCTCTCTTTGCCTGGTTTACTGACAGTCCATAGTCCAGACACATTATCCCCACCCCCACCAATTAGAACATCCACAAATGAAACAAAATCCCCCAAAAAGCTGCCTAGCCAGAACATAATTTTACTTTATTCGCCTGTTTATTATTTTTTTTCACCCCATATGCTCACAATTATTCTTTTGTTTCCATTTTGCTGGCTAACAAGCAGGGGGAGGGGGGAATCATATTCTAGAGTTTTTCCTTCTCTCCGCCTTTTCCCCTTTTTTTAGCACAGAACAGATGTTTCCCACGTCAGAGTCTCTCTTGACAAAGGCAGACTTTTTCAGTTGGGGAAAAGATGCTCAGAAAGAAATTTTCTTCCAAGCTTTAATCCCAAATTTCCTCAGCTTTCCCACAGCTCTCCCTGTGCCTCCAGCTGGAACGTGTCTGCCGGGCTGTCCCAGGACACTGCTTTGCCTGGAGTGGTCACCCAGTCTGGCTCATGACCTTCAGGATAGTTTATACAAAAATGGCACAATAATGGAAATTGCCATTAATGGGAGTAATTAACTTCCATTAATTTCAACTGCAACTGTCCCATAAGGTAAAAGGAGTCCAGAATTAAAGACATTTAATTAAAGACATTTCAGTTTTTCAAACTGAAAGAGGGGAAATTTAGGTTTGATAGGTTGAAAAAACTCTTTATGTTGAGGGTGGGGAGGCCCTGGCACAGGTTGCCCAGAGAAGCTCTGGCTGTCCCATCCCTGAAAGTGTCCAAGGCCAGGTTCGACAGTGCTTGCAGCAACCTGGGCTAGTGGAAGGTGTCCCTGCCTATGGCAGGGGGTTGGAACTGGATGGGCTTTAAGGGCCCTTCCAACCCAAACCATCCTGTGATTCTGTAATGTGGTGTCAGACTTATAGGAGGACCTAACTCCTCTAAAAGCCTGTGGATAAAACCACATTTAGACTCCAGTGAAGGCACAAACGGCCTTGACACAGGACAAGGAGAAGGGAAGTCCCTTCAGATGCCTTCAAAGAGGCCTAACAGTCCAAACAGTTCAATTCCAGGACTCAGAGCCAGGACATCTGGCTATTTTTTGGCTTGCTGTTATCTATGTGTTTGTTTTCTCCTCGTGCCTCAACTGACTCATATGAAAAATGGGGATGATAATAGGCAGCTAACAGTGGCAATCTCTGAAATATTGGCTCTGCTAAAACAGGTGAGCTGTCTCAGCTTACAGCAGCACCCCTGCAAGCGTTGGCAGACACCGAGTTCTCTTCTTCTGGCCTTAACAATAAATCACCAGCTCATCTCTGCTCTGTGAGAGGGAACTGGGTTGTGGTCGACTAGATGTGCTTTGCAAAATCCCCCCCCAAGCACCAACTACTGACTATTGCAGCACTGGGAGAGGGAGAAGAGGACTGGGGCTTGCTCTGCCTCTTGCTCTGCCTCTTCCTCCAGCTTCTCTCTGTGAGGAGGACCATGTGCTTGAAGAGAAAAACAGAAACTTCTCGCTAGAGAAAAGACCAAAGGAGTACAACCCATGTGAAAGAGGGGGCTTCTAAACTCCAGTCTGTTCTTGCCTGAGCCAGTGGCACAAACAGGTTTCACAAGTGTGGAAGTATGGCCAGGATTGAAGGGAGTCTACAAGAAAGGAGGAGAGGGACTTTTTACAAGAGCATGGAATGACAGGACAAGGGGGAATGGCTTCAAACTGACAGAGAGTGGGCTTAGATTAGATATTGGGAAAAAATTCTTTACTGTGAGGGTGGTGAGGCCCTGGCACAGGTTGCCCAGAGAAACTGTGGCTGCCTCATCCCTGGAAGTGCCCAAGGCCAGGCTGAATGGGCCTTAGAGCAACCTGGGATAGTGGAAGGTGTCCCTGCCTGTGGCAGAGGGTTGGAATGAGATGGTCTTTAAGGTCCCTTCCAGTACAGGCCACTCTATGATCCTATGAGTACATCTTTGGTCAAGAGTCCAGACGTGAAACCCCAGGACCATTTTCATGCTGAGGAACAAACCCTTGTCTCCCCACTCCCCAGAACACTCCCCTCCTGAGCTCAAATCCCAGCGCTTCGAAGCTGCATCTCCCCCAGAGCCGCCGCGATCGCTGCTGGCACCAACCCCTTCCACAGGACGAGATAATGTGCATTATTTGCTAAAATAAGTTTGACATTAATTAGCAGGAATCTCGCTGGCAAAGCCTCACACTGCGCAGCAGATGTGATGCGGGCTCACAGCTCCTTCCCTCCCTGCCGGGTGGATGGGGGAAGAGCTGGAGTCACGGAGTTTGTGTAAACGCGTCCAAGAAGAGAACTGCGTCAAGAGGGACTGTCACCACCAGTGCCAAGCCAAGACACCCTCCCAGCAGCAGGCTGGATGCCTTTTAGAAGAGCCAGGCTGGCAAAGAGACAGATGTCACCCGTGACAGACAAGGCAAAGGCGGGGGATGGCTGGCACTGGGGTTTTCTGCTCCCCTGGGAAATGCCGGCCTGGGACACGGTCATTTGACTTCCTCCAGAAAGTGGGCAGTGAGTGATCGAAGCACTCGCCTGAAAGCGCTTGTTCCCTCCAGAACATCAGCATCAGATTCCAGCCAGGCAGCTCAATTCCTCATCCTCTGTGCTCGATAAACCCTGGTCCATAAAATTTATTGCCTGCTTCTAGATGACAACTGCAGGAAAAAAACCTCCCGATGCCGGAGTCGCGTCTCATGTAGACAGCCTTTACAGATGGCATCGCCACGGCTGATTTACAGGAGACAAGAGGCAGGCCAGACTGGAGCAACAGGACAAATCCCATACCTGGGCAGGGGGAAATCCCTTCTCTGTGGCCCCATCATTTTGTGACCAGTGCTCTACTCTGCAGGTCAACCACAGCATCCTGGGGGAAGCTACAGCACATCCAGGGACTTGGGAGAACCGGAGCTCGCTCGCAGACACCTGCACCAGGCTGTGCATCACTATGTAACCCACATCCTCCTGCCCATACGTGGGAATCATACAGAACAGACGCGGCACAAGGCAGACGGAGCACAGCAATGGCAGGAAACCTCTCCCTGAGCCCAGGAATGCTGCAGCAGGACCTGCTGTTCCCATTCCTACACAGCCTGTGACAAGGAGCTCAGTCCTCCTGTGTTACACTCCGGAAAAGCCAGAAAAGTGGACAGTCAGGCCTGGGGAAGTGCGTGATCTCTACAGGGCTGAGGAAGGGCAGGTACGAGAGATGCTGCTGATGGCACGAGACAGAGTAAAACTGAGCATCCACCAACCCTGAGAAAAGGGCAAGGACTCGAGTTAACTGGGGTATCTGCAGCACAGGACAGGCCCAGAGTGCCTGGGGGAGCAGGGAGCAAAACCATAAGGGTTGGGGAAGGTCAGCACTGAAGGATGTAGGGCTGAGGCACTGGGAGACACAGTCCCTTCCTCTCACCTGCACCAAACTCACTGTGGCTGCAGAAGAGGGGATTGTGTGAGCAGAGCAATGTCTCTGCCATGAAAGCTTAAGTCCCAACAGGGGAGAAATGCTCAACATCAAGGCTCAAAGCAGGCAGGACCCAAATCACACAGCTACCTACATGAACACAGAGCAGTCCTCAGCAGGCTGGGAGGGGGGTGACCTCCTGAATCCAGCCTCACCCTTTCCGTCTCCATGGCAGAGGGGCTCAGAGGCTGGGAGAGCGGGTAGGCAGAAGGAAGAGGGGGGGAAAAAAAAGGAAAAACAATGCAGAAGAAGCCAGGCCACGGTGAATGGAGTGGAAAGATTTCTGAAGGAGCCACGTTTGTCACATTAAAGTGAGTGAAAGGCAGCGCTGGCAATTCCCTGCCTGTCAAGTGTGTTTGTCTCTGGTCCTGGGAATTTTCATTATTCATTATTCGCCTGGCATGGACAGCAAGAGGAGCACGAGGTTCTGTCTAATCCCCACCTGATAATGTATTTCTGATAAGCGTGACGGAGCCAACGCTGCCGACCGGAATCATATTTCCAGCGGATCAAGTGCCATTTACAAGAGGCAGGTGCCGAAAATTCAGATTGGGGAGATAAGGGCAGGTGGGGGCTGATGGTTCCCAAGGGCACAAGGGGCTGGGGACAGAGGTGGCACCCACAGCACTGCCTTGGCAAGGATGAACACAAGTAATTAATATTACAGGCGACCCAAGCGAGGGCAAATCAGCACAGGGAGAGTTTTGGGTTGACTCGTCTCACCCAACCTGGGTCTCCCCTCTATGATACAGAGTTCAAAACAGCAGGAGGCCGAAATCAAACCTCTCGAGACCCAGTTGAGAGCTCCAGAAGTGCATCGTGCTTGGAGAGAGAGCTAATTCAGCGGCTGCCTGGGGTCCATGTCCACCAGCAATTATCGTGCCTCGGATCAACCTCATTGACTCCAACACAACCGCAGCACAAAGCTACAGCAATGGGCCATTAATATTTATCAGGCTTCATACGAGGAAAAATGACTTGTATGATATGTTCTGTGTAATTTATGTCATGTATTTTAACAGTGGGTCATGGCAGAAGCCAGATAACAATAACCTTGTCAACTCGCAGGATTTATAGCCTGGTTAAAATACATATAAAGGTACCTGTATTATTGCAACCATAAGTATTTCGAGTGTGAAAACTCTAAAGAAGAGGTATAGGTGCCAGAGGGCAAAAACTGGCTATTTGAGAAAGAGAGAGAGAATTTAGGTCAAGTATAAATATGGAAAAAGTTCTTGATGCCAAGATCTACAGGGCTGTGCAACCATCTCCCAGGAGGAAGGAGGAGATGCTCCATTGTTTTCAACATTTGAGACTAGAGTGGATGGAGAACTAAATATTACATATGGTAGAGATGAGCTTACATGTTAACAAGGGGATAGACTAAAATACAACTGGCTGTGAAAAGAGGCAACGAGAAGATGGCACAGCCTTTCCATCCTATTCCACAAAACTCCCCACACATATCCAGAGCTGGATCTGCCGATTTTGGGTGACACAGACGAGTTTGTAATGCTTTCTGCTCCTGTCAGCCCTGTTGGTGCAGCCAGGAAGGAGGGAGCCAGAACCTCCCCTGACTGTGTGATGAACAGTTGTTATTGCCATCCGAGTACTGGCTTTGCAGCCCCACAAGAGACAAGGAGGCTGCATATATACGACCAGGGACAGTATTTCATCTGGAAAAGCTCGACTTTTAGACCCTAGCATGGGCTGGCAGAAAGTCTTCTATTTCTCATCAGGAGCCAAAAAAGCAAACCTCCTAAGGCTCTGGGAAGACACCGTTCCCCTGGCAGATGGGGAACACATCTGAAGAGCCCCCACACTCAGTTGGTGATGTTGGTCACCACACCAAGGCAGGTCAGAACATGGTGTCTCAGCCCGAAGCCAAGAGATGCACATGGCTCTGACCTTCCTGTACCTATCACCTAATGACCCTTTAGGATCCAGGATCAAATGCCGAGGAGCAGCTCCTCCAGGAAAAGGGGCAATAAAGACCAGCTGGTCCCAGAAGACAGGAGCATCCCTGCAGTCTCAGCAGCTGGAGGGCAGCAGGAGAGGCACGACGTACCTCCCTCCGCACAGGGATCATAACTTTGCAACAGCAGCTCTTTAACAGCTTCCCTCACTAACAAGCTGCTCTTGTTTTCATGTCTTGGAATGGCTTAATCCTGTATATGATAACATCCTCAACAAGCGAGTGCATTAAACTGTGACAGCTTTTCACTGACCTAAGCAATTGCACTGCGAAAACGCCATTAGCGTCTCTCTCTTCTTCTTCATCTAATCCCTCCTCCCCTCCCTCTGCCTCCTCCCCGGCCAGCAAGAGCTATGCTCAACACCACTATTAAATTACCCTTAGAAATACGCTCCTCAAAGAAAAATCAATGCACATGTGTTTTAACACTTGTCACAAATAGATCAACCGGGCAATCAAACGTAGATCATTCCACCCAAGGTTTAAATAAATACGAGCACCACGTGCCGACGGGGTGTTCCCACGGCTCGAGCACCTCTGGGCTGCTGCCATGCCCTGCTCCACCTACAGCTGCTCTAGAACAGATGCTGGGCACACAGCAGCCCCACGGATCGAGCCCTGCCGTACCAAAGCTCATCGTGCCTGGCTTGCCAGCCATCCCAACGTACCCCCCCAGTGAGGTTTGGGAGGGTGAAACCAGCACAGGCAGCATCAGGCTGTGCACAGGCTCACTTGGCTTGTTTTTCAAACCCTCCTGCTCATTCCCTTCCTGACACTGTTATTTACTGCTCCGGGTGCCACTGGGACGATTCGCCCCACGTCTCTCTGTAAAGAGCCGTGGCTGATGGTTT
Organism: Pseudotriccus pelzelni; assembly: GCA_035584735.1. Lineage (NCBI taxonomy): Eukaryota > Metazoa > Chordata > Aves > Passeriformes > Tyrannidae > Pseudotriccus > Pseudotriccus pelzelni. The sequence continues at coordinate 2,801,872 of JAWMRA010000063.1, forward strand.
GTATGGGGAACATGCACACAGGTCTAAAGTGCCTGATAAATAGATCGTGAGCCTTGAAATCTATTCCTACTGTGAAGACATTTGCAGTGACTATTTTTACTTCAACATCATTTTCTCTTCTTTTCTTTTTTCTTTTTTCTTTTTTTTTACCCATCCTTTCTCTTTTTTTCCTTGGTCAAATCGGGACAGAGAGGGATTTCTTGCCGACTAATTAAAGCCCCACATGTTAATGAACTCCCAACACTTTACTGCCTCAGAGTGTCTGCAGCCCCACAGGAAATTAATAAGAGCTTTAATCACGAAGAGACTTGAAAGGTCAGTGCCTGCTATGGGTCTCCAAACACAGAAGGCAACGGAATCATATCGTATTTTTAAAACACCCCACTGAGAAGCCACGGGGCTGAGGCCAGAGACAAAATAACAGGCAGAAAATGAGAGGTATAGCTGCCGTCACAGGGTGAGGGAAAAGCGGGACAGGAGAGGCTGTAATCACACACTCTGCCTTTGTCTTCTGTTTAATCTGCCCTACCTTTTTTATTTCTTTTTCTCCCAGAGCAAGGCCAAATTACACGTGATCGATCTGCTTGAGAGTAACCCTTTACCAACCTACCTGCTGGCTCATCTCCTGACCTTCCTCTCCACCCTCCTGCTAAACGAGCAAAATCCAGTTTTCCCTTCCTGGTTATTCATGTGAATCTTCCTAAAGCTCCTTTCAAGATATTAGGAGGCACATAGAAAAATTGATATTTTAAGTAGACACTCCAGATGGACCAATTACTGAATTAATCCATAATACCCACCTGGCTCCAGCAGCCAGTTATTTACAGCAGGCACCAAAGCACACATATAATCTATTCACTCCTCCGAGCAGTATCAAAGCACAGCATTACGAGCACCAGCTCCACGAGCTATTTTTAGTCCAGTCCCAGTGAAATTCCCGTACTTGAAGGACTCCAGCTCGAGGAACATCTCCAAGTAGAGACACAAACTCTGAAAGATTGCTTGGAGTGTTTCTGGGGCCAGATACCATTAGCAAATGGACCAGAGTGATGTTTCCACATGCCTATTCCTGGGACAAACCTCAGCCCATCACGGGTTTCAACGTCCACTCCAGCAGCAATACCTCTGGGTCCAAGCAGTGACCACCTCTATGTCACTGCTGTGACTCCAGACCTGCTTTGGACACCACAAGCTGCCCACAGCACAGAAGACACCAGACCAATATTCAATGCACAACTCAGGAAAGCCTCAACTGTCTCAGCCTGGAGACTTTCCAAGTCTCTCTGAGAGGCTCCAGCAGCTCGTCCCTCTCCTCGTGCTCTCCCCGATTTCTCTGACCTCTGAACCTGCAATGATGTGATTTCCTACCTGATTGACTGTAAAAGCTTCAGCTACTCTAATCACAGATCAATGGCCTGTTCTGTGGAGAGAAAATCATCCTTGCTGGTGTTTATCATCCCTGCAAATTTCTGCTGTCTGCCTCTCGCTCCGCTCCCTCTTTAACCCCTTGCTGGCCACAGTGTCCAGTTGTTCTTGCACTGGGTGCTCCTTGGGACAGTCCAAGGAGGGAAGCAATTCCCTCAGGAAGTGCAAGCATCTGTTCCCAGTACCCTCACCAGCACATTCTCTCCATAAACCTCTGGCCCTGCCTTGAACAGAAGCTTTTTATCCCTTGTACCCCTCGGACTCCACAACATGGTTGTAACGCCAATAACAAGAAGGAACGAGGCCAGAAATGAGTTCAAGCAGGCACCAAACTTCCCTGCAAGCTGGAAGAAGGTGCCAGAGGAGCAGGAAATTTGGCCACCCAAAGCGAACATCCAGACGTAAGAACTGAGTGTGGCTCAGCCATGGCTCAAAGCAAGCTCCTGCAAGGCTCATATTTGAAAGTGAGGTATCAGACCTAACACATCTCTGCTCCAGCTCATCTCCAGAGTGCATTCAAAGAGTTTTATGCTCCAGAGGCCTTTCAATTTTTAGGTTTACAAGCTAAACCCCAAGCAGGAAGGAGCCCCCAGCACTACTGCCGAGGCTCAAACAAAGACTCGGGAACGCACAGCCCAGGAGAAAACCCAGCAATCCAACAGCATCGGAGACACTTCAGACACCCTCCTGCCTGCAGGCTCACAGCAAGTGCTTCTTCCCTCGAGTTCAAAGCCTCTCCCCTTCGGGCAGGTTATAATTGAGCACTGTGACGTTCCCCACCCGGCCGCTCCCGGACGAGACCCGTCAGTGCTCCCCGTTTCTCTCCGGCAATTCCTCGATCTCATTTTGACTTGCGGTTCCTCATCCCCTCTAGGGATTCGGCCCCATCTACAGAGATAATTGGAAACACACCCTCTGCGTCCTCCTCCTGTCAGGAGCCAGCTGTCTGAGGCTTTAAAGGCAATCTCCCTGTTTTCCTCCCCCCCTGCTCCCCACAAAAGCTTCTGCTGAGATCCTGGGGAGCGGGAGGAGACAGCCCTGCTCCCTCCCCAAATATCTCATCCTCTGTAGGCCAGACACAGCTTCTCCCTTAATTTCCAGCAGATTTCATCTGACAGCACTTTAGGAAGCGATAGGAGGAATCACCATCGGAGCAATAATACGATTATAGTCCCTCAACGGCCGTAGCTGAGGCTGCAATAACTGTATGAGGCTTTAGCCTCACCTCAACTCATCTTTGTCAGAGCACCCTCATCCCAACACTGTCTGCTCCCCCCAGTCCCGAATCCTGGTATTTTTTTATTATATTTGATTACATGCTGGCTGCACCAGAGAGGAGGAAAGCATATAAACCCACGAGAGATACAGACAACAAACTTTCCCAGTGAGAGCTGGTCCTCCCACCACATCCCTCCCTGCCTGCCATAGGGAATGTCTTCCCTTTCCCGCCACCAGCACCAACATTGGCCTCCTGAACAGCTGGGATATATATACACACACACACAGATACATACATATATATATATAAAAAGAAGAACAACCCACTTAATGAGCTCTGATACCCTCCTTGTAAAGAGTGGGAAATTATCTGCGAGTCTAGGAATATCTTCATTAAAAATGCATTTAGCTGTGGAGCGCTCAGAAAGAGAGACCTGTAATACATGAAAGATTAGCCCCAGATTGCTGATTGGGCTCTTTCACATCGTTATGGTAATTAGACTCGCACAGCCTGTTGTGCTGACTCTGACACTTTGCCGGGTTTGCCTTTGTCTGGGATTTAAGGTGGATTTTCCCCCGTTCCTCACCCTTTCTCCCTCCTCTCTGATTCCTCCTCTCGGCCCCTGGCCAAGGAGTGGGCACTAAGTCTGCTCATCAATATGCCAAGTGCTGGGACCCGACTCGCCCGCACTCCCGACTGCCTCTGCCAACCCCAGCCCTGCCTTGCATGGAGAAGAGAGAAATTAATGGTAATTACGAAGTGTGAGTGGATATTACAGCTCTCAATCTGATTGCCAATGAAACCAAATAAAAATGCAACTTAATCAGCCGATTATTAAAGCAAGGAATAAACAAACAGCGATGCGCCCTCATCCTTCCCAACTCCCTTCCCTGCCTGTGGACCAGGGGTGCCTTGCTCCCATCTGGTTGGGGTTTTCTTTGCCCCATCTATATCATTTGACAGGGAAATCCAGCTCAGCCCACCCAGCCTGTGGAGCTGGAGAGAAAAGCTGTGCTTCAGACGAGGAGTGAGAGAACGGAAACGCTCAGAAGGTTTCCAAGAAGGAGCACATCTAATGACTGCGGTTTTCAACAAGTCTCCTGGCTCACCCCTTGTTGCGAAGTATTGCTCGTCTCTCCTGAGCTGCTGAGCCCCCTTTGAGGAGCCCACAGCTGCAGACCTCCCCTGAAACCACAACGGCAAGGCAGGAAGCTGCTGGCAAGCAACTTGTTTAACCTCAACAAAGAGGAAGGGCCATTCCATGCCACGTAACCTGTGAGGAAGTCGAGTCAGAAATGTGACATATCAGTGCTCAGGCACCACTGCAGCTTATTCCCCCGAGCTACAGCAAACAGCAAAATAACCTCTCCCTGTGGGCTTAGCTTGGGATCCACAGGCCACAAACTCCTTCAACACTCCCCAACTCCTGAGACTCAACCTATAAAAGCCCAAAGCAGGAAGTCAGCAGCCCCTGGGCTGCAGAGGTTTCCCAGCACCCTACTTTGCCACCAGCTGCTGAAGCACCTCGGGAGCAGAGAGATTTCAGATGCGGTGGCCAAATCCAGCCAGCCCCAGGAAGCAGGGAGCACAACCAACTAAAAACCCACCTCATCCCATTACACAAACAACAAGGCTCTGTTTTCTCTCTCCTCAAAGAAGCCTGAGCTTCTCTGCTGCCGCCACCCCACGTGATAATGCTGCTCTCATGACCCCGAGCCGGTGCCAGGCTGTATCATCACTCAATAATCCCAGCCACAAAGGCCTCTAACCCCTCTGCTCCCCCCTTTATCTCTCACTCCCCTATCTGCCCACCTTAGGTTTCAGCTGGCCTTTGCCTAATCCGGCTCCGAGCCCAGGGGATCTCAGAGGAGCCAATGGCCTTGTATTAACCTCGTGGCACCAGGGCAGGTTTGGAGACATTCCAAACGTGATCCGAGTGTCTGACTCAGAATAATAATAGACAGGAACGATCATAAATTAATCTCCTCGTCCATCTCTCCCTTCCTCATACGTGTATTAATGTGTTTCTATAGCCCCTCCACATCCTCCCTCCGCTCTATTCATCCATCTATCCCTGGCATGTCCTTTAATTACCTCCCCATTAGGTTTCCTCTTCCCTGCCTCCACATTTTATCCCCTTTCTGACCACAGTGGGGAATATCTTTTAACCCTGCAATAGGCCATGGGGGAAGATTTCAGGCAAATATCCAGGCACAGGGGACTGCTGCCCAGGGAGGTCTCACAAAATTCCTTCTTGGGGGCAGAAAAGCTTCTGATTAAGTGATGGAGCTGCTGTCACAGCTGTAAGCTGAACACCTACCCTTAGGGACACTGTAGGGTTGCCCATCTGCTCCAAACCACCACTGGGAGTAGGAGAAAGCCAAGCCACAGCTCCCTTAAGGATTGAAGCTTTGGAAACCCACCCTGACCTCTTCTCATCCAGTCCCCCTTCCAAGTTCTCATCTTCTCCAAGTCCCAGCAAAAAAGTGAGCAAGAAGGACGTAACTAAGGTTGCTGCCTTTGCTATGTGGCAGGTGCTTGCAGAGAGGAACTGGGGCAACACCAGGGGGGGTTTAGATTGGATATTAGGAAAGATTTCTTCACCAAAAGAGTTGTCATGCCTTGGCACAGGCTGCCCAGGTGGAGTCACCATCCCTAGAGGGATTTCAAAGCCATGTGGACGTGGCACTCTGGGACACGGTTTAGTTGTAGCCTTGGCAGTAATGGGTGTAACAGTTGGACTCAGTGATCTCAGAGGTCTTTCCCAACCTAAAACATTCTATAATTCCAACCCTGCATGGTTTCAGGAAACTGTGGTGGGTGCTGACATAGCCTTTGCCTTCGGAGCAAGCAGATGAAACTTTTCCCAGCTCCCAGCCCCCGGAGCCAGCGTTCATGTCCAAAAAGCACAGCAGAGGCTCTCTGTGAACAACACCAGAGCCACAAATAAACCCAAGCACCAGCAGGATGACAGCTGTAATGAACCAGTGCATACGTCCCACTCGGAGGTTTCGGAGAGGCTGTTCAGCTGCTGATGACTGATGACATTTGGATTTCAGCGAGACAGTTAGCACAGGAAATCTGCACAGCAGCCAGTTTGAAGACACCCTCTCTGCTTCCCCCAGTAATTGCTTAATAAGCACTGTATCACAGCCCCCTCCTTCGCTGTGCCCGTGTCTGGGGTGAGGGACAGCATCACGCTGGGAAGCCACCACTTAGTCCCAGACTCCACCATGGAGCAGCACCAGCAGGACCCATCCCTTCCCTGCCACTGATTTGCTCCTAAAGCCCCCAGTCAGGAGACACACCAATCTATCCTATCCTCTACCAGCGCTTTCCAATGCTCGCAGCAGAGACTGCTGTTCCCAAATATCTAACCTTGATCTTCCCTCCTGCAAATTAATCCGATTCCTTCCTGTTCTGTCTAGCAGTGGACACGGAGAGCAATCGATCGGTCTCTTTTCTGCAACAACTTCTGACATCTTGGAAAAAACGAGATCGCATCTCCCTCTCTTGCCTTTGGGTCCCACAGGCAGCACGTGGGAGGTTTTCCTGGAGCTCTGCTTGGCTCCAGAAAAACACCCAGCCCTGCTGGTCTGCAGATCTGCTCCTTCCCTCTCCAGCTGCTCTGAGTTGTATCAGGGGGATGAAGCCCCTGACTGTGAACAATATGGGTTGGGGGACAAAATGAGAACTAATGGCTTTAAACTAGAAGAGGGTAGGTTTAGTTATCAGGAAGAAATTCTTCCCTGTGAGGGTGGGCAGGCCCTGGCACAGGCTGCCCAGAGAAGCTGTAGCTGCCCCACCCCTGGAAGTGTCCAAGGCCAGGCTGGACAGAGCTTGGAGCAAGCTCTATTCTAATGGAAGCTGGGATGACAACTGGATGGTCTTTAAGGCCCCTTCCAACTCAAACTACTCTACAATTCCATAATATCCAACAGACCAGACAGCCATTTCTAGCTCAGGCAACACAAACACCCCAAAGAGCAGCATCAAGCCGTGCTCCCTGCACACACACACACAGAGCTGCATTTCCTTCCACCCTGCATTTCTTCCACCAAATGCCCCATGAGTGGGTGCCCAAGTCCCCCCACTCCCAGGAGGGTCTGTGCCAGAGCTGGCGTCCTGGTTGTGTGCCATCCCAGGATCTGGGTGCCCATTCTGAGCATCACCATCCAAAACCAGAGCGAGTGGCTCCATCATGAGCGCTGCTATTCACACCCGAGGGGCTGATGAGCACCAGCAGCAAGGGAGACACAAAGGCGAGCGGCAGGAGCTTGATTACTGACAGGTATTTTTAGAGCGTGCGGGGGGCGCGTGAGAAGCCTCTACTCCCCAGGTTTTCATCCCCCCACACTTCGATCCCAAACTGCAGAGCTGCTGTTGCTGCTGCTCCAAGCCTCGTGCGAGCAGCCAGGATCAGACCCCCGCCTGCCAACTCACCCGTGCTCCCCAACAGCAAATGGGTAAATGGCTGCAATTACACTCAAAAAGTCACATCCCCGCCCTTCCCTCCTCCCTCTCCTCTGCACACATGCCCCGATCCTGCAAAACAAAGTAACGGGTGGCAGTTGAAATGCTTACACAGCTAATGGAGCCCATGTAAAGCCCCGGTGGGTGCTGCTCCTTTGGCTGGCAGCGGGAGCTGGGTGCGTGCGTGGGAGCCCAGCAAGGAACCATCTCCAGTCAAAGGGGAGGCAGCAGCTTTTATACCTTCCAGGTGACAGGTCTCCATCGGGGCTGACTCACAGGCAGGCAGGAGCTGGTGTTTGCAGCACGTTAACACAGCTGTGTCAGCTTCCAGGTGAATCAGCTCTGCTTCATCAGACACATCAACAGACTCAGCACTGCCATCTCCTCTCCTGCTCAGATTTATTTTAATTGCAAGACGCAAATAGTATTCTCTTTCTCTTTTTCCTACCCACATCAATCTGGAAATATCTCTCAGATCTTCTACTCTTTGTGTTCATGACTTTTTTAGCACTTCCCTTTCCCCTTTCCTTTTTCCCACCTTGTCCTGATTCAGATCCAGGCAGAAGGGACCAGCGAGTCAGAAACTATATGGGTCTGGGTCACTGCAGCCACTTTTTCAAGGACCAGAGCACCTTAGAGCTGAGCTCTTTCTGACCAAGTCCTCAAAAATTGCTTCTCCAAAAGATGCCAGCATCCCATCTTCATCCTGCCCATTGTCTCTGCAGGACCCACAAGATGGGTGCCAGCATACCTGGAGTTTCAGAGCCCACCCTGAACATCTCATTCCCACATTAAAGATGCTGGACCCCAACAGTTCCTATCTGCATGGAAAAACCACCAGCACAGCACCTCTGAAAACCAGGCTGTGTCTCCAGGGCAGGTACAGGCACAGAGAAGCTAAGGACAGAATAACTCCCCAGCGACCAACCAACCACATCAAAACCTTCCCAAAGGGGTTTGTGTTCCCCAGCCACCCTTGGAAGGGTGTCTGCCAGCACACAGCTCCCTCTGAAGCCGTCAGCTCTTCCTGGCTCCCCCTGGATACACAAGAGCCATTTCAGCCTTGTCCTTGGACACCTCTTACACGCAGCAAATTAATACCGGCAATCAATCATTAATCAGAGCTCTCTTCCAGCTACCAGGGAAGGGAGCTGAAGCAGGCCAGGCTCTGCTCCCATTTATGTCAGACAAATGCAAGCCCGTGGAGCGGCTCCAGATCTACACGGTGCAACAGACAGGAGAACAGGGCTGGGCACTCAATCACGCGGCACCCGAAGCCAAGCACAGCCGACAGCGGCCCGGCAGCTGGGCCAGGCTCCACCGGCTCCAGCAAGGCTATTAGCAAAGAGAAAAGGCAAGAAAAAGTACCCCGGTGGTTACTCACCCTCCCGGCCTCGCTAAGAGAATGTAATCATTAGATATGGCTTTTCCCATTATAGTTCCTTAATGACTTGCCATTGTCCTCGGAACACGTGAGGAGGGGAGGATGGAGGACAGAATCTCTGCCTGGCTGCTGAGGTGTCCTGGACTCACCAGACAAACCCCTCAATCGTAATTAAAAGCTGCTATTGCCCGTTTCTTACAAAGGCGGGTTGGCAATTAAATCTGCTCCGACAAGAACTGCATTTTCCCTCATATATGCGCACATACATACAGAGATATAGGTAGATTTTAAATGCAATTATTTGCAAAAGAAGAAATGGCCTCATTCTGCAGGCCTTTCAAAAGGACTCCCATCATTCCAGGCTGTATAAATATTTTTTAATATCCTCAGTACGGCCATCCAGCCCATCCAGCTGCTGCAGGGTTATTTCTTCCATGCTCCAAGCCACCCATGCCCACCCTGAAATACGGGAGCCGTAATCCACGAGGCTCCAACCGAGGCTCCTAACCCGCTTATTTTAATTATGTGTGACACCAGCTATAGATATGGACCGTGAAACTCGTGATCTCGTGATTTCCAGCAGCTCTCTGCGGGGACCACGCGACGCACTCCTGCCACAGACAACAGACCTGCTCATAAACTGCTCTGCCTGGGTCGAGGGGAGAGCATCGGCTTTTATGGGCTAGGCTGCCTCCCAACTATTTGTAGCTACTGTAAAAACCATGCGGCAACCGCCTGGAAACGGCCAAAAGAGCAATCTGAAAGCCAGTGGATATCCTAGAAGGATGGAAACTGCTGGGGAATGCAGGAGGAATGACCAGCAAGGCTCTGCTCCGGCTGCAGAGCAAACACCAGGCAGGTGATGCTCCCTAACCCTCACCTGATCCCACCTCTAGCGAATCAACAGGGTTTCTCCTGTTTTTTCCACGGCATGGAGAGCTCCAGCAGCACCAACACAGCGTGTAGCCCCCCTGCCTTAGGTCCCTGCAGACTCCTGGAAGCAGCCTGCCATGGCTGCCTTTAATAACTTTGCAATCAGGTTTAAATTGCCACTGCAAAAGGTTTATAAAAGTTTGTGTTGCCTGCTAATTAAATCCATACAAATGCCGGCTTGGCATTAATTTACTGTAAAATTAGTGTGAGGCTACAGTGGGTTATTTGCAAGAAACTTGTCCACGCTGAACTACCAGCGAGGAGCAGCTGACCTTGGGAATTATCTCCCCAAAGCCTCCCTGCCACAGATCAGACACAGCTTTTCTTCCAGGCGCCACATGCAAATATTGTTGCTTTTCAATTATTGGCCGACTGATCCAGCGGCTGGGAGACAGCAGCTAATTAAAATCTAATTGAAATAAAATAATTTCCAATTCTGCTGCCTTTCATCGCCTCTTGGAGCAAAGGTTCCTTGTCTCACAGACTGGCTGTCCTCGGTCCCATTTGTCCCTTAGCTCTGCAAACAGCCCATGTGCCATCCCGCTCTCTGCCGGGGTGTTTGTGGATGTGGGGCCAGGTTACGTCCCTGTGGGGTGAAGTAGGGACAGAGGGGCACAAGGGAAATGCTGAGGTGGGGAAATAAATAGGGAACAAAGTGAGGAGAAGGAAGAGGATGGGAAGAGGAGGTATGGAGAAGGCAGGGGAGGGAGAAGACAACACAAAGGCAGGGAAGAAGGGAGCAAGCCCCAGCCATACAGATGTCCAACGCCAGGTTGGATGGGGCTTGGAGCAACCTGGTCTAGTGGAAGGTGTCTCTGCCCATGGCAGGCACTTGGAACAAGATGAGCTTTCAAGTCCCTTCAAACCCAAACCATTCTAGAATTCTATGATGAGACATCTCTTCTCCCAGAGCAGCCTCCCAGCCTGCACCTGGACCAAGCAACAGCTGAGCACAGAGGGAAAAACACGCTCCTGGGGCCACTCTGGAGGCTCAACCCCACTGGTAGCCCTTGATTTGCTTCCATGGGAAGGTATCCTGATGCCAGCAGGGCTGCAACAGAAATGAGCATGACAGCAACACCAGAACAGCTTCATCCTACAAGGCTGAGCCGAGGGATCCCCTCCAGACACACAGCACTGGAGGCAAGGAGAAACTTGCTGCACAACTGCCTCTATTTCCCCCTTAGAAGTGAGGAAAAAAAAATCATCTGCATAATTCAAGCAGAGGTGGCAGAAATGGCTTCCTGATATAGCTGCGCCTCAGCCACCGAATATAGAACTGGACACACTGTATAAAACCCAATTACCACTGTGAAAACCTCTCCCAGACATACACACTTGAGACTGTATTAACTCCAGCAACACACTATATCTTGTCATGCCAATAAAGTTCTTGACACTGAAATTGAGAGGAGGGAAAGCATCTATATGTACATGGGGACTATGGAGAGAGAGCCATGGAAAGCCAAGGATACAGCAGCAGCAGTTGATTATAACAAGCCAGTTCAATTTGCCTGATATGGATGCCCCAGTATTTTTTTTTCCTTTTTTCCTCACCGACTTCACAGCTCAGCAGGAGCAATCATAATAATAATTAAAAAAATCCAACCAGAGTTATAAATAAAACGAGAGACAAAGAAAGAAAGAAAGAAAGAGAGAAGCACACGCGGTGTTTAGAGGCAGCTAAGCTGCCACGCTGAGGGCTTTGGAGAGAAATCCTCCTGTGTGCCCTCCCAGCCAGCCTGCATTTATCCCTTTGTGGCCAGACTGGATGCTCTGTCTCGAGCTGGTCACTTGGCACCACGGCCACGTGTGACCAGCAGCACAAGAGCATCCCATGGAGGTGCCTGAAAGCAGCGGGATGGGGAGATGCCACGGCCAGTCCCCCTTGTGAGGTGATGCGGGGGCATGGAGTGGCTCTTTGCACCAGTGAAAGGAAAGCTGCCAGCCTTCCACTTCTCTCCTTTGTATCCCTGCCTTTGCTGCAGTCTCCCCCTCCTCGGGCAGCATTTCAGGAGCTCAGCTCCCCAGGAAACATCTACCACAAGTCCCTTTTCCTGGAAGTTCTGCCTGCAGCTGGCTCCCACCTGAAGAGCTCAGCTAACCAGGGCTGCTGCTCCTCAGGTTTCACTCCAGGAAAATGTTCTTCATTATTAATCCTCGGAAGAGGCTGCAGAGGATCACGCTGATCAAATGATATCTGCATTAGCAGGAACACAGCAGAGCTGTCACTACATTACACGGCTCTTCCTCCCTCTCAGTACTCACAGGAGCTTAAAGGCTAAACAAACTTGCTTAAAGGAAGGAAGGGAGAGTGGAAACCTTTTGCCTCCACCACGTGGATAGCAGTGGGCTGTGGGAAAATGGCAGTGATGTCTGACAGCTCCGGCTCGGTAAAGCCATCCAGGATTGGGATACCTGGGAGGCAGAGGTACCTGCCAGCTCTATCCAGCTCTAGCAGGTCCATGATGGACCTGCTCTCACTCCTGCTGGGCACAAGTCCACAGCAGCAACCTGCCCTCCTTCCTATCACAGAGACAAGAGGAAGCTCCTAGAAAACAAATTTCCCTGCCCAGGCTCCCCAGGAGTCATGGGAGAGATGCTGCAGGAGAGGACAAGGACTAGGGATATCACCTCTGCTGTGCTTCTGCAAGGGATGCACAGCACTGGGGGGAAAGTTCACAGCTCCCTCCAGATGTTGGGAGACTCAAATTCGCTAAAACATATGGGAGTGGAAAAAACTCAGCTCAGTTTTGGTCTCATTTATTCCCACACAGTCTTTTTGCCAGCACCCCTCGACTGCATATCCACGTACCGTGAGCTGAGGGACGCTGGAGGGAAGGTCCTCTTGCACTGCTGAGGTGGCAGATGGGACAGATCTGAATGGGCTTGTCCTTGTTAAACCAGTTTATGATGAAGAGTGGAGCACAGGGCAGTGAGAGAGGACAGCACCCAGCTACACACCTTGCACAGAAATTTCTGTAGCGGGTTCAGTTTAAAAAAATAAAAGAAAAATCGCAGAGGGGACACGAAGGTTTGCTCCGGGACAGCAAGAGGCCCTTCCCTGCTCCTCGGAGCATTGGCAAAACCCTTCCCATCCCCTCATGCTCTGGGGGGAAGATGATGGCTCTCCATATTAATGGTAAGTGTCAGCGTATCAATTTGAGCCTCTCTGCGAGTTGAGATGAAACATGTGCCAAGGTCAGGGCTGGAAGGCTTAAGTGTATCTATTGTCATCCGCATAATAGCGCACGGATTCATTTCTATCATTTTTATCTCCCTTCTTTTTTAATAATCCTATAGCGAGGATATAATTCTCTATTAATACATTATAGAAGAAGCTTAATGGAAAAAAGCAGGGTGCTGCCTTTTTTTTTTCCCCCGACTTACAAGCGGCGCATACAGACAAGCGGGGTCTGAGCTCGCCTGTGCTCTTATTTTTTGAACTGAAAAAATGTTTTCACTACTTGACTTGCCTCTTCTTTTTTCACATTACCTCAGACAAAACAGAGCTCTCTGCCTCCTGGGGCGGCTCATTAGAGGTTCCCCCAAATTGGAGGTTTTCCGAGCCATTATTTCACGGTGCAGGGTTTAACAAGGACATCTCTCTCACGAGCTTTTCTCCAAAACAAGCATTTAAAAAGGAGGTGACAACACAATCCGCCCCCGATGGTGGGGTTTCAAACAGCCAGAGCTACCCCTCAGCCTCCTAAGAAATCGTGTCTCAAACAACAAAATCCTAACAAGTTCTCCAGATGTCCTCCGAGCCTCGCAGAAAACAGAAGACAGACATATCTTGAATTTTTAATGTGAAAACACTCAGGAAAGTAAGAAAGCAAACAAAGAGGAGCAAAACCAAACAAAAATGAAGCTTTTTAGTCCTTCTATATATGTAAATCTCGTCTCACTGATTCCAACATCTGGTTTTTTCCTGCTCTTTTAAATCTCAGCGTAGCTACGTGTGAGAAATTACCACAAACAACTCCAGAGCTGGAGTTACGAGATCTCTGGGAGAGGAAGAGCTTGTCCCTCATCCATCACACACAGCTACCAGCTCAGAAAATAACTCCCTGTGAGCCCAATCCTTGGGAAGGTGAGACTGGGCTTCGCCTGGACAAGCCAACTGCTGTTGGCCAACGCTGTCACCCTGGTGTCAACTCAACTGGTTCACTGTGGTCAAAAAGGATCTTCCAACCGTCACCCTGCCAAGGAAGGTTGATCTTATGGCACCTGGAGATGCCAGAAGAGCAAACAACTGCTGGACAACTGAAAAGCACTTCCCAAGGCTGGCAGTGCTGCTTGTTCCTCCCAGCACGGCTGAGGACCAGCCCACACGCGTGGCATCGTGTCAGCTGGACCTGTCATCTCCAACTGGGAGCCTGCATTCCCGTCAGTCACTGCCACTGAGCCGCCTGTCACCTGCCAGTCACATCACACGCAGCCCTAAAATACCACTTTTTGTTCTAACCAAGTGCTGGCAGCCAGAAATGCCTCGGGGAGGAGGTGGGAAGGGGAAAATGGAGCAGTGACGGACCCAGACCACGACTCAACATCCTTGCACTGATGTCAAGCCTGAAGTGGGGGAATGTTATCCCACATCACCATCACCACACCACAAAACATTTCTTACACCCTTGTAGGAGGCAGCAGGGACATCCAGCTCCTCTCCGTGAAAACCCCTTTCCACGAGTGAGTCTCCCACGACTTACGCTACTCCAGCGGAAAAGCCTTGTGGCTTTATTCCCACCAACACAGCCCTTGCTCCTTGTTTAAAATATGATGATCAGGGTAAGCGGCTTCCAATTCACTGACCTCCACAGCCCAGAGCAAGGAGATAAATGTTAACACTTCCAGAAAGCTGTAGGGATAGAGAAATTACAGCCGGCTCCTCTGTGGCTCCAAAGACCTGCCTGAACTCCTTCTGGGGCCTCCAGCTATTCCCAGCAGAGATCAACTCAAGAGCTGGACGAGGCCCAGAGGTCCACGCTCTCAGCTCATCTATTAAGAAGCCAAGGATATCCAGAAAGCCAGGATTTTTAGCATAGTTAGAAAAAAAAATTAAGGAAAGCAAAGCAAGCAAAGCCACCCTTCTATTCATAGTATGGCTCTGGAGGATACAGGTTGTAATGCTGAGTGAAGGCATCCTTGGATGACAGCCCCTGGATCCCTGCTGCGCACAGCAGGGGTGAGGCTCAGGGAAGCCACTGCAGAGAAAACAGGATTCAACCTCTGCCCAAACCACGGGCTGAATCCAAATGCCAAAACATCCCGGGGTTCTCAAGCAGGGATATGGCAAACACAGCCTCATCTAAAATGCTTTTAATCTTTCCTCCCCGGAGAGCAGCTTCCTCCCGTGGGATTTCGATGGGAAAAGAAAGAGGTGCAGGTATTCAAGGGGGGGAAACAAGAAGACAAGGATGAAAAAAAATTTATTTTCCCATCCTTGGGAAACAAAGTTTCGGGCCAAAGTGTGCTCTGGAGCTGCTGCTCGGCCGTGTCTGGGCAGGGAGACTTGCACTCCCCTCCCCGGGAAGGGACATTGATCTCATCGTCGCGTTAAACACCAAACCAGTGCTCGCCGTGTTGAATTAGTGCCGGTAGATTTCTCTGACTGGAACATGTTAAAAATCACAGTTGGGTTACAAGAATCAATTAGGGCCAGATGGGGGTGTGAAGAAGTCAAACAATTTGCCTTATTGCAGGATTCGGCGCTCCGGCAAAGGGTTCTTTACATTTTCATTTAGATTTAAAAATCACTGGAGTGCACCCTCTGTATAATTCAATCGAGGAACGGAAAGGAACCTACCAAGCGGGTAAGAGACATATTGTTCTTCTTCAGAAGATAAAAGTGGGGAGAAAAAAAAAAGAGAGAGAGGATTAGAGCACAGATCCTCAGCTGGGCGAAATCTTGTGTAGGGGCACAGAAGTTGATGCAGCATCGCCATAATCCAGAGAAGAGAGGAGCATGTCCTCTCCCATCATCCCTGACTCTGTTTGGCCATTGGTGGGAATTCAAGCTGGGAATTTTGGTTAGTGAATCATAGAATCATAGAATGGCTTGAGTTGGAAGAGACTTTAAAGCTCATCTCGTTCCAACCTGCTGCCATGGGCAGTGACACCCTCCACTAGACCAGATTGCTCAGAGCTCCATCCAACCTGGCTTGAACACTTCCAGGGATGGGGCAGCCACTTCTCTGGGCAACATGTGCATTGCCTCACCAGTCTCCCAGGGTAGAATGTTTTCCTAATATCCAACCTAAGCCCACTCTCAGCCTACTCCCCCTTGCCCTGTAACTCCAGGACCTTGTAAATAGTCTCTCTCCATGTTTCTTGTTGGCTCCTCCAGTTACTGGAAGGCCACAATTAGGTCACCCTGGAGCCTGAACACCCCAATTCTCTCAGCCTTTCCAACTCAATGATTTTAGAGGTCTTTTCCAACCTAAACGATTCTGTGATTTTGCAGGGCAAGGTTTACGGTGGCTGATGTCGAGTCACCACCCCACCCCCAGCCAGGATGGAAAGACAAGTCACCTTCCCGTGGACGGGACAAGGACCCAGACAGAGGGACCTCCCAGCAGAGCCAGGAACTGGTCATGAAACCTGGCCAAGGTTAGCCAGGGGGAAAAAACTACTCTCTAATATGCAGCACACCTCCACCACCGCAATAAAGATGAGATTCAATTGCAGAACGTGGCTGCGGGTCTTGTTTCTATACGTTTCAATGTTGTGCTCCAACAGGTCGGAATATTGTTAGCAATTCCGTCTGCAGAGGAGACATTGCTGAGCTGGGTAAAACATGTGGCAAATTTCTTTCTGGGCTCATCTTGGATCAGGTGAAGGCGTTTGATTGTACAGGCTCAGGGGTTATTTGCATTATGGGATTTCCAACACTCCTCCCGAAATGGTTGGGAGCATTATGTAAATCAGCCAGAGGGGAAGCTTTCCACGAGCGTCTCAGCTGATGGAACAACTTTAATCTCAAACCTGGCTACTTTTCCAATTACCTCGTACTTCCCTTTGCCACCAACTGCTTCATAAGGGAAATCCAGCCTTTACGGGGGATCCCTGAGTCGTTGCATTAGAGGATGGGAAAGGGCAAAGGTCCTCTTCAATTTTCCATCTCTGTGCATGGGCTAATGTGATGTGCTCTCTTCAGACAAGAGGAAAGGTTAAACGGAGCCCTCGTCGGAGAGCAAAGCCGCGAGGCTTAGAGCTGAGATCTGCAAAGGAATCTGAGCCAAAGCCCGCTGAAAGTCAAAGGACGACGAACATCTAAGCCCACAAGGCTGTTCTGAACCATCTAAATGGAAATAAGTCCAGGTGCTTTCATGCCTGGACTTGTCTGCTCTAAAGAAGTACCAAACGCAGAAGGAGACATGATGGGATCCGTCCTGCTTCTCTCCCCCCTTCCCCCTCTCTCATGATGTGAGGCTGGCAGGGATCAGCAGGAGGAACAGCAGCACTGGAGAGAAGGAAAGGGATGAAAAAGGAGGGCAGAGAAAGGAAGCTCCGTGCCTCAGACAGCTGCCCTTTTCCAGAGCCCAGCATGAACTTGCACATGCTTCATCATCACTCAAGATACTCAACTCCAGTACATCTTAATTTCTGCCTTTCCTCGCCTTTTCCACCCACCAGACAAGACCGGGACTGTGAAGCAACATGACTTCTCCAAGAGAAGTCCCTTTCCTGGTCATGGATAACTCTTCCCGAGCAGCAGTGAATCCTCTAACATGGAATCCCAGAACAAATGACACTGTTTAAAGGAAAGAGGAACAACATCTAGAAACTCCTCTCTGGTGGTTTTTAGGAACAACTTCATTTCTGTTGCATGTTAACAGTTGCTGAGCTGCTCCCCAGCTCCCAGCACTGGAACATCCACACCTCCCCTTTCAGAGGATACACCTTGATTAATTTTGCTTCGTTTATTATTTAAGCCCGGTATCTTCATGTAAAATATTGAAGACCTGACTCATTCTTTATTATTATCCCTGCCATGCACCCTTAGGAGGCTCTGCGATCTCCACAGCCTTCGATCCGCTAGAAGAGAACAAACTCATCTCAATCCCTGAGTAAATATGAGGGATTGCTGGAGGGATGCTTTCAGCATCCTGCTCCCTCTTCCCTCGGCTGCCGTGCCGCCTCGCCACGGAAAAAAACACTCTTAAAGGCTAATTCACTTTCCAACATCTGCACGGCTCATTTCCCGCTCTCCCCTCTCCCTCTCCGTTCCTCCGCAGCTGGCATTGAAGGAGGTTGGCTCCCAGTAATCCCCACTCGTGGATACAAATGGAGCGAGCCGGGAGCTGCGACTACGGCCAATTAGCCACTGGCTGAGGGCGGCCCTGCCGGCGAGGCCACGAGGAAATCCCGCTCACCCAAAGACAACGTGGGGGATGAAACGGACACAAAGGGGGGGAGATGCAATGGAGACAAAGCTTTTCAGATGCTTTCAGGGTGATGACGGGGCACCGTAATGGGTTTTTCCCCCACCAGAACCCCAGCTGGGTCCCATCACTTCTTAACTTTCATTTCTTTTACGTCTCCTACTCACTTTGGAGGCAGAAGTAGAAACAGCCTTTTTGAGCCCAGTCTTGGGAAGCTGGAGACTGAAAGACTGTGGCTTCACACCAATCCCACTCCCAGCTTGTCTTCTGGATACAGAAGAACCACAGTCAGTGGTCACTCCTATCTCCAAGGAAGGCATCTCCAAGTTTTCCATCCTCACTATCAGTGCTCACCAGCTTAAAAGCCGGGCGATCAAACCGTGCCTGGTGGTGGCTTAGGAGGAATTTACATCTGAATCTCACAGCTTGGTTCCGACTCTGTAACAGGCTGAATGGAAAAAGAAAATGTAGTGAATGCTTCCCTCCTCTGAGCGTGGATCCACACCTAGAGATGAAACACCCTGGCTGAAATTCATCCCTACTTCAAAGGCACCAGCACAACTCAAAGGCAACAAACGCAAGAAGGGGAAAGAATAAAAATATTTCAATGGCAAAAGACAAGGCCTCGCATTTCCACGGCGCTCTCAGAGTACTTTGAAACGTAGCAGAGCACACAGTCAACTGCAGGTCACGAGAGAAGTCAAGTTCACATCTTGAAATCAATCCCAGCTGATGGAAAGGGAATTCTGGAGTGATAAAAGACTCTACTAGTTGTGCAAAACCCCAGGTGAGCCCCTTGCATTGAGCACTCAGGGTAGCACCGAGCTCAGCTAACTGCAGTTAGGGAAGTCAGGGACCTTGGGCAGGTTCAGGTTCAAAGCTGCCACCATGGCTGATGAAGAATGATGGCCAACCCAAATCACAGAACTCTGGAGATTGGAAAAGACCTCCAAAATCACAGAATCTAATCATTAAGCACAGAAAGATTGGGGTTGGAAGGACCTTTAGAGACAAGACAAGAGGACACGGCCTCAAGATGTGACAAAGAAGGTTCAGCTTGGACACGAGGAAGAATTTCTACACAGAAAGGGCTGTCTGGCATTGGAAGGGGCTGCCCAGGGAGGTGGTGGAGTCACCATCCCTGGAGGTGTTCAAGAAAGAACTGGACATGGCACTCAGTGCTCTGGGCTGGGGGACAATGTGGGGATCAGCCACAGGTTGGACCCGAAGAACTTGGAGGACTTTTCCAACCTAAATTCTGTGATTCTTTAAATAAGCACCCTGAAGACAACTTTTTAGGGTGCAGTGAATCACCCTCTTGACAGATCCAACGACTACCAAGACATCCCACAGTTCCCACTGGATTTCCAGCCAACAAAGAGAAGCTGGAGCACAGGGGGGACCTTGGCTCCCGGTGCCCACGCGCAGCTCCCCTGACGAGTTCACCCCAAATCCGACAAGGAGCAAATTACACATCTGTAAATATCAAAGGCAGGTTGTTTTCTGAGAAGTTCAGCATGTTACGTTTGGGTTTTCTCTTTTCTTCCACCTCCTCCCCACCCCTTTTTAAGCTTTGTCAATACCAACTGTGGTTTTCTTCCTAGAAACTGTATAATGATGAGAGAAGCTGTTTATTTTTCTCTTTAAAGGGATGAAGTATTTTTCACCGATATTTTACATGTCTGTAAAAACGATTTACAGGATTGAGTGGATGGGTTACACAGTGCCCTTTGC
Organism: Pseudotriccus pelzelni; assembly: GCA_035584735.1. Lineage (NCBI taxonomy): Eukaryota > Metazoa > Chordata > Aves > Passeriformes > Tyrannidae > Pseudotriccus > Pseudotriccus pelzelni. The sequence continues at coordinate 2,821,424 of JAWMRA010000063.1, forward strand.
CTGCTCAAGGGAAGAGAGGAAAAAAAAGGTCACTCTGGGATGAGATTTCAAGGGCTTCTTTGCTTCCACAGGCTTTTATGTGAATACCATTCCTCTGTGTTTTTGGAAGGGAAAGAGAGAATGGGACTCTAAGTCAGCATGGGCTCATCTTGAGAAAAGAGATGGTGCACAAGAAATATAATTTCAGTTGTTAAGGGACTAAGGCAGACTGGCAGACAGTGGATGTGATTTGCATTGGTGTTAGCTAATCCTGTGGAATGAAGGAGCGCACAGGCAGGGCAGCGCCAGCAAGGAGAAGAGGCGAGTAACAAATCCCCCTGTCACGCCCCTGGGATGTGGTTACAACTAAACACCAGTGGACTTAACAAGGCACACACACACACAAAACATCAGATCTCACAAGTGCACTATTTTCTCCACCTTGTGACAGAAAGCCAAGCTCTAGAGAGCATCCAAAGGAAGCAACAAACATCATGATGGCAGAAAGAGGAAGGTTCCTTGCTGGATAACGAGCAGGAGGGATGAAAGACACTCATGTGAGGGTCCACAGCTGACCTCTGTGACTGAGGAGCATCAAGGCACCACTCTTCACCACCTCTGCTTCTCTTCCTGCCCACTCCAAAAGAAACCACCGTATCTGATTGCCCACGTAAGCCAGAGACAGCTGGAAGGAATAGATTTCCTCCCTTCTTTCTCTTTTTTTTTTTGGATTTATGACAGAGAGCTGAAAAGCAAGAGCCTCTATTCCTGGAAGAGCAGTGCTGGCTGGGAAGCCCTGCGGCTGGCAGATGCACGAGGCAAATTAACCCCCGTGCTCACAGAGGGGGATGGAGAGGGACAGCCTGCACAACACCCAGCACAGGACAGCGCAGGGACGTCCCTGCACCCCCTGCGAGCTGCTGTGGGGCACAGCCAGCCAGGGGAGCAGGGATGTCACCCCTCCTTGGAGACAAGACCGAGGGCTGCAGGAGCTGCCACGTGAGCCGGGCCTTGGACCACCCAAGGTATTTAGGCAGGCAAATATCTTGCAGGTCCTGAGCCCCTGAGAGCCTTCTGGTGCCTGAATCCCACACCAAGATGCGAACCGAGCCCCACAGCACCTTGCAAGATCAGCTGCTAATTAAATCGTTCCCACGACAGCTTGCAAGTTAGTTATGGCTCATTATCCTCACTTAACCGACTGGAGAAACTGAGGAAGGAGCGAGATTAAAGGATTTGCAAAATCTCCGGCAGCAGTCAGTGACAGAGGCAAACCCGGAGCTCATAAACATTATAAATCCCCCACCTCAGGGTTCCCAACCCCCCACATCCCTCCACACAACGTTTTACTACTAACTATTGCTTATTAAGTGCTGAGTGTATGCAAGAAGCAAAGCCTGGAGAGCAGCTGCTCCAGAGCTCACGTGTGGAGCGCAGGTAAAAAAGGAGGAGGACGCTGAAAGCCAAAAGACCCTAAAACCTCTCCAAACACACGGCCTGAACTACGGCGCTTGACCGTGATCCTTAAAATGAACCCAGAGCCCTTTCAGGGCCTCCCTGGCTGCTGGCAGCATCTTGGAGGTGCCAAAACCAGCCCAAATCCTCTCCAAGTGAGCCAATAAATCAGTTGTGGGAAGAGCTGGAGGAGCGAAAGGCCCCCGGGAGAGGCTGCGAAGCCCGGCGGCGATGGAGAGGATGCTGAGAGAGGAGGAGGGCTTGGGAGAGAGAAAGCAGCGACGAATTTAAAGGGAATAAAGGAGACGGGAGAGCGGAGGAAGGAAAAGGAGCTTTAGAATAAAGGAAAAGATTGACAGAGCAAAACAAAGATGGAGGAGAGGCACAGAGAGGAGAAAGAGGGAGACAAAAATAAAGGAGAAAAGCAGGAGGAGGAGGTAGCGGGGGAAGAGGGGAGGTGGCGAGACGGGGAGAATTAAAACAGTGACAGCAATTTAGCAGTTGAGTTTTATCTTCAAGTTTAACGGGAGAAACCAATCCCCTGGAAGGAAGGTGGTTTCTGTCTCTGGCTGTAGCTGCAGCACAGCCACCAAGGAGGGAAACAAGGGTCCTTCCCCTCCTACCAGCAGCGTTGTTGTTCATTAAAGATGGGATATATTGCCTATTCCCCCTTCCCTGCTCCTCTGCTGTACTGGATTATATCCTCATTACCCCCTCAATGACAGTTTGCCAATCATAATTTGGTTGTTATTATTCTTGATTACAAACTCTGGCAGCTCCTGCTCCCTCAACAGAAAATCCCTGCTCTCGTATCCTGCCCCGCCACGGGGAAGGATATTTTTTTTTTCCAAAGGGAAAAAAAAACAAGACCATTTGAAGTGCAGGTTTTTTGTTGTTTGTTTGGTTTTTTTTTTTAACTCTGCTTATCTGTCTCCTTGCGTTCTGTTTATTATTTCACTGCAGATGGGCTTGGTTTAGAACCAAACAGGATTTGCTGTGATGCCAGTAACTTCCACCTCCCAAGGAGAAAGACAAACCTAGAAGAGCAGGTGGGGATTTGGGATGTGGGGCTGGACAGCCCTGGTCTGCAGAGCAGCTCTGCAACCTCCATCCCTCCACACATCACACCCCGAGGTCTGCAACTTGGGCAGCTGGAAAAACAAAGCGGAAAGAATGGATTGGACCTTGGATCTGAGACTTGCTTTGCCTCCCAGGTTTTATCCAGGAAGAGAAACCATCCCTCAGATTACCACGGAGAGCCCACCTGCTGAAAAACAGGGGGGTCCTGAAAAACTCACTTTATGGACCCCATAGAGTGAAAATCTATGGAAATGCCATGAAAGGGGGTGAAGGAAATACTCACTCCCAGCTCTGCTGGGGCTCCTGGTGTGATGCTGACCCACATGGATTTGGGCTGGCAGTGGGATGCTGACCCACATGGATTTGGGCTGGCAGTGGGATGCTGACCCGCACAGACACCCAGCAGACAAGTTTTGGGGGGGTTCAGCCCTGGATGCAGCAGCGCCCAGCTGTGGGCTCTGCCCAAGCTGAAACCATGAGGGCATTTATGGGTGCACAAGCACTGTCAGAGATACACAGCCACGGAAAGACACAGCAGCACCAAGAAAAACAACCCAAACAGGATCGATATGCGCCGATAAGGGCTTCCTTCCTACAAGCCTTTAGGCCCACGGCTCTCTCTCCCCAAGGCAGCATCTCACCGCAGGCACAGAGCAGCGATTTGAGGGCAGACACTGCATCTTTCACTTGTCCTCTCCAGTATCTCAACAAGGCTGACGAGCAAAACCGCAACGCAAAAGAAGATCCCTCTGGAGATGGGAAATCAGGGGCATCCAGTTCGTCTCCGTAACGGTATCAGGCAGGGCTGGAAGCGCCGCTCCTCAGAGCTTCACCTTGCAAATAAATAGCTCTGAATCGCAGCCAGAAGCAACAGGATCTTTCAAAGACATTATCTGGGAGCAGTCAGTGGAATGCACCTAAAGTCTCATTAATCATCCCGCCGCTTACAGTACTTCTTAATGGCTTTTATGGTTTATCCTTTGAACGCCAACAAAGGGTGTGATTCCTCCTGGCTTATTCTATTAAACAGAAATCAATACCTAACACAAATGTGCCGACGGTGGGATATTTGGAAAGGCCGAGGAGGCACCTGTCGGGCCTTTTCTCCTCTCCTCTTTGAAGTGGGCAGCGAGCTCTCTGAGGGGCAGGGTCCGCTAAGCGCGGCTCCTCGCTCTGCAAAGCCAGCCCTAAGCGGGGGAGAGGTTGGGGAGCCCACACGGGGGCTCTCAAATCACATCTGGCGACAACATCTTCCTCCCGGTGCTCAAAACTACGCAGCGAGTGCTGCGAGCGCGCAGGAGAGAGAAAATATAAAAGGAAGAGAGGCAGGAGAGCGATAGGGTGGTTTTCATCTCTCCTTGCTGTAAGGGCTCTTGTGAATTTGAGCGATGGATGTGAGGCAGCTGAATCAACACTAAGCATGGGTATAAATAAGCTTCTAGGAGGACGGTCTCGGGAGCTGAAGCTTGGTATTAATTTTTGCAGCATGAGAGGCAGGCAGGGAGCAGAGGCTACAGGTCCTTCATTCCCTCTTGGGTCCCTGGAATTGGGACTAGAGGGTGGAAAAGGAGAGGGACAAGAGGGGATTTGCTGCGCTGAATTAGCTGGGAAATGCGTGGAGCTTTAAGACAGGGATGATGCTTTTCAGCCCAGCTCATGCCTAACTAGGACCCCAACCCAGCACCCCAGGAGACTCAGAGCAGCCACCAAACTAAATTAACCTTGGAGTTTAACCTGCATTACCTATGGCCTGCTCCCACTCTCGCAGAAACGGGACCTGAAACAACTACAAAGAGCAGCTTTAACCACCTCAGAAACCAATTCCAAGATCCTAACAGAAAATGAAATTTGTATTTGTTAAAAACCACTTAGAAGCTTTGGTGCCTTCTCTTTATACTTCTCTCGGAAACATGCTGTTAAGTAATTAGCAATTTACCAGGTTTAAACAGTTACAAAAATCCTTCCTGAAAACACCAGAGGCAAATCACATCACTCCAGAAATGAGCTCCTTCCTCCAGAGCCCTCAACGATACCAACCACCTCATTCCTGAGGAGGAACTGGCTCAGCCCACCCCACTGCTGCTTTCATACACACCCAATATTCCAGAGGATGTGGGAATTACAGAGAGAGGGTGGGTGGTCTCTTTGGCGCCAGCGACACATGGATCTCTCCATTCTTGCTCCAGCATGACCAGGAGCAAGAGGACTCAGAGCCCAGAAGCATCTCAGAGGCACCAAAGGCACTTGCTGCCTTCCCGAGGGTCTATTGACACCCAGCTCCAAACACTTCCCTACTCCACAGATGCCAGCAAAGGGATCCAAAGGAGACGAGAGTCGAAGAGGGTGAAATTGGGGAAAGAGCCAGCCCAGGCAGCACATCAGCCCCCACACATCAGTGCTGGTGGCACCTCCTGCAGCACCCGACGGGATTATTTAGCACGGCTGACTGCGCTCGCTTCCCCCTTCAGAAAGTTTCTCTTCGTGGAGAAAAAAAAACCCAAGGAGCTGAATAGTTAGGGATGCTCGAGGCACTTAGCTACACTTAGCAACCCCGAGCCTGCCAGAAACATCCCTGTGCAAGTGACGCTTCCAGAATTAACTCCTAGCTCTCGGAGTGCTTGAAAAAAAAAAGAAGGAAAGAAGCTGGCTGAGCCCCTTCAATGGCAGCACTTGGTTCAGCTTCAGCACCAGTTCTCACTCCGCTGGTATCCCACCTAAAGCTGGCTGGATTGGGCACAGCATCCAATCTGCTGTGCAGCACCTTCACCTTCCAAAAGCAGCCAGAATTTCAGTGGTTCGGGTGAACATCCTGGCCTGGGCCTGAGGCTGCAGCTGCTGGCTGGGCTTGTGGTCCCTAACTCAAGGGGAATCACACAGCAGTGCAAAGATGCAGGTAAAAGAGCATCAGCAGATTAAACGTGTGTGGGAACATTCCTGGCTGCAGTGCTGGATGCCCTGGATTGGGTTGGGAAGGGGCTGCCCCACACCAGCTCCCTGGAAAGGAGAGAGGAATCGCCTGCTCCTCTGCCGCCCAAAGAATTAAGAGAGGCAATTGAAGAAGACGCCAACAAGAGGTCATTACTTTTTTTCCTCTTTCCCAGGGAAGGGCATCTCCAGCTTCTATAATTAGAGCTGTTCTTGCACCTATGTGGATCTTTTAATTATTTATTTCGCTGGCTCCTGCCCTTCCAAGCCCGTGCAAGCCTGTAAGAATCCTCCCAGAGCCACTCCCGCTCCCGCCACCCCAACTCCGAGGCAGAGCCCGCAGCCAAAGCGAAGAGCTCCGACATCCCTCCTCCGAACTGAACTCCGTGTTAATAATTCAAAGCTTTACGGGTCCTTTTGGTCGCGTGGTAAATTATTCACAGATTTCCCCACGCTAACAGCACCCCCCGCCCACGGCACGCAGGGAGCAGGTGCACCTACACAAAGAGAGATGCTCTTTACAACTTCGGAGATGGCTCCATCATGTCAAAGAGAAGGGATGAAAGGCAGGGGGAGGACGGCAGCTTCAAAAAAAAAAAAAAAAATCACATCCTCCGCTATTGCTCTCCAAAGATAAACGCTCCGGGAGAGTTTTTCGCAGGGCATACGATGATAGGAGACGTTTCTGTGATACACAGGTGTGAAAAGGGGAGACAGGAGGGAGAATAAAACCTGATAACACTTCACTCGGGCAGCGGCAGCAAAGGCAGGTGCTTTTTATTCCCCAGCTGCGGGAACCAAGAGGAGCAGAAGGGAATCGCGGAGCAGCCGAGCCGGCTCAGATCCCAACCAGGATCTCACCCTACATGTGAGAAAGCCTCCCGCAGCGAGTCAGCTCTGTTCTCCCACCAGACAGGTACTGCACTCGCAGCAGCTCCGCACTTGGGTTCCAGAGCTTGGGTGTGCAATGCCTGGCTGCTCCTGACAGCCTCGGAAGGGGCTCGCTGGAAGCAGCCGCGCTCATTTGCATCGCCAAACATGTATTTATGCTTTTTTTTGCAGAGGAACTGAAAGCAGGACACGGTCAGAGCACCTAAGAGACATGTTTGCTGTAGGAAACGTGGAAAAAAAGGGCCATCTGCTAAAGAAGGCCTGATAAACTGAGGGCAAACCCTGTCCCTGGAGCCCAGCCTGAATGAAACCAGAGCAGCGCCGTGCACAGGAGGAAAATCCCAAAGGACATGAAAATTAAGAGGGAATATTGTTATTTGAAACTCCTAAATCAAGAGTAACAACTGTGTGGCTTATCTAGGAATCCCCCATCTACGCACACACCTACTACACACAGAGGTGTATTTCCAGGAACCACCTCCCAGGATCCCTGCAGTTGTTGCCCTTAATCTCTTCACATCCAAGACCTGCTCAAAAATCAGCAGCTCCTGCCATGATTTTGAACCCCTCAAAGGTGCATTTCACCTCATGGAGCCTGTCTGAAGGAGGGCTCCTCCAGTGACCTGCCAACAGGGAGTCTGGGAGCTTATTTTGCTGGTTATATCCCACTGGGAGATACTTGGGATGCTCTGGAAAGGGGAACAGCAATGACAGCACAACAGCGGGGTCCCAGGGGGCTTTTCAGACATCCTGGGGGACAATGATGCTGCTGAGCGTTGCTCCACTCCTCATGCTCCCAGGAAAATATTCTCCAGCTCTGCTGTGGGAAAGACGATGCCCAGGGGGGAGGTGACAGAAGGTGGGATTTATCACTTGACACGTTGGGAAGAAAAGCCAGTCCAAACTCAGCTGAGCACAGAGGTTTTGCCTCTGCCTGGGCTTGCGAGGGGACATGACCTTTCTGAAAACTCCGGTTATTTATTTGGATAATCCTTTTGTTGGGATAAACGCTTTGCTCTCGCCACAGCCCCAAGGTCACAGGAGTTAATGAGGAGAGGAGAAAGGTCAAGTGAATGGGATCTGTCCTTTGCAACCAAATGCATTAGTGGGGGAGAGGTGAAATAAGGGGGCTGGACTCCTTTTCCTCCGCCTTTCACTTGAAAAAAATCCAACAGCAACACACAGCTGCAAAATAAGTCTCTCTCTGTATCCCTTCCTTATTCTTCTAATCCCATTGCTCTCCCCATTGCTCTCCCCCCTAACTGCCACCATCCCCCATAGTCCAAACTATTCTTCCCAACCCACACCCTGGTGGGAAGAGCAGAGGAAAGGTTCATATCCACACACTGGACCATCACACAGAACACCCCCAAGGTAGCACCGTCCTGCCCCCTCCAAGGACCCCACACCCTTTTCACAGACACTGACAACGAGTTCCACAACTGCCCTCAGAGCAGAGCAAAAGGGTGGAGGGGAATACACCGACCCCTCCCTGCTTGGATACAGCCATTTTGGTGCAGAGATCTGCAAGAAGAATATTAAGCTTGGTCTGAATGCAGCAGCCTCGCTCAAGATTTATGAAGGATGAAGGAAGGAAGATTCTGAGGCAAAGCATCATCTCAAAAATAACTGCCGAGTCCTAGCGGGTATAAAAGATCTGTCCATAAACCAGTTTGTCATCACCAGTCAATAAAAATTCAAGCGATGGGAGGGGGAGGTGAGGGCTGGGGTCCCTTGCGGGCCACTCTGCCCCCGAGTGATCCCACCCGGATCACCTGCACACACGGGTGTGGAAAGCCACGAGCACCTTCAGCCTGGCTCTGAATGCACACGCCCTGCCCCAGAGTCTCAAGGTGGGCACAGTGGCACTCATTTCAAGGCATGGAGCAGCACACTGACGGCCAGGCAGGACCAGGGCCTCAAACCAAGCAATGAGGAAATGGTTTCATGTCCCACCAGGGGAGGTGCAGGCTGAATACTAGGAGTGATTTCTTCAGGGAAAGGGTTGTCAAGCCCAGGCACAGGATGCCCAGGGTAGTGGTGGGGTCACCATTCCCAGAGGGATCCATAAGACACACAGATGTGGCACTTGGGGACGTGGTTTAATGGTGGGCTTGGCAGTGCTGGGGGGAATGGTTGGACTCGATGGTCTCAGGGGGCTTTTCCAACAGAAACGATTCTATGATTTAAGGAAGAAGGATGGAGTCACACCCACAAAAACCACCTAGAGCATGGTGTCAGCACCAAACCAGTGTGCTGGTACCTACCAGATGCCCAGGAGGTCCCTGTTCTCCCCTGCCACCTAATGCTAACAATTCATCCACTTCGGAGACACAGAGAGGAGGATCTGGTGCCACTTCAGGTGACCCCCCCTGGGGCACAGCCTCCCAGCCACAGGCAGCAGCCAGGCAGAGCTGCCCAAAGCATGGGAAGAGCCTTTGATGAGGTGCACCAAGCTGAAGGCAGTTGAGAAGCAGAGCAGTACGCTGCTGTGATGAAGTCTGACTTTAAAGGAGGTTGGTGGCTTTTCTTCAGTTCTGTGGGGGTTTTTTAAGGCCGCCCGGTACAAAGGAAAACACCCCAGTTGGTAAGAGATGAAGGAAGCTTCTCTCATCATTTTCCCATCACAGGCAGCCCAGACGCTTCCACCTGCCAACCCTGGGAACCTTCACATCTGATTTCTCCAAACAGCACGTTCAAAGACAGGACATCCCCAGGAGCCGACGCCAGTTCAGCCGCCAAGGGCTGACAGCAGCAGAAAGGGAAGAGCCAAAGCTGGAAAGGATCTGTCAGAGTTCTCCAGGCTCTCATCCAGCTGGGGCAAGCCTGTTTCTTTGCTGTATTCTCCAGTGCTCTATCAAGTCAAGTTTTAAATAGCTCAGATGATGGAGTGGACTGTGGGGGCTTCAAGTTCTCTCCAACAGTAGGATTTCTTCCTGTGCAAAATCATTTATTCCCTAAGGGAAAATCTCATCCTAGCTTTTGCCCACCTCAGCCTCTCCTTAGCTTCCAACCTGACAGATTATGTTCCTCTGCCCCATCTTCCTGTAGCATCCCTTGGCAAACCCCTTTGCCCATCAAGGCATGGGGACAACCCCCAGTGCTACCAAGCCAGAGCCAGAACTCCCAGAGAGGCAGGAGCAGCAGCAAGGGGAGACAAACCCCTTTCCTCCCAATCCCCAGCCATAAAATCAATTATTTGGGAACCTTCTCCACTACAAAAAAAAAAAAAAAAAAAGGAACACGCTGAGATATCACTCAGGTTGATTTAGAGCCACCAAGAACCGTGTCTGACCAAGCACACCAGCCGTGTCTGCGCTTGCTTGTTCTCCCTCTCATCATGTTTTTCATTCCCTGAACCTTCTGCCTGGGGAAAAAAAAAAAAAGCCTCACCATCCCTTCTCATTACTAATCATTCCTATCAGCCTCCCAGGAAGCACTCTGGGGCCACTTGACCATTAACAGGACACGAAATGCAGGGCGGGGGAGGATGTATTAATATCTAATAAGAGTGATAGATGATGTGAACCACTCGGGCACTCCAGCTCAGGTACTCGTGGCAGGTACTGGAGCTAATTTAAAATAATAATAATAACAACAATAATAACAACAGCAGCAGCAGCTGCCTTCATTTTCCAAGTCAATTGATTCCTCAGCAGGAATGCCATCTTGACAGATTTATTTTGATCGAATTGTCTAATTGAATACAGTTCTTGTTTCCCTTCACTTTGTGACCTTTCACGCCTGTGAAATAAATGCAATTTAGAGAATTATTCCTCAGCAGCAAACTCAGCTTCTCCAGGGGTGGGGTGGCTGCTTTGTGTCCCCAGTTTGCCAACAAAATGCAATCAAAGGATGCCAATGCAAAAGGGGAGCTGCTGTGCCGGTATTTCTTTTCCATTTCTCAGTTAAAAAACATTTAATAATAATAATAATAATAAAAATAAATAAAGTACATTTGCAAAAAGCACACTTGCTGTTTGGGCAGATTTTATTTTCTGCCTATTCAGGTCCCCAGCATTCGCTGCGCCTTCCACTGAGCTTCCAGTTGTTCCCATTAAACTTTCCAGTTTAATGGAAGATTGGCTGGCAGCTCTAGGGCGCTGCTGGAATAAGATACACCAACCCCCTCCCTTCATCCAGCAGAGACAGAGGCTCCAGCCCCCAGCAGCCACTCATCCAGCTTCACCCTCCTCCCCAGGCCCTCCCAGCTCCTGCCTGGGATGCTCTGATGTGCCAGACACGAGACGACGCTTCCCATAAATTTCACAGGAACGAGTATCAAAGATTAAAAATAACTAAGCCCCGTCCCTCGCAGACAAACGCGCTGTCTATGAGCCAAGAGAGGTCCTGGTGAGAAGAGTTGCAGCTGAATCTTTTATAATAATATCAATCAATATTAAAAATGAATGGGCCTGCTCAATTTTTAAAGCATCTTAAATTAATCTTTAAACACAACTATTTTGCTTAAACCAAAGGCTTTTGGTAGCCTGAGAACGGTATTTCCATCTGCTCCCTCGGGCTTGTGCCAGGTAGCAAGGAGAGGTCTAATAAGTAAGTAAATAATATACATCCAGCACAATTCCCCTGAACCACAAAAGAGGGGAAAAAGTGGAAGTCACTGCTAAATTCATTATTGACTTAGCAGCAAAAAATATCTTTATCTGTGCATTACGATAGGCCCTGTTGAGACTATTAAAACTGCTAAATCTGCTGGGTTTAGGCTGGATAATGAATATGTCTGCTACTCCTGGAGATCAGGATGGTGCAGGATGACACACTCTTTTGGGTTGGAAAAGACCTCCAAGATCATCAAGTCCAACCTTTGACCGATCCCCACCTTGTCCCCCAGCCCAGAGCACCGAGCGCCACGTCCAGTCATTCCTTGGACACCTCCAGGGATGGGGACCCAACCGCCTCCCTGGGCAGCCCCTTCCAGTGCCTGACCAACCTCTCTGTGTAGAAATTCTTCCTGATGTCCAACCTAACCCTCTCCTGGCACAGCCTGAGGACGAAGAAGAGAGGGATGTGGGCACAACGAGGCCACAGGGCTGTAGTAAAATTGCAGTGAACCCACCTGATCCCTCTGCCTGTGCCTAAACCGACCAACATTTGGATGATATCCCCACGCTCCATGAGCTGCCCCGTCTCAAGAGCTTCCCCAGAATGGGAAATGCCACTCAGCCAAGCAGGAAGCTTTCCAGTGACAGTGTCTCTAATATATTCAGGGGGATGTGGCATTTCTGACGACAAGACTTCTGCCTCACTTGCCGTTTAATGTTAAGAGGCTTGTACAGTCAGCAGCGTTTAAAGAGTAATGACTGTTTTCATGGTAAATGCTCTGTTAAATAACCCAGGATTATTGTGTTGTGTTATTGCATATATAAAATGGCATTTCAAAAAAAAATAATAATTGTTTTAGAGCTAATTGATGTTTTTAACTGGCTCCGTGCGTGGAATTTTTATTTGGCGGAGGGACGGGCTGCTGTCAGGAAAACGGCAATAAAGGCAGGGAGGCTTTGACCTAGCAAACTCACTCTGCCTGGTTTTTGTATGGTTCTGGTGCTGCTTGTGGTCAAGAAGGTTCAAGCCCTCTGGTCTAAAATGCAAAATCCCACTGCAGCTGCTGACAGGCACTTCCACACCCCAAATCTGAGTGCCCATCCACTGCTGGAGCATCCCTTGGACACGCACGGTCACTGAGACACCAGAGAGCCACCGTGCCAGCAGCATTCCTGCCTCCACCCAGCGAATCTCCTCCTCTGGACCACCCAGCTTTGGTTGGTGGCACTTCAGAGCCACCCAAATCTCCCTGGGGGGTGACACATCCCCCTCCCCTGTTCCCAAGTGTTGTTCCTGCGACAGCAAAGCAGGGCTAAGGCTGATGAATCACTGGTGAGCAATCCTGCCACGGAAGTTTAACTGTGATCATTCCAGAAGGGATTTGGATGGCCCAGCTCCTTCCCCTCACCCACCTCCAGCAAGGCCATCCCTCCCCACAACACCCCAAGCAAGGGCAGCACCATCACCTCTCCTCACACGGTGATTTTGGCACCTACCAGCATCCCACCACAGCCCTGCCCTGATGAGCTGGAGCACAAATACTCAGCGACCACGTGGCTGCTGAGAGCCCAAACCCCCTGTCTGCAGTCTGCAGGCTCTTCAGCCCACAATCAAAGAGCAGAGAAGCGCTCTTGGCTTTCAAAGCCGGAGCCTTTGAGCTCCTCTGACAGCAGCTGCCTCGCTGACCCTTGTCCGGAGGCTTGCGGGGCACTCGAGCAGTCAGCAGCACTGGCAGGGTCCTGAAACTTTCACAGGGGCAGTGACTTTTGGGGATGGGAAGTTAATCACACAAGCAAGCGAGCTGCCAGAAGGGAGAGCAGGGCCATCAGAGACCACAGTTAAAAGTCTTGACCATCTCCTTAAGATCTCTGTGTCCCGACATGAGCGCGGTGCCAGCGTGCCCAGCTCACAGGGCGAGAGCAGGGGGTGTTACACACCACCCAGAAGGGACCCAAGGGGTCACTGAGCCTCATCCCTCACAGTCAGGCAGATCATTAAGCCAAAAGAGTCCACAGCATCTCTCCTCTGTGCACCAGGGCACCACAAACCATCTCCCAACAGCTTATAACAAACCAGAGACCCGGAGCGCAGAGGCCAAAAGCCACCAGCTCTGAATCATTTGAATCATTACAAGACAGGAGGGATGAAAGGCACTGCCATGGCTCAGACCTCGAAGCAGCAGGGAATGGGTAAAAGGAAAGCATTTTGACGAGGTTTGCAGATGGGCAGGGAGGAAAAGCTCCAAACTCCTCCAGCACGGGGCACAAAAATAATTGGACTGTGAAATCTAACAGACTTCCAGACCAGGAGAGTTCAAGACCATGAGCCTGCTGGGCTGAAGTTACTTCTCCATCCTTACAAGTCTCTCACGTGCCTGTCTCTGCTGAGACATCTGCTTAATATCACACTCAGGGCGGATCTTATGGACTGACCCAGACCTGGCATCTTCAGGATTGGCCAAACTCACTCACTGCTGTCCCGTAATAGCAGCTGCCACCTTCTGCTACAGCCTTTCCCAGCCCCTAAAGACAAGCTTGATCTGATAGTCCGGGCGATGACATCCTACTTGAGGATTCACAGAGAGGTGACAGGAGTCATCTCCTTTCTTCAGCATCGCCCCATGCACCACAAGCATCCCCTGATGCTGCAGCACCTGCACAGCCCACGAGCTGACAGCGAGAAAATATTGCTGGCTGCACACACAGACTCTCTAAAACAAGACGTAGAAATGAGACCCTGAGGCCCAAACATTCTCACCCTCATTTTCTCCCAATCCCACCCTCTGCAAAAGCCAGAGCACCCTGTCGCCCAGACAGGACAGCTCCTCAGTTCACTCTTTTCCTCTTCAGAGAGAGCCTTTTTTAGTTCCTGGGGCTCTGTCTGAACCCTCTCCCTCCCTTGGAGGCACCTGGATCCCAGAAGGACGCTGCCCTAATGGGTTCCATCTCATTACCGTGACTGCAATGTCAAACCACGTCTCTCTCTCCCTTCAGCATCTGTCTCCACGGTATTCAAGTGCCTCAGATGACTAGAAAAGTCCCTTTGTGTGTTTTCCCAACCCTTGGCTGTACAAGTACCATTTAATCAAGCTCAGTAATGAAGCCAGAACAGGCTGTGCAGCCACAGGCAGGATCAGCACAGACTTTGAACCACAGGTGGGGGCTGACCCCGCTCCCTGCAGGTGACAAAGGGGACAGGAGCAGCAATGGGGCACCTCTGCGTTTCTCCAAAGGGTCCAAACAGCCCCAGAGCACTTCAGCTATAACCTAAGTACACACAGTAAATCCCAAAGCTGTCCCTACACATTAACACCATGAGATATTTAATTCTCCAATGTCCCCAGTCTTGAGTTTAACCCTCGATAAAAGCAGCACTCACCTCAGGATCCCTAAAAGATATTTAGGGCACAAAGTCTGTGCTTTGGAGTGTACCCCTGCCTGGCACCACAAGCCCAGACACTGCTGCCAGCTCCCAGTCCCACTTCCGAACACGATGCCTGCTCTCCAGGGTCGGCTTCCTCCCTCTCTCCAGGATCTTCCTCACATGGATGCTGTCACCATGTGCTTTAATTAGCACCTTCCCTCAAGCCTGGCCAACTTCTCATGCTTCCAGCATTTGTGAGATGACTACCCCACTCTGGAAATCGCACACCAGGAGACATCTCTCCCTCACACGCCATCCCTGACGAGGGTCCCGCCCTGCCAAGCATCCACTGGATGCTTCAAGGGGCTTATTACACCCAAGGGAAGGTGCTTGGGACACACAGCTTTCCTCCTCTAGTCAGAGCTCTTTCCATGTCTGGTGTCACACTTCCTGCTCCCACCCACAGCTTTGAACCACTTGTTGCTTTTCCCTCTCCCATCAGATCTGCAAGTCCTGGAAATGGGATCATGCGAAGATCTCACCTTGTAAAGAGCCAAAAGAGCACTGGTAGAGCTGCAGGAGCACTGTTAAAAGTTTGCAACCGTGACCTGAGATCACCTTAGAAAAGCCACAAAGCCATTAAAAAGGAACCTCAAATCGTAGAATCCCAAACTGGTTTGGGTTCAAAGGGACTTTAAGGTTCATCTCATTCCAAGCCCTGCCATGGGCAAGGACACCTTCCATACATCTGGTTGCTCCAATAACCCAAAACTTAACTAACCAAAATACATGATCTTTGTTCACCTCCTCATGGTCTGGGCTTTGACTCTCCACTTCCAAGTGATTAACCATTACTATTCCTAGCAGGGAATTACTATTTCCACCTAATCACGAGGAAGGAGAAACATTTGCAGCCGGGTCACTGCTTCCAGCCTATGCTGAACTGGTGGAAAAGACTCCAAATAACCTTTATTTCCTGGAAGCACGTTCAGGATCCTGCTGCTGCCATAAAACTCACCACAGGCTGTTCTGGGCAGGGACTATCTCTGTACTATACACTAGCACAGTGCCTGTCCCAGCCTCCAGGCCCTACTACAATATAAATAATGATAATCCCTCACTCAGCAATACAATGAAACACTTGCACGGTATTAAAAATTATTTAAAATTCATACCTACATTGGGAAATTATTCAGTAAACTCTAATTACTTATCAAAAGCAACGAGGATAGTTTTAAGGAGAGGGAGTGCCCATAAATACAGAGCCATAAATAAACTGCTTCTCGGTAGCACGAATTAATTTGTATTTAATTGCTAGAAATTGCTATCAATTACTAAACATTCCTTGCAGAATAGGCAAATTCTTTTAAGGACAATTTCAATTGCTAATTGGAAGTCTTGTTGTTGTTTTTTTTAATTTAAGTCATTTTTCCTTTTTCTCATCCCAGCTCTTGCAGAGTGCAGGACACATCCCAGCCAGTGAGGTTCTGCACTTTTGGGGGGCAGAGAAAAGAACCAAGATGCTGCTCAGGCTTCAGGAGGTTACACCACTTGCAAAACCCTGAAGGCAGCAGGAAAACTGGTGGTGAGAAACATCCCTGACACAGCAAAGATAGTGATTCCTTGCAGAGGATTGAAAGGAGGGAACTAAGAGCTGGAAGTTACACATCCATCATGCATCCAGGGAGAAAAACACATCCCAGGGAACATGTATCTCCCCTGAATGCAACAGCAAAGCCACGCCAGACCCTGAGGGAGGCTCCCTGTGTCCCACTGCTCCTTTGCACAGTGGACCCTGCCCTCCATTGGAGACAGAGAGGCTGCAGGGATGATGCTCCCACACGTGCCGTGTGGCAGGAGAGGAGGAGAGCAGCGTTCCTGGCTGCCACTTCCCGTGTCTCCACACTGAACAGCCCTGGTATCACTCCTGACTCATTTTCTGGTGTTTTCTGCTTTGCTGTTGGCATAACATCCCATCAGCACAGTTAATTACATCCACGCTGAGTGTGAAGGACAGGCTGAGTCTCACAAGGAGCCGGCGGCTGCGAATCCATCCCGCTGCTCCTGCGAAACAGCTCCCATGGATGCTGGCAGAGTGCAGAGAGGTGCTTCCACGTGTGAGACAGCAGCCCCCAAGGGGGTTTTCCCTGCAAAGCCAGGCTTTGGGGTCTGCTCTCTCTCCCACACCCCTCCGATCTTAATCCACCATCCCTGATCTGAGCTCAGACTGATGGACCCAAACATCTTGTGTTGTGGCTGTCCCATCCCTGGAAGTGTCCCAGGACAGGCTGGACGGGGCTTGGAGCAACCTGGGCTAGTGGAAGCTGTCCCTGCCCATGGCAGTGGGGTGGAACTAGCTGAGCTTTAAGGTCCCTTCCAACCATTTTGTGATCTCTATGATCCTCACTGCCCAAGGAGAGGCTACACAGACTCCCCGTAAGTTCAGTGACAGAACAAAAGGCAGAAGAAACAGTTGCCCAGGACAGATGACCAGCCCTTTGCCTGCAGAGAAAGTTCCAGGTGCAGAAAGCCCTCTGCTCCCCCCCTCCTCAGTCCACCCTCCTGGGTGGAAGCACAAGTATATCCATGAGTGAGAGCAGATCACAAGCTGGGGACGTGCTGGGAAGGAACCAAGGAGCTGCTCAGGCTTCAGGAGGTCTCACCGCCTCCAAAACCCTGAAGGCGCAGGAAAACTTGTGCTGAGAAACGTCCCTGACACAGCAAGGATAGCGATTCCTTGCAGAGGATTGAAAGGAGGGAACTAAGAGCTGGTGTCTACAGCTCCAGTGAAGAGACACGGGGTCTCTGAGACTGTCAATCCAGCATCCCACCACTGCTCCATCCCCAGTCCCCCCAGGACCAGGCTGACAGTCACAGGGAGGCAAGTGCCAGCCATGACAAGCAAAGCAAATGACACGCACATCTCCTGCCTACAATAACAGCCCTTCCGTGGCTAATCCATCATATTCGATGCCGATCTCTTACCCTGAAGTGTTGTCAATGAGGATTTAATTTAGTGCTAATTAGACAAATATTGCATGTTGAACATCCATTGATTATTAAGAGACAGGGAGCGCAGCTTGGCTCGGGAGTGTGCACGGACACGCTGGATTATATCCGGGATGAGGCTGGTAAATGTCTTGCTGTTTCTAATCATCAGACAGTAATTAACGTCCAATAACTTGTAACTTGGTTTATCATTATAGATTTAGGAAGGCAGTAATAGTACTGTATGCTAATTAAATATCAATTGATTATTTAAGGCATATAAAGATTTAGCAGCAAGGTAATAGATATACACAGTTGTTAAACTTTAATATCCATCACACAGCCTTCTCCTGTACTATTGAGTTAGTGTTTAACGAAAAAGAGTGTTGCTCCTCAAGGAAAGTTTTGGATGGGATTTTCAGAAGTGCCTGGCAACGTGTAAGCCCCTATGTAAGGCTCAGAATCCCCCAAAGAAACAAAACGTCAGGAAATTTGAAGCCTCAAGTTAAGTGAGGTGCCCAAGGTCACCGTGAGACGTGGTGACAAAGCCCAAGGCGCTCCTAAATTTCCCATCTGACATTTTGCATCTCAGCTTTCCCCTTGCTCCACGCAAAGCCCCCCAGAAGAGAAAGACAAATTGTCAATTCCCTGCTGGAATAAAGCTTTCACACCCCAGCCCTGCACTTTTTGGCATCCCACCAGCTCACAGAGCAGCCTCATCCGAGAACACAGTCGGAAAAGACAGGCACAGGAAGCTGAAGTCTGGAGCAAACTTCCCTAAATATTAACTGCAAAGGAATCAACACAGCCCTACCACTCTCACCCACAGTGCCTCCCACAGCTGCCTCTCCCTCCCAGGATGGGTCTGACCCCATGCCCAGCGCCAGTGATTTGGGAGGGTTGGGAACACTGAGCTCCTTCCCATGTGGGAGGAAAAACCAGAGATGAGAGACAGAAGCCCGGCATCTGAAAGGGAGAAGATAAATGGCTTCTGAAGGGAAATAACCTGCTGGACTCCGTGGGTTTGGCAGCACCCTGCTAAGTGCAGCATCAGTCTTGCAAACGGGCTGCAAGCTCAGCAATCGCAGGACAAAGCACAGCATTGGGGGAGCGATGCCAGTGGCAGGGATTCTTCCCAAAGGGAGCCCGTGGCCAGGAACCAGGTGGTCTTGGCCACCCTGGATGGCTCCTGGCTTGGGGCTGTGGGCCAGGAGAGGGACGGTGGAGGGAGAGCACCTTTCAGTAAAGGGAGCTGCTCCCCGCGGACGGGCTGGCTGATTTACCGGGTAATAAAAGCAAAATCAAGGAAAATGCTTCAACTGCGCCTCTGAGAGCCCACAGCCTCGGTTATAGAGTCTGGGCAGGCCCCAGCTGCCTCTTGAAAGCTTCTCTAGTGCACAATCGGTCTGAGCAGTGACTGGGGAAGGGGTCTAGGGGCTGCCTGGCTCTGGGACGGTGCTGGAGCACAACACCCTCAGCAAGGAGGGGAGGAGAAGTACTGCTGCTGGGAACACCATCCAAAAAGGCAGAGGCAGCAGGATGAGGCCAACAGCCATCCTGCACCGGGCTGACAATCCCCATTGCCCGGAAGGAAAACCACCCCAACCTTACAGAGCAGCAAATAAGGTCCACCACGGACCTTCTCACACAGGGCACCACCGGGTGCGGGTCTAGAACAACAGAGACATCAGCGACTCCACACTGCTACTTCAGAAGCCTCCAAAGTCCCTCATGGTATCCCATAATGCCAGTCCCGCAGCACAATGATGCTATGAACAGACACACTCTTGCACAAGGAGATTCAGGACACAGAGATAGTCCCCCAAGCCCTCTGTGCCATCCAGCAGGGTGTTACCAGTCAGCTGCAGCCTGAAACTGCTGCAAAGGGGGACTTTTCCTACCAGCTGGGAAAAGAATTTATATTGGGCTGGGTCTCAGAAGCAGGGAAACACCTTACAGAGACCAGCCTGTTTCCCTACAGCAGCTCCAGGCAATGGTTCCCACCTCAGGTTTCCCACCAGCTCACAGGGCAGCAGCTACAGCCTTGCCTGGGTCAGTGTCTGAGGCATCTCCTGCTTCCCCCCTGCCCACGAGGCTCATTACACAGTTGTACAGAGGAGATTGGATTCCTCTGACACAAGTTCTCCTTGACAAATCTCTGCTGGCTGTGGCACAGCTTCTTGTCCTGTCCTAGCTGATCACAAATAACTTTGCTACTTTGCCCCACAGCTTTCCCAGGATGGAAGGTGAGCGATCTCCTAGGATGGCTTCTCCTCCCTTTTCCACACCTGACCCTGTTTGACCTTGCTCTGTAGTCTGGAGCATCCCCTGCCCTCTGGGACGAGCAGCCTGGGATGGTCCTGACATTGCTCCAGCCAGTTCCCTGCAGAGCCAAGCAGGAACAGCATCAACCCAGGCAATTTATAAAGGAACTCCAGCAAGAGAGCAGAGCAGAGCAGAGCCAGAGAGAAACCCTTCTTAAATAGTTTTGCAGTGGAGTTTACCCGAGCTGCAGCAGGCAACAAAGAGAAACGTCAAGAGCAATGAGACGAGGCAGGGCAGGCGTCGCAGCAGATAAAGGATTCTTCAGGTATGAGACAAAACCAGCTTTGGAAACCTCGCAGAAGTGAGTTTAAAGTCTCCAGAGGATATCAATTGAGAGTCTGTCACTTGGTGTCAGGATAACTTTCTGGACAGCTCTTGGAGCTTGTTAAGCTCTTGCTTGGGCTGCATTTGAGCTCTGGTGGCAGTGCTGCCTGCAAGCACGAGCGCTTAAACCTGAGATGAAAAGGACTTGCTGGGTCCACGCAGCTTCTCTGTTATCCCTCCAACATCCCCCACCACGACCTGCAACAGCCCAGTGGCGACAGGCATGGGGTGGTCAAGGACACGCTCCCTTCACGGAGGGGCAACACCCCAAAACTGGGCTCCTCTCACCCCAACACAAGGGCTGGGGGTGTCCAGGAGGGGTTTGTCTGCGCAGGATGGGAAACGCAGGACGAGATGCAGTGGCCTGTGTAAAGCGGGTGGTCAAACCAGACGGTCGTAACACTGTCTCAGCATCACAATCTATGGCTCTGGAAAGAAAATAGCTGCTTCCCCCACAGCAATCATTTCATCAAAACCCTGCAAGACTCCTGCTGCTCCTGCTAGCCCTGGATCCCTAACTTTAATTAAGTCCAAAGAGCCTTCCTGCAAGAACAAGGGAGGAGAGGGTGACTCAGACAGCGATGGGACCAGTCGGCGCAATTATCCTACAGTAAAGAATATTAATTAAAAATAGCCCTCCCCCAGTTAAAAAAAAAAAAAAAAAAAAAAAGAGGCACCAAACTAATCAATTCTACTTAAAGGAATATATGGGGATAAGGAGCAGGAGCAGGGAGGGTGACGGAGGGAGAGATGGGATGCGATGTGAATGCTAACAGCTTCCCACCGTGGCCGCTGCCGCAGTAAGCCCCAGGCCTGGCTGCTTCCAACAGTTACTTGGAGTCTCCTTGGAAATGGGCTCAGTCTTCCCTTCTACCTGCTGCCGCATCAGAGCAACTCCTGTGATCACACAAAGGACTTTAAATCTCGGCTTTAACTGCCTTGATTGAATTAAATGCAACACCACGGTAAAGCAGGCTCTTCATTCCAGGTCTAAGCATGGAGCCCCGCTCTCCCGCTCACGGCACTCTCCCTCTCTCGGAAATGATGAGTTGCTCACGGGTTATGCTCTTTAAGAAAGGAGGGTGGGGGGGGAAAAGTCATCTGATAAAGTGGGTTATAAAACCGGTGGTGGTAATAAACGGAGAGCCAGGAGCCTGATGCAAAGCCTGCAGAGAAGGCAGAACCCGCCGCAGGGACGCAACGTCGGAACCGTGGTTGATGCGTGGCGGCGGAGGAGCGGAGCAGATGCCACCCGTGGCACAGGGGACAAGGAGAGCAGCAGGGAACCTCTCCCAGGCACCAGAGAGAGGGTGTCAGCAAACGGTGATGAGTGACTGGCTCACAGGTGTCAAAGCCAAGGGAGGAGAGGTGCCTGGTAGCCCAACACTCCCTCAGCTGCGGTCACCACGCGGGGCAGATCATGGGTGGAAGGGGACAAAGCCAAGCAGCGACACGATGTGATGGGAACAGCCTTGCAGCGACTGCTCGCCCTCCAGCAACGCTACTGACCCCTGAGTGAGAGCTGCAGGAAAAGGCATCTCATGCCTACGTTCATGTCAGGGAAGGAAAAGAATTGGGGAATACTCAGCATGTGAAGACACTGTAGGAAAGGGCTCAGAGTGGAGGAAAAAGCGATGACAGCACAACTCTGGTACTCCCAACTCCTACCCAAAACACTCTAGGCCATGTCACTCCAAGCCAGATCTGCAGGGACCAGCACCACCACACACTCATCACAGAGGGAGAAGAAGAGCTTCCCACCTCTCCTTCCAAAAAAAAAAATCCCACATTTATCCTGCTTTTTTAAGCCTTGTTTGCCTCTCCACAAAATGGAGGCAACAGCAACACGCTCCCATGGCTCCTACAAGCCACGATCCGTCACGAGAAGGTGCCCCGGTACATAAACCATTTCTCTTTATCAGCCTCCATTATCATCATCATCACCACATTAATGCCTTCTCCAGTGGCAGGATGGATGCTCAGGTGCCCAGGAAGCACTCCTGGCTCTTCCCTGCCCCTCCATGGGAGCAGGGCAACCTGCTGACAGATACCCACAGGAATTACGGCGGGTTCCCGGGCGCAGACACGACTATCGGTTCCTTTTTATGAGCCTTCATTGTTATTACCACCTATTTCTTTTTACATTCCTGCCAAAATACCAAACATTAATCTCCCTCGCTCCCTGCAGGCAAAACATGGGTAATTGGATTTATATGGGTTAGAAATTTGTTAGATTTATATATATATATATATATACACACGCACACATATGCACACACACAAGAAAAATATAAAAATAGGAGATGGGGTGATGCACTATCCCATTGGGACTGGTCCTGGGACTTGGGTACCAGCTGGATGAAGTCAAAGCCCCCCACATCTCAGTCCAGCCAGCTGGATACACAGTGGGGGTAACCAGTCATGGATTTTTCCTTGGATAATCTTTTCCAACTTTCTGGTTTCCCCTTTACGCATTCCCTTCTTCTACCTGAAATTTTTCTTTTCCCCCTTCCACCTTTCCTTTCTGTTCTTCTCCAGGCCCAACCTGGTGGTGACACCACACACAGAGAAAAAAAAGCAAAATGCTTTGTGTGTGACATCTCCTTGAGTGCCCCCACTCTGAACCCACCAGCACTGAAGATGGCACAAGGTACCTCATCAGCACAATTTACTGATCTTTTAGAGTACTAGAAAAAAACCCTTAAGTTTACAATTTACACCATAACAGTTGTTGTTCTCATTATCCTCCCCCTCCACAGAGAAACAGACTTTGAGACCCATTTGTATCCCAAGGAACAAGTCCATCAAGTGAGTATAGCCATGGAAACAACTCATTTTAAGCAAATCTTGGGAAACATCCATAAGAAAACAGAAGTATAAAATGTGAGTATTTTGCACTAAAGATCTGACCTTGAAGGGTTCAGTCTGTCAGGGAAGACAAGACCTACACATCAAATCAAACCTGCAGTAAACAACCCATTACAGCCTAAAAATTGCTGGCAGGGGCTGTGGGGAAATTATTTTTCTCATTAGAAAAAAAAAAAGGAAGAAAAAGCAGCACATCCTAACCCTCAAAGGCTGCTCACAAGGACGGAAGGAGAAGTGATAGTCACCGAATCAGATATTTCTTATGAACTGTCTGCTCGGCTGCAGTATCTAAAGATTATCACTTAAAACAATATGTCCAGCTGTTGTAAAAAGCATCCGTGGTTTAGGGCTGAGGAATGCAAGGAGGAGGCAAACTGTGAGAGCAGTCAAGGGAACAGAGAAACTCTTCGGAAACCGGGAATGCGAAAGGCAGCCACTGAGTCCCCGTTTTGTTTCGCAGCGTTAACACCTAATCCTGTTCCAGAAACAAAGACCTGAGCTCCTGGAGCACCGGGCGTGATCCAGGGAAGGACGGCTATTACCAGGGAGTTTATTATCCTTGCAAAATGATCTCGTGTACCCTATAGTGAAAGGATTACTCACAGTTCAGGCTCATCCCCTGGAGGTAAATATCACCACTTGGAACTATTTCTGGCTAGCAGAGCTTAAAAACTTCGCGTGGGGGTTGGCTTTTTGCTAGGCAAGAGGGCCCTCCCAGGGCTCACATCCTGGCCCTTGGAGAGGTGGCAGTGAGGGTCTCCTCCTCCCTCTGCAGACCCCACCAGCTCACTGCGCTCTCAAAAACAGGATTTCTGAAGCAAAACCCCATCCTTTCGGCTACAACCTGTGTCAGCAGGGCCTGAGCTCTCTGATGCTCGAGTCCAGTCCTACACCCACGGCAAAACCTGCCTGGTGCTGGCTCAGCAGGAGAGACGTTGGCACAAGCAGCAGCCAAAGACTCGCTGGCTGAGGGTGAATTCCCCAAAGCCGGTCCTGAATCTCCTCCAAGTCAGCCCCAAATCTTCCCCTTGCACAGCAGGACTGTGCTCTTGGAGCAGGGACAACCAGCCTCAGGGACAACCAGCCGAGGAATGACCAACATCAGGGACAACCAGCCTGAAGGACAACCATCTGCCGGGACAACAAGCATCAAGGATAACCAGTCCAGGAACAACGAGCCTCGGGGACAATGAACTGCAGGGATCACCAACCTCAGGGACAACCAGCCTCTCCCTGCACAACCCAAGCAGTCACCACAAACCAACCAGCAAGCCCTGACATGAGATGGAGACCGAGATTCATCCCACAGCAAGGACAACAGGACTCCCCCCAGCATGTCCCTCCCTGATGTCAGCAAAGGCAACGGTGTGGCGGGGGCTGCGAGGCTGCTCCAGTCCCACCAAAGTGGGAAGCGGGCACAACCAGAAGGTCGGGTACCAGCCCCACAGTCTCAGCATCTGCATTCTGGCAGCATCATGTGCCTTGGTGCAGCAGGCAGGGGAAGGAGGGAGCCCTCCTGCAACCCCCCGACCTTTCTCCAACCACCCTTCCAGCGGCTGCAATATTACAGTGAAATTAGTGGGCACTGTAATTACAACTATCAGGAGCAGATAAGACAAGTTAAATACCAGCTACCTAGGGAGAAATTATTATGCCAGCCAGGAGGATCCAAATGCCAGAATCCGTGGCTGTAATTTCACTGAGTCGCCAATTACAGCTCCGCCACGCAGCGAGCTCTACCTTGGAAACGGCAGGTATATATTTAGCTGCTCCAGAAAACTTTTTGGGCAGGAGAAGGGGGAGGGGGATGAGGGGGAAGGAGGGGGCAGCGATGGAGCAAGTCCTCGCTAATCTGCTCTTCGCTAATCCCCGCGCTTTTAGCATTTGCACACAAAAAGCGGTGACTCTCTTCCCGCTTCCCAGCAAGGATTTAACAGCAGAGACGTGGCTGCATTAACACTTCTTTTCTCTGCCAGGTACGTGGCTGCACGTTGCAGGGCAGCAGGTGAGTGTCACAACCCCCATTAACAGGTAGGTACTCGAAGCACCGGCAGTTTGACCAAAAAAAGAGGCAGAAAACCCCTGATTTCCTGACTGTCCAGACCTACACCTGCAGACTGTGGTCCTGCTGGCTGTGCTTTACTGAGGTCTCATCGTGTGCTGGAAAATAGGCTGCGGAAGGTTATATCACACACCAGAAAAAAAGGGAAAAAAAAAAAAGAACTAAAGCAGCATTGTCAGGAATAATTAAAACTATAATTGCAAAAATAAATGGAAGAACAGCATCTCATGATGTTTTATTCGGGCTTTTTATTTTTAATTGGAATTGTTCTCACACTCGCTAATTGACAGAATAGAGACAGCACAGAAGCTCGTGAGAATGAGCAAAGCTATCCTGGCTTTTTGGTCTCCTTCATGGACAAGCACTGGGGGGAGGCCATGGGTTCACCAGAAGCAGACAGGCACAGGGGATTTGACTTGAAAATTTGCCTTTTAATAGACAGATAAAGCATCTCTGTATTATTTAGTGTAGAAAAAAGCCTAGTTGTACATACCTAACATTTTCTGCACCACCTACGAACACCCATTTTTCTAATCATCACTGACAAACTACTGCTACTGGGGTCCATTTTACAGACAGGGAAACTGAGGCCCAGAGCAACAGAGGGGCCTCCTCAAATCCGGGTGTCCCTGTGGCCGACAGCCAAGGTGACAGCCCAGCCCACACCATCTCCCAGCTACTCCCTCCAACCACCAAAACACATTCTTAAAAAAAAAATAAAAAATAAAATATCACCACAATATTTCTTAAACACAGATAAAACCATAAAGCCTTGAAATTTGGAGCAGCTGTTGGTTTATGTCTTTATGAACTGCACTGATGCCTGTTATAAAAGGTCGGTTTGCCGGCGGCGCAGCGGGACGAGCCCATTTACATCCCCGGTTTAGCACCGCTTGAATATTTGCCCCCCCCAGCAGCCCGTCAGAGAAGATCCACCACTGCTTTGCAGCTGGGATAAAACCCAACCCAAGTCTCCAGCCAGGATCAAGCCACTGGGATTGCCAACCAACCGTGACCTGCCAGTGATGCCCCCGCAGCGACCGCGGGGCGCGCCCAACGAGCAGCACGCGGAGAAAGCTGAGACTCAATGGCACTCTTCCCAAAACCAGAAACTTAATCCACGTTTCCGCATCAAATCGCAGCTGGGAAATTAAAAAGTGGCCTTCTTCAACCTCCCTGCTGGTTACCAGTGTGCTCCTTGTTCCGTTTCGTGTCCCAGACCGGCGGGGAACTCGGGTTACTGCTGCCATCTCAACACCTGCCCCACTTGATGGCAGAGGGGTTTGTGCTTCGGAATAAGGAAAGAGGCAGCTTGATTTTATTTTCAACAGCACACTGAGAATCTGCAAACTGCCTTGAGCTCCCCAGAGAGGAAAGGTGCCTGACTATTACAGGAATTGTTTGTTCTTACAATAAAAAGTAGTGAATTATCAACAATCTCTGCTTAAAACAGCGAAATTATTTGCAGCTGATCTAAGATGACCTACAAGTTGCCTGTAGATGGAGCCTGAGTTTCTGCAAGGATTACGCTGAGCCTCCCTCAGAAAAAGGGAGGAGAGCTGCAAATGGAAGTGCCCAAAATCCAATACAGGAAAACCATGACCAGCGTGAAAAGCCCCCAGGCTTCCTCCACCGCTTGCACACGGTTGTGGTCTCTCTTACATCTCCTTTCTGCAGTGCAACGGGTGGTCAAAGAGCTGATCCTGAGAAGCAAAGAGCTTCCACCAGCCCTGCGGAAGCCAGGGAGACACAGAGCTCAGCCCATCTCCTGCCCAGGATGGAGGAGGATGGGAGAGGACCTGGCCACTCCAGATCCAGCAGAATCAGGGATAATTCTGCAAGAGGCACATGCTGGAATTACAGCTCTCAGTTTTTCCAAGGCCAACTCCTCCATGTGAGCACCAAAAGCCATTTGAGGGAGGACAGCAAATGACACCACACCTGCTCCTCCTGTGGGTGCAGATTATTCACCAGGAAAAACACCATCCACCACAAACAGCATCCACATGGAAAGACTCCCCAGGGTGGTTTCCCCTTCCCAGCTCTCCATAGGGTATCACAGCCTGCAAATAAACACCAACGCCATCCTTGAGACCCCCCACTGATGCCTCCTCTCTGGCTTGCTGTGTGCAATTCCCTGCCCACTGCCAGATCCCTAGGGAAGACGGAAAGCTACTTGCTAGCCAGAGGAAGGGGGAAACAGGGATGCCAGAAGAGATGGGGCAGACTGGGAGCAAATGGGAGCTCGAGGCCAGAAAACTGACTGCAGCAGGCTGGACTTGAGAAGGAAAAGGGAGGGGTGAGAACATGGAAAAGATGCACCAGAGGGCCTGAGCAGGAGCAGATGCTGAGGGGGGAAATAGGTAGAGAACAGGTGCTTTGGGGGCAGGGGCTTCTTCTAACTGCCAGCACTTGGGGGATGCAGAATTTCCTATAGGAAGGCTAAAATACCCCCCTGCTCCACGGCTGGCTGCTTCACAAACATCCCCTCCTGTAAACAGCACAGAAAAGAGGCCAGAGGCTTAAAAATTAAAAAAAAATAGATAAATAAGGAAAAAAAAAAAAAGGAAAAAAAAAAGAAAAAAGGAGATCCAAGTCAGCCCTCTGCTGGCAGCAGGCTCGGCTGGAGTTGCAGGGGCTCCCCAGGGAAGGGGCTCAGCCTCCCCACAGAAGGCACCCCTCCTGCTCTGACCTCCACCAGCGCTGCCTCAGAGAGCCCCAAACCCCACACTTCAAAAGGGAGACAAATTTCGACAGCGAAGAAAAAATCACCAAGGCCAGAGGCACCTCCCTGGGGGATTGTCCTTCTTTAAACTGCCCTGCTCGCTTCAGCCCAGGTTAATCATCGTCACAGTTCAATTAGGAAAAGCACAAGGAAACAGAGCCCTCTGCTCTCCAGCTGAGCCACAGCCCCCACTTACAATGACAAGTGTGTCCCAGCGGGTCCCTGGCAGGACCGAGGAACAGGGATATGCCCGGCACAGGCAACATCCCAAAGTCTGGCAGTCGCCACGGGCGGGAGGCAGACAGGAGACCAACGCCTCTCCCAGCAGCACGGAACTCACGGAGCCTCCAGCCAGAGCCCGATTCCCCCCACCCCATTATGCACCAAGCGTTTCCCCTACAAAGCCCACCCCAGCCACGGAAAGGCTGCCTGACCACCCAGGCGAGCAGAGCACCCTCTGTTCAGCGTGACAGTGTTCGGGGAGCGTGACACGCTCTGCCTGTGCCATCCCCGTGCCTGGCTTTGGCAAGAGCAGCCGCTCTCTGCTGCAGCCCTGCTAGCCCGGGTCTGAGCGGGGGAGCAGCCAGCCCCGCCTGGGGGGCACGCTCTGCTCGCTGTTGCACAGAAACCAGCAGACCAACTCCGGGCTCGCCTGCTCCACGCTCACGTCCCACCATCCCCGTGCTCCCTTCCCCAGGTCCCACAGCTCCCGGATTAACCGGCTCGGGTCCTCCCGGGGCCGCCTGACGCACGCACAGCACGACCCAAAGGCCCGGCCACGAGCTGAGTCCCCATTGCCCCCAGAAAAAGGCTGGGCTGCTCTCTGCTCATCTGGACACGCTGCTGTGATGCCAACACAGAGCTGCTCTGCTACCTGGGCGCTGCACCATGTACACCTGTAACTCATCCAGGGAATGCAAAGGGATGCTCGGCCGTATTGTGCGGCACAGAAGTGGCCCATCTGCATACAAGCTGCCTGTGTTTCTCCTACAGCAAACAACGTAAGGGAAAGCATCCATCAGAATTCATAAGATGCACCCCTGGAGTAAAAGATTGATTTGATATTAACGGATTCGTGCGGAGACTATAAAGTGATCAAGGCGAAACACCACACCTCGGAGGCATCGCAGCCCTGGAAACCCGCTGGCAGCACAGGCTGGACCCCCTTCCCCTCCCACACAGGCACAACTTCG
This sequence comes from Pseudotriccus pelzelni, assembly GCA_035584735.1. NCBI lineage: Eukaryota > Metazoa > Chordata > Aves > Passeriformes > Tyrannidae > Pseudotriccus > Pseudotriccus pelzelni. Next base: position 2,850,165 of record JAWMRA010000063.1, read on the forward strand.
GGAGTGTCAGGCAGTGCTAACTCACTGTCTGCCACCTTAGCCCCTGTGGCAGCTCCTGGTCTGGCACCCGCAGCCCCCCCCAGGGAGGTTGCCAGCCCTGCCCTGCAGCCACACACGGCACCGGTGCGTCCGTCCCCACAAAACCACCCCAACAGGGCGTCCCCCACCACGATGGGGACAAGC
>JAWMRA010000063.1:2864828-2888077 GCA_035584735.1 Pseudotriccus pelzelni
GCCACAGCTTCTCTGGGCAACCTGTGCCAGGGCCTCCCCACCCTCCCAGGGAAGAATTCCTTCCCAATATCCCATCTACCCCCTTGTCCTATTAACTGTTCTAAGAAAATATCCTATTTTCAAGACCATTGGCACATTAAAGACAAGTCACTCAACTTCCCAAAGCCTTAAGGATCTGCTGAGCTTCAGCTCCTTTCCCTAATGTGGAAGATGAAAGTGAGAAACAAGAAATGACCCCAAATATGCCTCAACCCATCCTGACTTCCATTACACCATCTTTAGAGAGAGAAAAAAATGCCTGAAGACTAATTCCAGCTGCTGGTTGATCACTGCCTGGAGCAGCCTGGTGTTCAGTAGCTGGGCAGAGCTCTTCTGCAGTTATGTATTTATTTTATGAATATTATTATTATTATTATTATTTTTAACCGTGGAATCATTTTATTAATATTAATAAAGCCGCAGAAAGTGCTAATTTCCTCCATCATTCCCCTAATTACCTCTATTGAATTGTGAGAATCATCTGCATGAATAATGATTCCCCATGCATTTGCTTCGCTCTTCAGCAAAGGAATCGGCAAGAGCCGGATCCTGCACCAGCAGATGGGAGGGAAGGATCTTTGGAATCTCCACCAGATGCCTCCTACAGCAACCCAAGGACTCTCCCTCAGCCTCAAAAGCCTCGCAGGGGTCACTGATTCATTCTGCACAGAGACAAGGGATGGGACAGGTCTGCTGAGGGCAAGGCGATTGCTCTTGTGCTACTTCTCAGGGCACAAAGCCTCTCTCTGCTCCTCTGGAGCTCCAATTCCCAAGCACTTTCCGACAAAGATCCCAAGGGCAGCCTGTGACACGGTGCCCAAACCTCCTGGTCACCCCAGAGACAATGGCAGTTTTGCTGCAGGTTTTGGATGAGGCAGAATCTCTCCCTGGGTTTTGGTCCCAAGAGCAGGGAGCGGCACCACCGAGGGATAGCTGTGGCTGCCCCAGCCCTGGAAATGTTCAAGGCCAGGTTGGACGGGGCTTGGAGCAACCTGGGCTAGTGGAAGGTGTCCCTGCCCATGGCAGGAGGTGGGACTGGATGAGCTTCAAGGTTCCTGGAACCCAGACTATTCTATGGTATCTCCCATAGCCACACACAGTGACTGGGACTAGAAGATCCTAGATTGGGAAGAGAAGGTTATGCCACAGTAACAGCTATTCCCAAAGCAGGGGTACAACACAGTCTTCTCAGGAAAGACTGAGGACAGAAAAGCCTCTTATTTATTTATTTTCTTGTTGCTGACAGTAAGATGTTTTTCCCTTACAAGCCATCTACAAGCTCCTGAAACCACAGCATGGAAATGTTTTCCAGCTCCAGAAACACCCCAGGCACTGGTGTTCAGCACAAAACCAAGGAAGATGCATCAGTGTCACCTCCACGGCTCCTTCACGGAGTCCCTGCTGTGCTGGCTCTGCAAGGTGAGCCGGGAGGAGAAGGGACACCAGCACATCCCTTGCAGCCTGTGACTGCAGCCCAGCCTGGCTGTGACAGCTGCACAGCCCCCCTCGGGCCTGCGAGGCGACCACAAGCCTTTAAAAGATGTATGAAGCTCTTGGATGGGATCCATCCCCCCCACAGCTCCCACACGCCACCGGGCCGGCGGGATGCGGAGCGCTGGCAGCGCATGGCACGGCGACACTGCCGCTGAGATGGACCCCGAGCAGGACCTGGCATCCTCTGCCACCACGGCTGCCTGCTGCAGGACATCTGGCTGGGCAGAAAATTCCGAGCACGGAGGAGAGAGAGAGAGATCTCCATAACCATCACCGCTTTTTTTTTTCATGGAAAAGCAGTTCCGACCAGCTGCTTGCTCAGGCAGAGGTGGAAAGACGGGATAATTCCGACTCCCCCACCCTGTCTCGTTTGCTGTGAGACCACTCGGCTGATGTGACACCCTTCAGCCTCGTCCCTAAGCTGCAAGGTGGCCACGGGCTGCCCTTCTGCCTCCACGAAGTCCCCTTTGGCAAAGGGATAGGACACACATCCGTGTTTTCCTGGTGGGGAGAGGGAGGGTGGGTTAGCGAGGCTCTCATTTCACAGGAGAGGCTGCCTGGATCATATTTGTATTCATTTTCATGAAATCCCCATAAAAGTCACTAATAGAACACAATCTGCTAATTAAATTTCACGCAGGAAGGCACTTTCACCTTAGATTAGCAGTGTCCTTGCAAATTTTTTGCTACTAATGTACTAATAACATCTTATTTATCTTAGAAATGAATTCCGTTAGACTTATCATTAAATTTGAGATATTAACGTGCTCAAATGAACTCGACGTCAAAGAGGGGGGTGGTAATTCCAAAGGGATGGAAACCACAAATCCATTTTCCTTCCTTTTTTTTACTGCTAGGAAAAAAGGCTGGTGGCCCAGGGGAGCAATGTCCCGCCTTTAACTGCTGCAGAGGCACAAGGAGGGCAGGGAGCCCTCACCATCCCGCAGATCCCACTGCCAGGGATGTCCTATCCAAGGGAAGGACACACAGAGTTTCTGTAACCCCACATTTTCATCGTGGGAATGTTTACACTGAGTAGTTGCACGACACAGAGGAGAGGACTGAGGCGCATCTCACCCCACCAGGCCATGCCTGCAGACCTGCATCCCAGCTCAGGGCTCCCACTTCCCAGGGAATCCTGCTCTCCCCACAGATGTCCCATCTGGGTGTGCTGACAGGCACCTGCTTCCCAACCCGGGCCCTGGCTTTAAAATATTTGTGGAAGGGAGGGAGGAGGTGGGAGAGAGGCGTTCTTGGTCGTGAATCTTGGCAGGATGCAGCTGCTTCCCCGCCGCTGGCTGGGAGATGGATAACGGGGAGGAGGCCAAGCTGCAATGTTTAAATCCAGATCTGCTTTCTGAGAAGCCCAGAGCTGGATTTTCTGAGTACATGTCCTCAAACCTCCCTTGCACCCAGCTCCCGGGAACACATCCCTGTCCTCCGGAACACTGCGTAAGGGCGCGATGCCAACCACCGACACCTCAGCTGTGCCTCAGAGAAGGGGGATACATTTTTGTATCCAGCTTTTCATGCTGCTGAGGCTTTCTTGTCCCAAATCAGGGCTCAGTCTTCACACAGACTGGATCAAATCCCACCCTGGCTGAGCAAAACAAGAGCAATGACTGATTCTTCCTCGGTACCTTCGTACGTGGCTCGACGGTGTTTAATAACCAACTTCGAACAAGAAAACAACATCCAACCTGCGCTATTCTGACAACAGAAATTCTCCCCCTCTCTGAAGATCCAGGCCTTTCCCACTTGTAATTGGGTGAGGCAACATTGACATCCAGTGGCCGATGAGATTAATCGCAGCAGAGCCGGAGTGAATCCCCTGGGGATGGAGCGAGTGCTCAGCAAGGGCTGGCAGTGCTGCCTGAGCTGCAACAGGCAGAAAACACCAGCATCCCTCTGCTGCACATCCCTGCCAGGGCCACCACACCAAACCAGGGGACTATGTATTCCAGGCTGTGCTGTTCCCAAACCCTCCTCCATCCTGGTGCTGTAACAGCACAAAGCAGTCTCTCTGCTCCAATTGGAAATGCGTGAATTTATGCTGGTGGCCCCCTGTGCTGTGTCCCAGCCTTCTGAGAAGGCCCAGCACTTTGCAGGGTGCAAAGCCAGGCTGCACGTGAGCCGCCCTGCTTCATTTCACAGAACCACACTAGGTTGGAAAAGCCCTCTAAAACCAACATGCGCAGCCATTCCCCCAGCACCGCCAAGCTCACCACTAACCCACGTCCCCAGGTGCCACATCCACACATACTTTAAATCCCTCCAGGGATGGTAACTCCACTGCTGCCCTGGGCAGCCTATTCCAATGCTGGATAGCCTTTAGAAATTTTTTCCAATATCCAATCTAAAATTTAATCTCTAGACACAAACTTCCACAGCTTCTCTGGGCAACCCGTGCCAGGGCCTCACCACCCTCACAGGGAAGGATTTATTCCTAATATTTCATCTAAACCTGCCCTCCTTCAGCTTAAGCCCATTCCCCCTTGTTCTATCACTACATGCCCTTGTGAAATTCTACGGATATCCATCCATTATTATGGATAATTTGATGACTGCTCACTCTCAGAATGCATTAGAGACGCAAACTACACCTGTGAGGTTTGGGGGAATTTCTGTATTCCCCCTTTACAGACAATGAAACTGAGACACCAGGAAGGGAGGAAGACTGTGATGGATGGTGGAAGGCTGTAAATCCATGCATCAAAGCCTAAATTCAGATCATTTTGCCACCACACAACAATTTTCATGCCTACAGGGGACAGTTAGATGCTGTTCCCTCCCCGGACAGCTGTAAAAACAGAGAGACTCCCCCTACTCAAATCTGCTTTAAAGGTTCTCCAGTTTCTGGCAGGGCTTTAATTTTATTTTAAAAAATACTAAGGCAGATTACATGCTACACAATTAAATATTGATTGGGAATTCTCCCCAAGTATGTTTCCCCTCCATCTCTCTGCCTCCGCCGGGAGATGTCAAGTTCTGTTTCCTAAGCTGTCCCCATCCAGTGATTACGTTCATTAGGACACCAGTGTTGTGGTTAAAAGTACTTTCTTTGCTGCTGTACGTTTAATTAGACAACTCTTTCCCAGAAATTATTTATAGCCAAGCTTGGGAGCTATAGTTAGTCCGAATGTAAATAAGATTCAAAAGGGAAATCCCAGGGCACCCCTGTGGCTGGTGAGCCGCTCGCTTCAATCCATTAGCACTGGTCCCAGCGCCCCTGCTTAGCACAGGCTTCCAGGGGCTTTATGGCTGCAACTTGTGCTATTTAACAAAATAATAAAGCAAACCAGCCCAGGCACAGGTTTCCAATCCAACTTCTGTTGGACAAAGACTATTTTGCCTTCCATCAGCGCGGCGAGCTGACAAAGTCCCCAGCTTGCAGGAGAGGGATGTGGTTGGAGGAGGGCAGCAAACAGTGGGGAAAAAAATGCCTTCAAGTGGGAAGAACATCAAATTAATTAGAGCAATATAAAGCTTTGCAAACGTCCCTGAGAACCCTCAAATGGGGTTACGTGAAAAGGCTGCGTTTCGGAATGTGCTGAGAAAGGAAGGACACAGACCGAGCCCAGTGGTCTCCAGACGTTTTGCAGCCGGTCCATGACAAGTCACAGCAGTGCAGTTTCTGTGGGAAAAGCAAGGACTTTGCTCTGAACCTCGCCAAAATGACCATAAAATCATAGTTTAAAGTCACAGAATTATATAGTGACTAAGATTGGAAAAGACCTCCAGATCATCAAGTCCAGCCTTAAGCTGGAAGGGATCCTTAAAGGTCATCTAGTCCAACTGCCAACCAGAGCAGCTCATAAACACAAGCACCACCTCCAGGTGAGATGTTCTTCCAAAGCCCCAGCCTTCTCCTGAGCCCCTTTAAAAGCAACATGGTCAGAAGAGTAAATATCATAGAATTCTACAATGGTTTGGGTTGGAAGGGACCTTAAAGATCATCTCCTTCCAGCCCCCTGCCATGGGCAGGGACACCTTCCACTATCCCGGGTTGCTCCAAGCACTGTCCTGCCTGGCCTTGAGCACTTCCAGGGATGGGGCAGCCACAGCTTCTGGGCAGTATCTCTGTTTTCAACCCAAATTTAGTACTGGGCTGGACAGGCACGCTCATCCCACCACCCTGCAAGGGCTCTGCTGGGAATCTTTACTAACCATCACATCCAACATGTACCAACAGGGAAATCCAGTCGGATGCCTCCCCCTCCTGCCAGCCCAGAGCTCACAAAACAAACGGTGCATCACTTGATGGGTGATTCACGGGGTTAATCTTGCATTTTCACACCTTCTCCTGTCCTCCTGGCATTTGAGGGAGAGGAAAAACATGCTCAAGCGGTGTTATTTAGCAGAACAGCACTCAGCAGCTCGGAAATCGCTGCTCCACGCAGGGAGCAGCAGCAAGGCCACGGGCGTGAAGTGGCCGATAACTCAGGGGAAAAAAAAAAAAAAAGTAAATCTCTAGGAACCACAGATAAGGATGAGCAGCAGGGTGGAGGTCACTGCACCGGGCACTGAACGAACCTTGCTCCGTCCACAGGCCGCAGGTGGCTCTGCTGGGAGCAAAATTAAAGGCCAAAATCTCAGCTGGCAGCCCTGACTTCGGCTGCCACCGCGCCGAGCTCCTCCAACGCCACAAAACCGCCTGCGTGACGTGTCCCAGCCCCGACGGTGGCACCGCCAGCGAGTGCCACCACTGCTGCCAAGCCCAGGCAGGAGCCATCAGTGTTCTGGAGGGGGGAACACCACGGGGAGGTCTATTATTTTAAACATATAATTGATTCTAATTCATCACTTATCGCACGGTGACAGATTTTTATATAGTTTATTATCTCGCTCGCAGCACGAGGGCCCGGGGGGGGGCTGGCTCCTATTGTTCGGCGGTTCCTGCTCCTGCCTCATCTCTGGCTGCTCCCGTTATCTGTCTGATTAAGTTAGGGATTCTGGTATCTCCGGGTCCCCAGGTAACTGTCAGCGCTCGTCTCCTCCGCTCGCAGGATTCCAGCAGCCTTCCTGCACCTCTCCTCCTTGACCCGGCTGTCTCTGAGCTGAGCTCACGATTTGGGCACTGCAGAGGTGGCCGTCACACACACACAGCCCCCCACTTTGCTCCCAGATTTTTGACAGCAACAGCCAAGGATCCAGGAGCCACGGCACCAAGCCCTTTGGATCACACAGAAGGGAAAAACTGCACCCTGTTGCCTCTGCCCCTCCCCTCCCGGCATCTCCGTGGGGAAGCTGCAAAAGCAGCAAAAAAAAAGCAAAGGTACCCAAACCCAAAGGTAACCAAACCCAGGCTTAGCCCCGGGATGCACAAACACCACACGTCTTCCCAACTCCATCCAAAATTCAGCCCTGATCCCAAGGGCCTGAGTGCTGAGTCCAGAGAGCCCCACTCCTCCTCCTGCTCCTCCCTGGTGCCTCCCTCACTCCAGAGCAGAGCGGGATCACAGCTAAAATGGGTCGATTTGGAGAATTTCCATTTCACAGGGTGCTTTCAACTTCTCCACTGCTTTGTTTTTGTTCACATTCCAAACGAAAAAAAAAAAAAAAAAGAAAACAAATCCAAAAAAAGCGACCGCACACTTTTTCTTCCGACGAGCTCAGCAACTCCAAAACTGCCGGGAACCAGAATTCTTTTTTTTTTTTTTTTTTTGACGCTTTAAGGAGTCACTTTGCAATTTTGCTATTTCATTTCAGCCTTTTAGATTATTTTGAATTATTTCTACAACACTTCCCGATGCTAAATGCAACGCTGAGCATCACACAGCGCAGCCACGAGGATGTCATTATGTGACATAACATAATGATTGAAACATTTGATCCTATTTTAAAATCATTAAGGGCTGCTGCTTTTCCATTCCAATTGAAACATCTTGGGTGGTGGGGTTTTTTTTTCCCTAGATCAAAGCGTGTCTTGTTCAAAATGTAAGGAAACAGTTTGACATTGCTCAAAAATGGCGTCAAACCCGGTTTTTACAACACAAACAGCAGAGACTTTCATCTCCATGTCAAGCTACTTCATTACAACAACAAACACGAGACACTTTTATCTGAAAACTGGGATGTTTTAGTTGACTTTAAGTAGCAGCTGCCCTTAATTATTTTAAAAACAAAAGGAAACACTTCGAGGATTAATCTGCTTCGGTGCGGGTGACGTCTGGCAGAAATTTATGAATAATGAAAACAAACCTCCAAACACAGTCACGTTCCAGGGAAACTTTGAAACAATGGAACTCTCTGTGCCGAGGAGAGCGGTGTGAGGGAGGTTTGTGCGTCCGTGGGGATGCCCACAGCGATGTCTGTGCTCTGTGAACTCTTTATGAGCCATCACCGGGTGATGTAAGACCAGGTCTGGCATAAAAACCAGCAGCCCGGACCCCACAACTGATCTTTCCCACAGAACACACCTGGGAGGCCCGGGAAGGGCTTTTTACTGAGGAGGGGAGAAAAGGAAAGCTCACTTCTGTTTCAGCCTGGATGTCCCAGCAATGCCATCCCTGATGTCCCCTCACTGCGAGGGATGCTCTGCACAGCCAGGGATTAGTGGCATCACCCACACAGACCTTGGTAGGCTTATATTTGACATGGGATATAGTCAAAATTCCTTCCAGGATCTGAAAGGCCCTACAGGGAAGATGAAGAGGATCTCTATCAAAAAGTATAGTGACAGAATAAGGAGGAGTGGCTTCAGACTGAGAAAGAGGAGGTTTAGATTGGCCATTAGGAAGAAATTCTTCCCTGTGAGGGTGGGGAGGCCCTGGCACAGGTTGCCCAGAGAAGCTGTGGCTGCCCCATCCCTGGAAGTGTCCAAGGCCAGGTTGGATAGGACTTGGAGTGACCCGGGCTGGTGGAAGGTGACCCTTCCTTGGAACATGTCCATGGTACATCCATAATAGGGAAGAAGATGATCTTTAAGGTCCCTTTCAACCCAAACTGTTCTAGGATTCTATGATTCTAAAATCTGATTTAAGCCCACCCTGGCAAAGCTGTGCTTAGGACAACTCTGCTCTCTGGACTAGGCACCCCACCACCCTCCTATTTGGAGGGTAAAAGAAGTATTTTCTCTTGCCTGGCTCTCTGTCTGGAGGGGCCAGGTGACCTTCCAGCACCAAGAGGGACACTGGTCCTGCAGGTTTGGGACCATCCCATTTCTTTTCACACAGAACCAAGTGCCAGGAGAGCAGAACTGTCCCCTTGAAACTGTATAAAGTAAACAAATAGCAACAGTAACTATACATATACAACTTAGACTAAACAAAATGATATTTTCCAAACACACCCCCGGCACTTTCACAATGGAGAGGGGAGGCTGCAACCTGCCTGGGCTGCAGCGTTGATTCAGGTGGGATCAGAGAGGACCGCTCCAAAACAGAGCCAGTTAAACACACTGCCTGACCAGATGAATTCCCATTAGCAGCTCCAGCTTGGGAAAATACAGCTTTTTCCCCTCCTCTGGGTGCCCACTCGCGGGGCCTTGACACCACAAGGGCAGGCGACCAGCGGCAGCTCAGGCACGATGCTGGTGCTCCCCCGAGCCCTGCATCCACGCTGAATCCTTGGAAACCAAAACCCCGCGCTCTTAAAAGCGCAGAAGAGGCCCTCGAGGTGCCCTGGGCTGCTCCCCGGAGCGGCTGGATATTCCAGGGGTGGGCTGGGCTCTCGGCTGCAAGGAGAGCACTCGTTTCCCCACCAGCTATTGCCTTTGCTGCTGACATTTTGCTCGGTGCATGATGAGCTTCCTCCCCCACTTCCCCTAGGAATGACACCGCTGTTATCTCCGCTGCATCTAAAGCACACACAGACTCAGTTTAGGGACAGTTAATTTCCAATTCTTTCCAGATGGGTTGGAATAATATCCCCAGGTGGTAAATACATTATTAAGAAGGCAGTTTGGTGTGAAATTGGCTATTAAAATATAGATAAAGTTTAATATATTGAGCTCCTTGTCAGAAAAATCACTTTAGAGGGAGCTTATTATTTGTTTGATATTAAAAGAGTCACAGCTCTGCTCCGAGTGACAAATAGGGAGGGGGAGGAAATGCCACCAGTAATGAACAAAAGCTTTTTAACATTTAAATTTAGGTTTCTGCTCGAGGCCCCATGCTGTTGTGGACACGCCTGCCCAGCGGATCCATCCCCAGCAGCCGGGAATGCCGGCATCGTGTGTCTGTCCCAACCCCTGCTGGTGGGAGGATGTGTGAGGAACACTTTGAGTGTGTTCAAAGCAAGGGGCTTCCCCTCCTTCCTCCACTTTCCCTCACCCTCTGGGGCATTTCCGAGTAAAAAATCAAAATGGGAATAATTTAGAGGGAAAAGCCACTTTACGAACAGCCCGGTGGGATCACTAATCCCACGGGATGCTCTAATGAGGGCGAGCCTCCCCCTTCCCCGCAGCTCTGTCCCATCACTACAGCTCCACAAAAAGTTTTACAGCAAACCCAAGCTTCGGGATCCACTTCTCACGCGGCCAGAGCAGCAGCACCTCCACCTGGGTGGGATCCCTGAAGGATAATCATGCAGAACATCCCTGATCCGATATGGAATAACCAGAAGGTTGGGAGACAAGCCGCATCTCCCCGCTGCTCCACGCAGGGCTCGAGTGAGGTCTCCTATTACTAAGACTTCATTAGTTTTACAAAATATCCTACAGTACATTTACTAGCGGGCTATGAAGAATCATAAATAATTAAAATTAAATTACACTTGTCAAGGAAATGAACGAACCGGTTCTCCGCGATGCATTATCCTCACACACTTGTCCCTTAATTTTTAAATCTCTTCCTCAGGAATTCCGCATGTTTTTCCGGGCAAGGGTTAGAACAATGTGCTCTTTGGACACACACACACACAAAAAAAAAATGCCACCGACCTCATTTTTACCCCACTTAGCCACAAAGCAGGAGAAATGACAATTTTAATCAATGGTGCTGCAGCGCATGTACCCACATTTGAAATCAGCAGCGGTGTTAAAAGCATTATTAATCAGCATTATTATTAGCTGGCAATTAGCAAACTTCAATAATTGGCACTTATTAGATCTTCCACTTGATGAGAATTTACTGTCAGAAGCCTCTGAGGGGAGGCACAATAACAGTGGAAAACATCTTAACTGATTAATTAAGCCTCCCAACAACCCCAGAACCCTTGTAAATTAAAAAAAAAATGAAAAAAAAAGAAAAAAAAAAAGAGGCAATTTGTCACTGCCAGAGTTCATGTCAAGGCTCCTCACCCCCAAAACTAAGAGATTCCTCTGGGCTATCAGACCTTCACACCACCTCGTGCATGAATTGTGCTCCTCACCTACCTCTTCATGCCTTTTATTGCACTATTTTATTCCCTTATTTTCCCTAAAAGTCCCTTCCCCGAGTTCACACCCCCTGGGGCGCACGGATTCCCTCTGGGGATGGAGGGAGCCGAGGCATGGGATGGCCTTTTATCTCCCATTTCTGTTTGCTCTTAAGAATCTAATGGTTTTGATGTTTTATTAACAGTCCTGCTCCGTTCGAGGCAGTTGGAGGCCTCCGGCCTTCTGGGATCGAGGGTGGGAAAGGGAGGAGGAGGAGGAGGAGGAGGCAGAGCTCTGTGAGCTCCCCCCGTGCCTCAGTTTACCCCTTCACCACGCAAAAGCCCCTGTTTTCACACCTCGTTAACATCTGCAATGGCACTGGAGCTTCTGGGATGAAAGGCGGGACAGCAGTGCACAGTACTGATTGGTTAATCGATACTTAATTCCTTCAATAGTTGCAAAACCAATAAAATATCCCTGAAAAACAACACAGTTTACACCCAGAAAGGTTTCCACACACGGTTTTCCACCCCAGGGTTGCGCACGCTGGTCCTGACCCTTCACTGACCAGAAGCTGTTTTTGGGGGGGGGCTTTTTTTGGCTGTCCCTTATAACACACGGGAATAGCCCAGCAAGAAGCACATTAAATAACCCCAATTCTTCATCCTGGCATTGGAAAGGATGGAGAACACGTGGCAGGCAGTGTAGTGTGGATATGGGAGGGGAGAGCCAGGCATAAAGAGTGCTGCCTTGTGGGGAGAGGCAGTGCACAAACAGGAGGAGTTACACCTATATAACTTGCACTCTGCAGCAGGGATAGTAGGGAGACCCCAGGGAGACCAAAATCCCTCAGTGACAACCAGCGCCTGAGCTAGGACACACTGCTGGTGATGGCAAACTGTGGTTCACCACCCTTTTCCATCCAAAGGATGCTGAAAGATGGGAGACCCCTTCGAAGGATAAGAGAGGAAGATCCAGGTCTTACTGACAGCTTCTTCCACGCTGCGCTGATTAACCAAGCCCCAGCCCTGAGCTGCAGCTGCTTCTCCAAGGAAAACTCCCACCCCTCCGTGCCGTCCCCTCCTCGTTTCTCTTCCCTGGCAGCCAGACACACGCAATTATCCACCGAGCGCGGCTCCCCGGCCCTCCCGCTCTGCCCGGCGCCTCCGCCCCCCGCTCCCCGCGCCGGAGGAGTTTGCAGCGAGTGCGGGAAGTGCCTCCACTAGTGGAGGAGGAGGAGGATCGAGGCTGCTGATGCTCCTTTCAGAGAAGACCTGGAGAAGTTCGGCGGAGAGGCGGGGCTGCCCGAAAGCTTCCCCGCAACGTCTTATTAGAGTCACTTTCACACATCACTTGAAAGCCGCCTGACAACGTCCTTTCTTTAACGAAGCAAATATTGTAGAAATTAATAGTCCTTCGGGGAAAGGCAGAGCCGAGCCCTTCCCGGCACAGCCCCTTTGTGGCCACCTTCCACAACCTGTTCTCGGGGAGGTGACACCAGGACAAACCCTCCACACTAGCAGAGGTCCCTGGATGCCACGTGTGCCCCGAAACCTCCACGGACGAGGCTGCAAGAAAGCAAAACAAGCCCTGAATCCTGACTGCTCTCTGCTGCTGCATTCCCGAGGCCAGCCCAAGGATCTCTCTCATATTGCCATCAATATTTCAGCGCACGTGCCTGTAATTTATGAAGGTAAAAACGACACTGCTGCCAAAGCCACCGTTTGTGCTGCTTGCAAACCTGAGGGCTGCTCCCACTTGCTGCAAGTCGCAGGGGGAGGGGGCAGGAGGCCTGTGGAGAGGAGATAGGTTGTGGGCTTTGTTCAAAAAAACCAGCAGTCACCTGGATTTGGAAGGAATGGGAAGCATTACCCAACCTGGCTGCCTCCACCTGCCACTCACTCCTGCTGTGTTTGGCCCCCGGGGTGCAGCCGGGCTGGAATGCCAGGCAGGAGCTGCTAAGCAGGGCCTGGAATAGCTTGGTGTTAAGATGGAGCTTAAAATTCTCATAGCAAGGTTCACACCTGGCTCTTCGTGGACCTTCGGTGGTGAGGCCGTTGATCACCATCAAACCTGCCCTTGAACATTGCCAGGGATGGGGCAGCCACAGCTTCTCTGGGCAACCTGCTCCTTGTCCCAACCCCCAGGGAAAAGGCCTGAGAGCAGACAGAGATCCCGACACCCCAACCAGCCACTTCTCAACTGCATCAGCCTCCCGGAGCCGCAACCCTCGTGGACCTCACACAGTGTTCCTAAAAATACTCACGGAGCTGGAGTCTGGTACTCTCCTTCCCTTTTCCTTCCCTCACTTCGCTGCTATTCCCTTTCATCCTGTTTAAAAAAGCCCTGAGCTCCCTCCTCCATCCATCCCCGCCAAGCAGCTCCCTCTGCGCGGCCCCTCGCCAGCGCCCCGCAGTTGATTTAACCTCTGTTATCTCTGTGATTAGCCCCGCCATGGAGCAGATAGTTGGCTCTTATCAGCCCATTAAAGAGCCAAAGAACGCTGTTACCAGTTTTTTATCTACAAAACGCACACAAAGCCCCGCTGATTATTCTATTAATTTGTTAATGAACCTGTCTTGCCAGACAGACTCTCAGTGCCTTTGCGAAGTAGGGGTAGGGAATTTTAATCTTTCCAGGGGTTCGGGCCCTGGGCTCACAAGGTTTTTCAGCTCCAAACTTCTGTGGGATCGGAAACAAAAAGTTCAGCCCCGTTATCAGCTGCCAAACACATCTGTGAGGGTTCAGAAACTGCTCCTGAGAGGTGCTGCTGCTAAATACGGACGAAGAGCAGCTCTGAAAGCAAACACCAAGGCAGGGCTTGCTGCCCGCGGCAGCATCAGGTGCAAGCTCTGCATCACCCACTGCATCGCTGAGCTGAACCGGCCTGGAGATGATGTTTGGTACCAGCACCTTGAGCCCGACTTTCAGGAGTGCCAAGCAAAATCCTCAATTTCCCAGTCACGACTGCCAGAGAGAGCCTGCACTGCCAGCACCAGGGGTACAGGAACCCCCTTGGGCTGGAGATACTCCTACAGTCCTGCTTCTCATGAAAGACAGAGCCAACAGCACGAAGGGAGGGAAGTCAAAGCCTCTGTCTTGGACCTCAGGAAGAATTTCTTCACTGAAAGGATTGTCTGGCACTGGAAGGGGCTGCCCAGGGAGTCACCATCTGTGGAGGTGTTCAAGAAACAACTGGATGTGGCACTCAGTGCTCTGGGCTGGGGGACAAGGTGGGGATCAGTCACAGGCTGGACTCGATGGCCTTGGAGGTCTTTTCCAGCCTAAATGATTCTGTGATTCTCTGACCTGACAAGGCAGGTCTCTCTCCTTGCCAAGGACGGTACAAAATCTTCCAAGTGACTCAGAAATAATGAGATATTAAAAATCATATATTTGAGACTGCTTTTGTCGACCCTCTGAGCCGATGAGATTTGCAAGTGCACACTCCCTTGCTATGCAGGAGCCTTCCCACAGCACCTTAATGCCTCCCAATCTTTAATATATTTACTCTTTCAACCCACCTTGTGCAGAAGTGGTGATATTACGACTGCAGAGAGACTGGGATGACACAGAAAGACGGAAACAAAATGAGAGATTCGGCCTAAAACACCTAAATCCTGGGCTGGTGCTTTAACCACCAGTCTACTCTTCCTCCCTACTCTTCCTCCTACAGCTGCTTGTGGCCAGAGCTGCTTCTAACTGGGGAAGGGACGAAGAAAAGACCAGAATAACCAGAAAAGCATGGTGGACCTGTCCGGATCATGCTGCATTCCTGGCTTGCAAAACACATTTCTCTCCTTGGCCCACCTCGTCCTGAACACAAAAAACAACCCACTTGCTTTTCAGTTATTTTTAGGCAAGGATAGCTGGATGCTTAAGTACTTCTAAAGCTGCCAATTGCACAACAAATTAAATGCATAACCCTGGAGCACTCGGAGGATGAATACATTACGGACAAAAGAAACATGTCATCACACCCCCACACAGCTTTTGTTTACTCTGCATTCATACATGACTCTGTTGTCACCTCCATCCCTGACTCCTAATGATAAAAGACAAAAGGCAGAGAATTCCTGCTCAAACCCCCAAAGTCTGCATCTGATATGCACAAATGCAATTTGTCTCTCCAAGCCTCCCGAGGCCCCTGGTGGCAGGGAGATGAATACAGAAAGAGCCGCAGGTAGGACCCAGCTGAAGTCCTGCCACAGAGGCTGGACTAGGAGCCAAGCCCAGGCATCCAAAAATGTGGGACCAAGCTTCCCCAGCGCTCAGGCATTTACAAATCTGGAAGCAGACGATTTCCCACGGACACTCAAGAGCTGCCGCTGTTCCTATAGGAACCTCTGCTGTTTATCGTGCCGTGTGTTTCCTGCTCACGCTCCTGGGTTTTTCAGCTGTGCTCTCCAAGTGAGCCCTCCTGTTTTCATGCTGAACCGGGGCTTGACGTAAAAACCAGACCTGACACTGCACGAGAGTTTCAAAGCAACGTCACCTTCATGAGATCAACCACTCGGAGCCTCCTCATCCTTCATCCTTGTCCCCTCTGAAACAAGTAACCTCATTTATATCACACATTTTGATGCCTCGCCCCAAGTTTCCTCTGATACATCCCCAATTTCAGGGAAGACTTGGAAGTTTCTTTAAACCAAAGCATTTTGAAACCAAAGCATCCACAGCACCTGGCAGGGCATGGACCAGCTGGGCTTGCAGGTCTGCTCCATCTGCTGCTGGCAACGGCTTTCCAGGTCAAAGCACGCTTGCATTGCACAGAGAGGAGACAACTCGCGCTGTAAGGAGGCCAGAGGAGCTCTGCATTAATGATCGGGAGCATAAAAGCACAGGGTCCACAGATGAAAGGGAAGGGGGATGTGTGGGAGACAGGCAGGTCTTCAAAGAGACAAAAATACCCATTTTGCACCCAACCACACACTCTCACAGATCCTCAGGGAAGGTCTGCAAAGGAGATAACACTGTGGGAGGACCAAGCTCCACACAGCCCCTGTGGCAGGACATTTATCCTTGACTCTCTCGGATTCTCATACCAAACAGTGTGTTTTGAACCCTTCCCTAAGGGAAAGGCCAGAGGAATCCCAGCTTGCCACATATTTTTGGTTCGGTTCTGGGGAGTGATTTAACAGGACACACTGGGTAAACAAAAAAAAAAAATCACCCTTCAACTAAGCTTTTTACTAGCAGAGAGTCCATTTATAGCACTCCTTGCTAGGCATTTTGTCACACAAAGACAAACCCACCAGAGCAGTTTTGAGCCCGATGGTTTCCTACAGCTGAGCACAACTTGGTGTCACCTCCTGACTGTGAACCTAAGCAGCAAATATCGGTAACAGCACATGAAAGGGAGCCGAGCTGGAACACACTGGGGGGAAAAAATAATCTTGGAAGGGGTTATTCTGCCTTCTGCAGCCTGGTCAAGGGAACTAAACCTCCAAATCCAAGCCTTGTGTTATCGCACAGCCTGCTCTTCCCCAGAGTATCATCCAGGCATCTTCACCCCAGAGGATTTCTCACAGCCCAGGATCCTCCCAACAGGCACTGTCGTCCTCTTCCCTGCCTACACCTTTCTGTCTAACCAGTGCTTGGTATTTGAGTCTAAAGGTTAATTAAGTGTGGCTGCAAGAATGAAAGGCCACAATCAATTACCGGGCCTGCTTGTCCATTTGAGTCAATTTTTAATCATGGTGATTTGGTATTTTGGGAGGCGTGGGGTGAAGAGAAGGGCGAAATTCTCTTTCTTTGCTCTCTTTTCGAAAGGTATTTATTCGAGCTGGATAATTCCCCTGTCTCCAGGCAGACAGAACGCCTTCCCCTGGCACTCCACCACCTTCCCTCGCCTTCCCTTTGTTTCCGCGCAGCGCTCCAGAAGAAGGGAGGCAGAGGTGGGGAATAATGCAAGAAAAACTGGATTCAACAGGTTCCCACTGCAGCTTTCCAGGCCTGATCCTCTGGGTTTTACCTGCTCTGAGGCTGGAGACACTGAAAATGGACCCTGCACACTCAGGTGAGGCAGCACATACACACCTGGTGCCCCCAAACCCTCACCTCCAGCAGCTCTTTGAACTCCGCCCAAAACTTGTTTGCTCCAAGACACACTGCTCCAAAAGGCTGCCCACCTACCCCCTGACCTGGGTAAAAGCTCCCCCCCACATGCACACAAGACTTTCAAACATGACCCACCCATTCCACCAAAAACACTCAGCGCCATCACCCCAACACTTACCCCTCCAGTTACACCCGCCACCCCAAAACACAACACGCTTCCCCGCCTCCCCAAAAAACCGCCTTCTGCCTGTTGAAATAATTAACTATTTAAAATTCAAGCAGTGCTAATCGCAGCAGCCCGGGCTGTGTTCTCATTACCCAGGATCAATTCCTGCTTAATATTCACCTCCAGGGGTGGATGTGGCTGGAACGAGTTGCCGATTTCTCTCGCGCTACGCCAAAGCTAATGAGTGGCTCCTGCTATTGTAGTACAGTCACTCTCCTGTAATCAGTCAAAATAACAAGCAACAGCACCTTCCAGGGATGCAAAGTCTTCTCCATAAATATACATAGACAGTCAGCCACGCCAATGGACTTCAAATCTCAATGAGCAATGGCCAAGGCACAGCCCTGCCCCAGCTCCTGCCTTAACAGGGCATCACAGCTCGTCCATATCTGGAAGCTCCTCTGGACTCAGAGCACGGACAGCTATCCCTGCATCCATGCACAGACATGCTCCTCGGCCCTCGCTGTCTTCAACAAAAGAGTTTGCCCACCTTGAGAATGATCTGCACAGTCATTCCCAAAGAATTCCATGTGTGTTGTACAAGACACTGGTAACTCACAGCCCTGGGAGCCCACTGTCCTTAAAACCTCTCTCCGTGGAAGAACACAGAGCTCTTACAAAACATTATCAAGAAAAATCCACCCTACCTGCTCCCTCCGAGGTGTTTGCTAACAGATCTTGCATGGGATGTGACTAACTGCCATTTTCCTCTCCCACCTGAGTGGAAAATGGAGGGTATCTCCTATTCCTATGGTTTTTGTAAGCACTGGAGGAAAACCAACCCCATTCCTCTGGGAAAAGCAGCCTAACACATCGAGCCGATGGGACCGTCGTCGAAAAACGGCACGAGCAGGACAACTGGCCCTGATTAGAAGCATGAAATGGTGAAACATGGAGAGCACGGAGGAAGAGAGTGTGAATTTTCTTTGCGGGGCTGCAGACATGTCACACTCACGTCAGCTGGCTCACCCATGTGGAGATGCCAGCACCACGTCACCCAGGGACGCGCGGGGAGAAGCGAGCGTCGCTTCTCATCAGCCTTTCTTCGCATGGACAGGTCACAGGACAGCAGGAAAATGGGAGCTGGCATGAAGCTTCATCAAATGTCCAAACAAGCCTATTTTTGTTCCTTACCAGCAATTAAGCGCGGAAAATTAAACCGGAACCCTCGCAGCGAGCTGCTGTCACCTCGGTGGCTGACAGGGACCTGTCCCCAGCCAGCACCACTGGATGGGAGCGACCTCAGCCTTGGGGAAAGCTCCAAAAGGAGAGGGAGAAATGCCCACCAGCTCTGCCCATCTCTAGCCATGGCACTACTGAGGGAGCAAAGGGATGCTGTCTCCCTGGTGCGTGTCCATCACCTCCCAACAGCTCACAGGGGAGGAGGAAAAGCACCGATGTCTCAAGGCAGTTTCCTGGCTGAAAATCAATAACTAGTATTAAAAAATGGATCCAGTTCCCATTGGAACAGACTGCTCAGGGCTCTGCCATAATTCTGCAGAACAGTCAATATTTACTGTAAGTGTCTCAAATCAAGACTGAGCTTCGATTTAGTGAGATCGTTATTGTGCGTTAATAACATGCCAATTGATTATTAAACATATTTACCCTGGGTATGAAAAAGAGGCTACGAGAGGAAAGGGCATCCGATGCAGGAACAGGATGTTAACTGGGGAACTTAATTGTGCAGAGCTGCATCAGCCAAATTATCTCTCTGTCGTTAGGAAATGTTTTATAAAGGCATTAAAATGCTGCAGATAGAGGAACGATACACGGACGTTCCAAGGAGTTGGGCAAGAGGACAAACTGCATCCCATCGATGCCTTGCCTGTGCCCACTTCTCCCTCTGCACGTTGGAGGATTCAATGGTGCTAAGGGCCCTCCCTGCCCCCAAAAAATAGAGGTGAAAGGCTGGGAGCAGCTCACAAAGCAACAAACCTTTATGGACAACCTCAGCATCAACTACTCCAAGCCCCTGGATCCCGTGTTTCTGCCATCAGAGCGCTCCTGAGAGCTTTGTGGGGTTCAAAGTGACACATGGCTGGTTGCTGAACAAGGCTTTCTGCTGCCTGAGGATATTCACAATGCGCCCACAAATGTCACTTCAAGTAACACTTGCGGCTCAGCAGTCAATTCTCACTTTGAAAATACAGGGAAAAGTCAATTTCTGAGTGTTTTCCTCCTGAATCATACTCCTCTTGCTGAAAACCCAGCATAACCGACAGGGCTTGGTATTTTCCTTGTCCTTTTTCCACAAGTTCTTGATGAAATGTAAATTATTTTCAACTTTGATCTTGATGTTTCCTGGCTCTTTCTGATTATGTTTCTTCCTTAACAACCCGACTCGAGCTCTCTCCCGCAGTAAAGGCTCTGTGCTCCCATCTGCACTGCACAAATTACTGAGCAGCCCAGTGCAATAGCTCAGAGCAGGCCACTCTCTTCCCTAGCAATGGAAATTATTTCCATTTGGAGTAATATATCCTCCTGCTCGATGGATTGCTGCTCACCAGGCATTCAGATTTTGTTCATCTCATGCCGCAGGGCGATTCTGAACGCACCAAGCCCGGGTTGCTCGGTCACAGGATGCTGATCAGGTTGGTGTTAGGGGCTTCCTGAGCAAAAGGAGGGTTGGGATGTACAGTCTCCCACCTCTCCTGAAGCCTGCAAAGGTTTAGGTAGAAGGACTTTGTTTGGAGCTACCCAAAAAGTGTAGCGCAGCACTGGGAACCTGCAGAGCTGGGCTTTGCACTCCCTGCACATTCACTCCTTTGGCTCCACGCTGAGTACACTCATTATGTTTGGGCTACTGGGCACATTTTACATACAGCTGATAATAATAATTTTTAAAAAAAAAAAAAGTGCAGAGATCTAAAGCCTGATATAAAAAAAAAAAAAGGTAAGAAAAGGGGGAATTACAATTAAATTCAGACTTAGAGCACACAGTGCTCTCCAAGAGGGAGCTCTGGTTTCATGCCTGCGTGCCCCACACCTTGCCTGCTGCACCCCCCGTCTGCCAGGCCTTGGCACAAACACCAGCACTCTCCACATCTGGTTTGATCCTGGTCTCCGGGTGGCGAAGGAAGGCTGGATAATTCATGTGTTCTCAGAGGCAGCGAGAGAAGAAAGGTATAACTTGCCTTCAGGCTTCCCACTCCTCCTCCTGAGACGCTCCTGGCTGGCGCCGCTGCGAGACTTTCAACTTTCCTCCCTAAAAAATGTGATTCTCAGAGTCCTTTGTAAGGGGCATCTTGCAGAGACCCCCCTGCCGGTTCCCCCTGGCACATCGAGCCCCACCAAGCTGACAAAACCTCCTTAGCCCCCCGTGCTTTCCACCTCTCCATTTCCCTAAACCCGTGAATCCTGGCAATCCTCAGTGCTCTGTCAGCACCTTTCATCAGAGGATTTCAGAGCATTTTCCAGACATGAACAGAACAAGCCTCCCTGCTCCCCCTAAGGGGAGGGTAAGTAAGATTAAAATTAATTCCAGTTCAGGAAACTAAGGCCTGGGAGGTGAGGAGAGGGAAGATAAAATAAAAGCAATGCAAGAAATCACAGTGGGTCCCCAGTGCCTTCGATTTACCTTCCGCTGGCTGAACTACAACGGCCAGACCTTGAAACACAGCCACGAGTTCCCAGCACCGCGCTGGGCTGAACAGAGACCTCAATCCTGGGCTGAAGAGAGACCTCAGCCCTGACTCCTGCTCCCCCAAGACCCACTGGCTCCTCTCCAGCACTCTCCCATCCCTGCCCTCCAGGGAGGCTCGGGAGAGACAGGGCCGCGACAAGCTCTGCCGAGATGCACGGGCGCGCTTGCAGAATATGACTTTTTGTGGCGGTGTTTGATGGAGAGGGAAAGTTTCCCTGGGAAGGAAAGGAAGCTGCTGCTGCAGCCCCCGCCGCTGCCGGAGGGAAGGTGACGGATAGGGTGGCGGGTAGCTCTCCGTTTACCTCTCCTGTCTGCCTGACTGCTGCTGGAATGAAGATAATCTATGAGCAGCAGCGTGCATCAGCACCGCTCTCTCCCCCGTATAAATCAGGAGGGCGAAGCTGTATTGAAGGCAGCGCTCCCCGAGCCTTCCTCCTGCCTGCCCGCAGCATTATCCATCTGGTGCTGAAGGTCAAAGAAGCCTCCAAGAACAGGATAATCACTACTGAGAACAGGGTTACACTCCTTCACGTGCAGGGTGGGGACGAGACCAGCATGGAGAGGGTGCTGTGCTGTTCTCCTCGTTTTTTCCCACCCTACTTCTGCTCAGGCTGCCATCCTGGTGGGAGCATCAAGAGGTTCTTTGCAGTGCTGCCTGCAAGGGTTGGGTGGGCTTGTCAGCTTTCTTGCTCTCCATTGCACCCCATCTTGATGTGCTCCTCTTGACCCAGAGGACCAGAAATGGTTTTGTGCCTCCTTTCCAGAGAAAGGAGCCTCCAGGAGTGAGAGAACTCAGGGAATACAGCCAGCTGCCATGTGGGAAACACAGCTACTCAGACAAGAGGAGGAATAAGGCGTAACAGGAAACACTTCCGAGACCCTAAGGAACGGCTCTGGATGCAGGAAGCATCACCACTGATGTCTCTCTAGGACCACTGTCTCCACACCCATGGAGGGACGCTTGGAGCTGGCCAGAGGATAAAACCCAATCCAAGCAGAGCAAGGGTCTCCCGCACCACCAGGCTCGGAGGCTGTGATTTATCAGCCCTGTTGACACGGTCAATAACCTCATCCCTCTTTTTGACACGGCCGTGATGGAAGAGGAGGTCGGAGGGTGTTCAACAGGTGACTGATGCTCAGGAAGAGTCAGACTCCCCCCGACTCCCCACCCCAAAGTGAGCCCGGCCCTCATCCACCCTAAGGGTCCTTCCCTCCTAGGAATTTGGCAATGGCCTTAATTCATCTACTGAAGAACTGAAAGTCAGTGCCAGACGTGAGCTGATCGAATCATCGAATCTGCCCTGGATCTCTCTCCCCTCCCTCCAGCACAGCCACTGCCCAAAGCACCACCCTGCACTCAGGGCTTCCTTTGATTCATGGTTTTCCTGGACAAAAGACACTTATTCCTTGCTTGTTTCCCTCTGTGCCATCTTGCAAGCCGTGCTGCCGAGCTGCTCCTGCCCAACTGGCAGACGAGTGTGTGCAAAAACCAGCCCTGTCCCCCTTTTTTGGGACACATTTCTCTCTCTCAGCCAGTACAAGGGTTTTCACAACCCCACCGTAAGGAGAAGCAGGATGACCTGAGGAAATCCAGGCTTGGTACTTCTGGCATTTGTCTCTGCCAGTCAACAGCCATAATTGGTCCCTGCTTTAGGGAGGAAAAAGAAATAACCTACCTCCAAAAACACCTCTCCAATCAATAAGAATTTGTCCTTTGCATCTGTGGCACTGTGGCTGGGGGCTCCCTGGGGCTGCTGCCAGCCTATTTTTCTTTCCTTTCTCTGGCCCATCGTTTAAGTCAGGTGCTGAGCTTCACCTCTGGACCCTCTCTCTCCCCCAAGCCGATCAATAACTAACCCTCTGCTAATGACCTTTCCATCCCTCTGGAGGAGCAGATCCGTCAGAGAGCAGGGATGAGCCAGGAGCTTGCTCATCCCTTCTTGGACAGTGACTAATTGCTGCCATTAGATGCAGAATTACAGACAAAGAAGGAAGGCAGGGAAATGACTGACCCCATGTTTAATGCAACCGGTGTCCGAGTGTCCATCGCTACCGCAGTGCTGAGGGAATTATAATGCAGCAGGGAGGCCAAAGTCCTCTTGGGGCCAGCCCTGGGCCAGCCCAACTGCACATCCAAGCTGGGCCAGTTACTCCTTGCTGGAGGGAAAGATGTTGCTGGTACCAGCAAAGCTTTCCCCTGGCAAAACACGACCTCTCTCACTCAGACTGAGTTATCTAAGACTAGTTAAAGATCTCCTGCAGAGCAACACTGGGCGTTTCTCTGCTCCTCAGACTCATTTTGAAGATCTCCAGCGCAACTCAGAGCATGGGCAATATTTTTCCCCTGCAGCTGAGCTGCTTGTTTAACCATCAAGAGGCACACTGAAAGGTATGAGGAAAAATTCTTCCCTGTGAGGGTGGTGAGACCCTGGCACAGGTTTCCCAGAGAAGCTGTGGCTGCCCCATCCCTGGAAGTGTCCAAGGCC
>JAWMRA010000063.1:2893948-3000806 GCA_035584735.1 Pseudotriccus pelzelni
ACAAAAACACCAAAAAAAAAAAAAAAAAAAAAAAGGACGAAATCAGTGAGATGAAATCCAATAAAGACAACTGCAAAGTAATACACTCAGGATGAAGAAATCAAAGGCTGGGTAGACAGCGGTGCCGGGTGTGCAAATAGACAGTCGATCGCCAGGTAAATATGAGCTGACTATCACATGGCTGTGAGAAGCAGCAGCCAGGGTCCAGTTTGGGTTACCAGTTCCCAAGGAAGACCACATCCCTAGGAGGAAGGAGTTAACTTGGGAGAACGTGAGTTATCTTCCTCCTGGAAATTTTGAGAACAAATTAAAGATCCGCCTGAGATATTCCTGACCCTCTAATAGCAAGATGGTGGCTGATGTCTTGATCATCAGAAAAAACAAGGGGTGTTCTCTCTGCCGCCTTCAGCAGGTCTGAACCACAAAAAAAAGCTGGTTTTTCCCTCTAACAAGGTCTCTATAAATCCATCCTGGCAGCTGCTTAGAAAGCAACCGCATGTTTAAAAGCTGCTTTTACTGCTAAATGCCATCAAAGCATTGTTATGAGGTAGCAACAGGTGGAGAAAGAACTAAGGGTTAGACAAAGTTTGGGCTGGTATTTTCAAAGTCAGCTACGAGACAGATGTCCTCTTCTGATTAAAATTAATGGGAACTGAGCATCCCAATCTCCCAGGTGACTTTGAAAATCTCAGCCTTGCTTCCCGTTTGCTGCCCAGTGCCTACACCGCCGCCTCCTTCCTTCCATCCGGGGCTCTGAGAGAAACAGGGTTACCAAAAAACAACATTTGTACCAGGATAAATTATTATTTGAGGCTTCGTAATATCTCACACTCATCTCCCTTGCTCCTGCACGCTCTGTAATTTACATACATATAACTAATTGCACATAAGGAAACAAAGAAGGGGAGGAGAGACGGGAGCTGAGATCTCATGCAGTTGGAGCACAGATAGGGCACCCATCCCAGGGCAGCCTCTCCTGCCCAGCCATCCACAGAGCCAGTAACTCTGCTGAGGACATTCATCCTCTGCCTGCAAAGCAAATAACACTTGCCAGCCCCGACAGCCCCAGCCCTGGGGAATCGCATCCACTGAAAGCCCAGGAAATGTGCACAGATTACAGCCAACATTATTCAAGAGCAAGTTAGATCCCAAACACCGCCCCGACCGCCTAATAGACTGGTAAAAAATGCACTAGGCAGGAGGGAGTTCTGACAAAGCTCTTCATAACCAGGAGGAAAATGCACTGAGAAAAAGAAGAGTAAACAAAATGAAAGACTTCTCTGTGCCACGTGCCCCGGAGGCACTAAAATATTCTCCACTTTGAATAAGCCGGTCACCAAGCGACTCCCGGCCCAGCTGTGCTGCTGTGGATGCTCAGGGCTTCACATACAGCTGTGGGGTGATGCCAGGCATCCCACGCAGCCAGGCTGTCCCGAGTCAGCTCAGATGCACGGTGTGGAGGAAATATTCAGGCAAGCCCTCTAGGATTCCCTACTCAAAGATACCTGTCACTCAGTACTGTGCATCTGGCCAACAAAAGCTACTTTGTGCGCCCACTGCTAATAAAATTGTATTAAATGAACCTAGAGAGACTGCAGACCTTCACATCTGCTGCAGCTGGAGCAGAAGAGGCAGGTCTCTTGGGGTCGCTTTTTGGGAACACCGCCCTTCCCATCCTCATTGCTCAGGGTTCTGGGAGGATGCTGAGCCTTGCACACCTTTCTCCTCCCCAGCCCTTCACACGGTGCACTACATTAAGATACCTGAAGACTGGCAAACACAGTCCATTAGTGACCTGCTCCAGGCTCGGCAGAGAGGTGTGAAGCTCCTAAGTGTGCTGAGAGCAGAAGTAAGACTGTCCCGTGCATTAATCACGGCTATATCTGGTTTTGGAAGCAGCAGGGCAGAGAGGAGGGACTGATGGCCTGAACATCATCTCTTCACACCACCACAGGTTTCTTCCCTCTGCATCCCCTCATCTCCTAACACATCTCTCCCAACCTGCGGTCAAGACGTCCCGAGTTGACAGCAGCCCAAGGCCTCTCAGAAACAGCCAATTGCCCAAAAGCTGATGATTTCCTCCCTTTTCCTTTCCAACCATCCCGAGATTGCAGCGAGAGGCATAGGATGAATCACCCAGCGGGAATGGCAGTGCCCAGGTACAGCGAGGAGGAGGAGGAGGTGGAGACTGAGCCTGTGTGTCAGTCGCTGAAGAAACATCCTTGTGGGACTAAATTGGATTCAATATAATAAACTATCATCTTGAAACGAGTGCTCCAATTGAGTTTTGATGTAAACACTAATATTTTCTCCACTCCGCTATTCTCTTCCAGGGAGATCTCATGTATATTTCACTATGTGTCCTACCTACTATTGCTCTCATACATCAAAGGCTTCGAGGACAAGGAGCCTGATTTTGAAAACATTATTCTTTTAAAGATTTATTCGCTCGTCTTGACCACCTCCTCTGCCGAGAGGGAGAAGCTCTCCATAAATTATTTCAGTGCCCTATGTAAAACATGCACGTGGCTCACCACCCTCAGCTCAGCAAACTTTGTGAGGAGACCCCTCCAGCCCTTGTCTCTCTTGGTTCACACTCATCTGAGACCTTTCCCTGCTCTTTCCATGCTGAACTACTCCAGTGGCCACCCCTAATCCCATCCCATTGGGATCCTAAACAGGGGGAAGCTGAGGGACAAGTATCCTAAGTAGCACAGCCAAGGCCATATGGGGAAGGTGTGGCAGAGAAAGGGCCTCCAGGCACCTTTGATGTGCCAACTTGTGCTTCTGTTCAGGTAAAACCAGTCCTGGGGCTCAGCCTAACACCCTTAAACCTTGCTCAGAGCTCTACATGACAGTGGCATCCACCAGAACCCTCACAAAAAAGCATCGGCTCTAACCGGACCAGACAGAGACACGTCGGGAGGGACGAAGTTATTCACAGCGTCGTTTTGTAGCCACGGAGCCTGACTCGCTCAGGGTCACCAAGGACAGCTGCAAGAAACATGAGAAACTTTCCAAAGGCCGGGGAACGTGCGGGTCTTTAAGGAACGGCACATGCAAAATTAACCGCGCGCTCCCTCTGCCCCTTCGGCGGCAGATGCCGGGAGGCACTCAAAGGACGCTCCGTTTATTTAAAATTAAATAAAAGAAGCTAATTTTGGCATGCAAGAGCGAATGCACCTGGGGGACTCCTCGCTTCAGGGCACTGCCAACAGAACAGGAGTAACAAAGTTAAGAAAGCAATTAAGAAACTGCTGCAGACGCTCGGTGGGAGGTTGGCTGCTCCTGAGTGCAGAGCAGCATACACAGTGGTGGGAGGAGATTTCACCCCGATCCTGCCACCCCACAAACTTGGGATGTGACTGTCTCCAAGCCCACAAGAAGCTTGCAGCATACAGTCAGTCCTCAGGCTGTGTCCTGCTCCTCGGAGCACGGACCTGCCCTTTCAGCCTCAGCTTCTGACCTGAAAATGGGAGGAAACACACCTTGACTGCCCTGACCCCACAGCTCGGAGAGCAGCTGGAGCAATGGGAACAGAGCATCATCCAGGGCCTCCACACCCTGACACAGTCAGGGAGCTGAGAGCTACACCCTAAACATCCAACTGAGCAGCTCTTTCCCTGTGTCCCTGGAGTTCTGTTAATGCTGCTCCGGGGGCACAGTGGCGGGGTGGGCACTGCCAGCCTTTTGCCACGTGTGGGATGGGGGAAACTACAAGTGCTACGGAGGATGGTGGGACAACATGGATCTGTGGAGAGAAAACCCAGAGGCTTCTGTGTCTGCTGCGGAGTTTTGTCAGCACCATGTGGAAGAGATGCAGCACTGCACCACAGCCAGCTCCTCACAACATTACAGCCCACCCGCACGGATCCACACGCACATCCCCACCCTCTGGCGCTGGGATCCTGCTGTGGTACGCCCTGCCTCGTGCAAAGCACACTTGGCACTCTCACGGAATGCCTCGTACATGCCAGCATCCATGGAGGATGCGCGAGGATGCACAGCTGCCTGCAAAGCACACATGTGAGGCCAGGGCACGTCAGAGGGGCTGCACAGGGGCCACACGAGCAAATTAGGGGCTGGGAACACTGAACGGCCCTCAAGGCTACTCTGTCTAAAATTACCCACCACAGGCTGCCCACTGTGTTCTGGCTCTGCAGCCCTTTGCTCCTCAGTGACTCACCAATCTTTTGAGGCTGGTTCTGACAATTTTAGTCTGGCCCTGGAAAAAAAGGCAACCAGTGACTCAGAGAGAACACTGGCCATGCAGTGACCATCCCTCTGCATGCCTGTCCACGCAGGGGCACCATGGAGAGGGGGAGGAGCAGGGCTGCAGAGCATTCCCCAGTCCCTTTCAGAAGTCTCTCCCCTCAGCCCAGGTGGTTTCTCGCAGTGCAGACGCCAGAATGCAAATGGAAGCAAAATAAAAATGTTCAAAGGCTTCAAAACCTTCTGTGGTAGGTTCAGGCAGGCCTGGAGGCTCTGCTGCTTCTCTCTCCGCTCACACACTCACTGCAGGTCTCACCTCAGAGCAGCCTCTCCAGTCCCTCGTGCTATTTTAGCATGGGCGCATGCTCTGACTCCAGACTGCAGCAAACCCCGGGAAGGAAATCCATGGTCCACGAGGGATGCACAGCCTGGGGCACGCACAGTGTGTCTGCAACAGCTCGGTGAGCTCAAGCTCAGCTCTCCTTCCCCAAACAATCACCCCAAGAGCCAGAAGCAGAGAGTATCTCCCCAAAAGCCAATTTTTAAAGGCATCACCAATTTGTCCATACCGACGCAAAGGATATGGAGAGCCACGGATACTCCCAAGATTTGGAGGTGTCTCTTCTATAGCAAGATAAAATAAAACACAGCTCAGAGCAAGCAGAAAGCCAAGACTAGTAAGATCAGAGCCCACACCAGGCTTAAACCCACCAGGACATAACTCTGTCCCTCTCTGACTCCTTCTGTTCGGCCAGAGGAGAGCAATACCCTGGAACGCTCCCTGCTCCTCTGGCAGCTTACACGGCAATGTGGGAATGGCTTTGCATTTCATTCCCTGTCAGATGGCCTCAAATCAGGATTTTCTGAGCACGGTTTCATGGCTGCAGAGAGAAACCTGCGCTTTACATTTGTGCTGACACGGGACACTGAGTAACAGAAGGGTATTTCTGGCTCAGCTGGGGCCCAACAGTAGCTGAAACGTCAAGCACAGCTGACTTGCATGATTATCCATTGATTAAGATGACAAAGTTGGGCCAAAATCTTACAGAGACAGATTACAGAGGCCTGATGCCATCTAATCTAAGCCTCAGTTCACTAGCTTTAGGCCTAAATCCTAGCTTAGACTGGAAATGATCCGTGTTTCCTTGGTTATCTCCACCAACTCAGGGAATAAGCCAGTCATGTAAAACCACACACTGAAAGATGCCGAGGAATTAATGAATAAAAAAATAACATATGCTTTTCCCACTACGGAGCTGTTCCTTGGGAGGAAAAAAAAAAAAAAAAAAAGGAAAGGAAATGGAGCAAGTACCTCAGAGCACCATGACAGGTAAAAACCACACCTGGAGCCCCCCGGCACCGCGGCAGTGCCAGCAGGAGCTGTTTAGCTGAGGGTCTCACCCCTGTATCAACAATAAATACATCTGCAATAAATATGCAAAGTTGTAACTGATTTGCATTGACATTTGGACTGGGGGGAGAGCCGAAGGGAGAAAGAAATAAAGTCCATTACAGCACGGAGTAATTTAGGATATTACCACCGGCATCTGAATTACAAATCTACCTCTCATTACTGGTATGTTAACCGGGAAAGGCAGCTTCTCCACAACATGCAAGGCAGAGTTTATTAGCATGAATTTGCATAATAATTAGCTCTGCAGCAAGCAAAGGCTGTTGTGCCTTTCAGGAAGCCAACTTTCAATGTCAATATCCAGCCCCAATTTGGCTCCCGCCCTTGGCCCCTCCAGCAGCGAAAGGCGGCCGCGGGCACTCGGCAGCCACTGCTGCTTCTCTGCTGCTGTCGCCTGGTGGGACCCAGGGAAGGTCCTGCCTCATCCCTCGAGCAGGTCTTGGATGCTGGGAGGCACAGGAGAGCTCCTATGGAGGGGTTTTGGCAAGCAAACTTCCTTGCACGAAGAGTTTTTGCATCGCACAAGGGAGTCCCTGCATCCCACCCAGAGTTCCTTTCCCTGCTGGATTGGTAGAGCTGGATGGTTACAGAGAGCTCCCAAAGTCCCTGGTCAAAGTGTCCCAATGCCATTGCTGTCTAACTGCCACGATGAAAAGAGTATGGTCATGGAAGGGATTGTATTTATTCTCCAAGGAGACACCGGACTGAACTGATCCACTGCAAGAATGATACCGGACTGCACTGAACCAGCCTGGCATTTCCCAAGTAGCCTTATGCCAGTAACAGACTCTTTAGCAGCCAGAATGGAAAAATAAAAGCAAAAACATGAGGCTATTTTAGTCTTTTTGCTGAAACTACAAGTTTCACCTTCTAGAGCTCTATCTATAAATATATGAGTATACGTAGGTGTGTTTCAAATGCAAATATCTCAATTTGAACGAGCCAAAGAAAACACACTTGCTGGTGGAAGGAGGCTGCAGTATTTTGTTTCTCCAAATGTTGTCTTTGATTTTTTTACTTTTTTTTCCCCATACAGCTTTTCAGCAAAAAGTCTTGCCTGGTAAAACTCACTGTCTCCAATTCCCAGTGCTGAAGGCAGCTTCCCTTACCTTGCATGCTCCAAGCTTTCTGCTTCAAGAAGCTTTTGGGGCACACCAAACACATTTTGTTTTAAACCTTTAAAGACAATGTGCCTCAATTTCCCCTAAAATTACATTATTCCCAAGCAGGGACCGAGGTGATTGTTTCCAGACAGCAGCGTCTCCGTGTCAGATTGAACTAGGCTGTTTCCAACGCAGGAAAAAGTTATGCCAGCTCTAAAAAAACCACCTTATTTCAGCTCTAAAAATAAAGGAATTACCCAGTTAAGTCTCAGATCTGCCATCTCCAGGCCTTGGGCTGCAAGTCCTGCTCTTTGCAGCCTCTCCCCACCATGACACACACAACTCCTGACCAGCGGGAGCAGTGACGCACTGGCTCTGCCTTTCAGCATCTCACAGTGCTAGAAATAGACCTCTCAGAACAAGCTTTTTTTGGGCCTGATGCTGTCCCCAGTCCTGGTTCCATCAAAAACCTTTTTAACCCGCCATTTCCAGGTGACAGCAGCTTTACAAGGGACACAACTCCTTTAGAAGATGTGGCAACCCCTCGTACTTACGTGCTCCAATGTCCTACACACCCTTGAAAACCACACCTCAAAAAGAACAGAGCTCCTAATTATATTATATTCAGTTATTATTTCAGGCAGGTGTAAAACAAGGTGGTGTAAAAGGAGCCTGAGCAACAGCAAATAAACCTCAGCGCTTCCGCACGTCCTAAAAGATCAGCAAAAAGAAGTAAGATGCATGTTAGAACCACTCCACGTCTCCTCAGTTAGCAGAAAGCTTCAGAATTCCCTGGCCTTGCAAAACAGGAGAGGAGCAAAAGGAGGGAAGTGCGATCCAGGTGCTGCGAGGGCGGAATAAGGCGGTTGGGAAGGGGCTGGTGCTGGAGAGTGCCGGCGTTTCCCCGGGTTGTCCGGGAGGCGCGATGGGCGCAGGTACCGCCTGTGCCAGCTCCAGACCGACGCGAGATGGTGCTGCTTCCCCAGGCACGGGCAGGAATGCGGGGCCGGGATAGGGACGCGGCTGCCCGGGCACGGATGTGGGAGAACGGGGCAGGGATGCGGCTGTCCGGGCAGGGATGCGGGGCAGGGATGCGGGGCAGGGATGCGGCTGCCCAGGTAGGGATGCAGGGCAAGGATGTAGCTTGGACAGCGATACGGGCATCCGGGCAGGCATGCAGGGATGCTCCAAGACCACTCTCCTTGCTGCCCCTCACACTCGCACCACGCCCAGGAAGGAGCAGACGCGGGAAATGCAGATGTGAAGGGATGGCCCAGCCACAGAGCTGGCAGGAGCCGGTGCAAGTGCAGCTCCTGGTTTTCAGCTCATTTAAAGTCTGTTCATAGAAAGAGAGAGAGAGATGGGTAAATAACTCTATTCCAAAGCACTCTCCACCTCAAGAGATTTGCTGTCGAAGAAGGAACTGCTGAGGTTCAGAGAGAAAAGAAGTCTGCTTAAAACCTGAACAAGTGAAAAGACATCATAAACCAGCTAAACACCGTTTTCTGTGCAAGTCAAATATTTGTTCCCAATTTGGGCTTTTAAAGAAAACCCGGGGAAACTGTTCCTAATTGTTTGATGAAATTCTATTATAATAGACATTTTCATGCACTTCCTATGCATGTTTTTCCTTCTGGAAAAACACAGAGCTGAGGATCCTGCCGAGCTCATCAGCAATCCAACACCCATGTGTGCCACCCTGGGATAAAAAACCCAGGCAGGGACATGGGGGAAACGGGGGGAATGAGCATTTGGAAGAAGCTGATTCTGCAGTGAATTTTAAAGGAGTTATCAGCTGCTGCTGGGTAAATCAGCCTGGCTGAGATAAGAACCAGAACAAATATTTATTCCAAATTTACACTGACCTAAACCTGAGCGCTTGAGGGTTGAATAATTTTGGTGAACTACATATTTTTGTCAAATCATTTCCTGGGCATCTTGCATGGGTTGAAAGAGATTTAGCTGGGGAGCATAAATCCTGGTTGCTCATCTACTGTTGTCAAAAAGATGGGATGGAAATACAGATACAAACAGTAAGAGATGGCAATAAAAATGATCTTTATAGTGTTTCAGGCTGTGCTGTTTTGCGATGGCAAAACTAGACCAAGATATCTCCAAGTGATTTTAGAATGTCTACTTGTTCAAAGGGCTCATCTGACAAAAAAAGGGGCCCAGAATTTTCAGGAAGCCCTTCATGACTGCTCATACATAAACCCCTGCTCAGACAAGTACCCTAAATCACAACCTCTTATCACAAGTCTCAGCTCAGCTCCTCAATACGGGGTCACCCAGGAATTCTGGCTGAGTTTTGCACCACACAGGTTACATTGGAGATGCTTAAAAGACTTTCCTCGGATCTTTCCTGGCTTGCACACACTGCCTAAAGAGAAAATGAGACTTATTACCTGCACATCTGGCTACATGAGGTCCACATCTGTACCTGCAGCTGCAGGCAGTGCCGTTCAGCCCGTGCAGGTATCTAACCAAGGTTGGAGGCTGCATCCAAAGGAGAGCACCTTTCCCACCTCCACACCAACCATCCCTCCCCCAGGACAGGTGTGCCAGCGCTGGCAGGACTTTCTGCCTGCAAGGACCCAGCTGCTGACACAGCCCTTGTCGCCGCAGACACAAATTTGCAAGCTGTACCTGACACCGGGGACACAAACAGGAGCTCAGCTCCTGTCCCACCTGTGCTGCTGCTTTCCCTTCATGGCCCACAGGGGAGACCCTTTTAAACCAGGAAATTCTACCTGCTCTGCCACTCCATCCTCACAGGAATAAAAGCACAGGCACAGCCTGACAGGAGCAAGCAGAAGCCAAGTTTACATAAACAGTGGAGAGCACGACATAAAGGTTATTTGTGCCTGCAAGCTGCTTGGGGAACCTGTGAAATACGGAGCTTGACTCGCACTAGACTCCTGTAAAAAAACACTGCAGCTTTTGAAGCCCCTGAGCTCAAGGTATTCAAGGTGCTGCTGAAAACAAGTGTGAGGAGTTAGAGCTGGTGGTTCCACGTTTTTCAGCATCTCCCATCCCTTCCTTGTGCTGGACAACAGCCCAATCACAACCTCAGCTCAGGAAACATCCACTCACTTGGCTGAGATTTCCTGTCTCAGTAAACACTGGGCAGGAGTGGGTAAAGAGGTGAAAAATGGCATTAACATTATATTTCACACTTCAAGCTCTTTATAAGGACTAAT
The DNA here is from genome assembly GCA_035584735.1 of Pseudotriccus pelzelni. Lineage (NCBI taxonomy): Eukaryota > Metazoa > Chordata > Aves > Passeriformes > Tyrannidae > Pseudotriccus > Pseudotriccus pelzelni. The sequence continues at coordinate 2,903,875 of JAWMRA010000063.1, forward strand.
TCAAACTCTGGGAGAGATACCCACATTTTGTGGCCAGGGAAAATAGAGCCATGGAAGTCAGGCAACTTATCCTAAGCCAAAGGCAGAGCAAGTAGAAGAGGCAGGATTAGAGCTAACAAAGTGCCAGAGATTTCCTCCTCCTACCCCACAGATAACAGTGGGAAACTGGCTGGTCCTGACACCACAAAGCAAAAATAACCCAGAAACACACAAACCTTACGAAGTTGTGCAGAGTCTGGTCTGTGGGACAGGAGAACAAGTAGAAACCAGGGGATTAAGATCCATGAGAAGTACATTCAACTCACAGCTGCAACGTGATCTTCTCTGGGTGACCTTGGGCGAGTCACCTTCCTCCCTCTGCAACTGGGGACAGGATGATGAGGAGACACATCTCCTCTTGGCTTATTTTCCTTATTCTCTACCCTCTTAGAGGCAGAAACTGCCTCTTATCACTTGCTCACGGACGACCCAGATTAAATTAGACAATTCTGGAAGCTACCAGAACACACGACAGCAAAGAGCCAAAAAGGACTGCCATTTCCTCACATTTTCAACCCACCTTTAGATTTTGGGGAGGAACTAACAATGGTCTTTGATACCAGAGGTCTTGCTAAAGGGGAAGACAATTGATAAAGAGGTGATGAGTTACAACTGGGCTCACAAAGCACATCTCTCCCTGTGTGTATACACTCATACAGAGTTGGGGGGAAGCAGGGCAGAGGAGGAGCATGTAAACTTGGGCAGAGATAAAAATCAAATAAACCCCCACCAAATTTAACAAGGGGAGAAAGCGTTTTGCCCAAACAAAGAAAGTAATTTTGCAGCCACCGATTTCCACCCCGTTCCTTTCTTCTTTTTTTTTTCTTCAGTATTTTTTTTTTTTTCCCCAAGCCGGCATTGTGCAGAGCAACGTTCCTTTGCAAGATTTCAGATGTTGCTGTGTTCAAATGAATCCCATTTTGTCACAATCAATGACTTTCCCTGCTCGTTATTACCCGCAGCCCTTCGGAGCAGGCAGAGCCACTGGCAGAGCTCCAAGCCCCGGGCGGGGAGGCAGCAGAACCCACACCTCTCCAAACTGCACAGCGAAGGTAAACTTGGAGAATGTCACCTACACCTGGGTAATTTTTAATTTTCTTGCTTTTCCCTATACTGTTAAATTACCTCCAGCTTATTTGTCTGGCTAGAGGTTAATGAAACATTAATGATGTTAATGAGCCTTTCATGCTGCAAGTTTTTTCAAGAAAGAGATAGAATGGCTGTTTTCCTTCCCTTTTAATCTTTTCCATCATTCGGGAGTTGCAGGGCCAAAGCAATTAGTGACTCAGGCAGCTCTGTCTCCCCTCCCGGTCACAGCCCAGTGGGGCAAAGAGAAAAAACCTATTAAACCCCCTTCACATGTCCTCAGGTGAGGAGCTCCCGGGCTGATGCAGCCGCGCTGCTTTAGCCAGAAGGCAAAACGCTGCTGGGGGGGGGGGAAACCAGGCGGAATTAACAATCCGGAGCTGTCGGGAATGGTGAAGTGTCGCCATTAGCCTTGCACTGTTTGTTAGAGAAGGTGACAAGTGATTTTCAAAAGGTTCGAGGAGGTTTGGGTAGGGCTCCACAGCCGAGGGGTGGCTTGACAGCTTCTCCCATCAAACCTCGTGTCGGTTTTCATCCCAGTGAGCTCTGATTCCGGGTGCATGACATCCCCCTGGACCACAGCCAGCCAAAAACCAGCCCTTCCTTCCCAGCTCATGTCTAAGCACAAAAAGGGGGGGGGGGGAGGGGAGGAGAGACACAGCAAGAGAAAAACTAAAAAATTCAGAGAAATGGCTGCTCAGCAAACCACTCCACATCCTGCCCATCTCCACCCTGCTGCCTCAGATACCACGGAGGATTACTTTATCGTTCCTTAATCACCTCAACACGACTGCAGAGTTAAAAAAACCCACTGGTCTCAGCCCAGGTGTCTCATCCCAGACTGAGGAAGGAGGGCAGGAGCTGGGGGTCTCCTCAGCATGGCTGAGCCCCCACTGCCACCACAGGTGGGGACGCACCAGGAGGTGATGCTGCCTCTGCTTTCCGTGATGGATGCACCGGTGCCAAAGGGCACACAACTAAATTACGAGCTGGCACTTACAAGGAGTGAGGGCTCTGGCTTGTGCTTCCATTAGAGGGTATCTATCTGCATTTAAAGCTGTGGCGCTCTGATAAGGAGCAGGGAGGAAGCTAGAGAGACCTCAAAAAATTGCCTGGACGAACTCCGAGATAAGACTTTTCAGACAGACAAAAAAGCCTGTCCTGATTTATAGAGCTTCGTCCGTCCTTGACAGTACCTCTGGAGCTCCTGATCTTGGCTGTAAAAAAGAAAAGTTCCATCAGAAATGTGTGTTCTGCCCCCAAACTATTTATCCAGACAACCTGTCAACCTACCACAGCCAGATCCTCTCTTGACACGGACAAGGCAGCAACACAATCGGCCGCCTTTTATTTTTACCCTCTCCTCTCCCCCGTTCCTGCTAATCACAGATGCTTTGTCCGCTCAATAATAAAGATCCCGGGCTCCTCAGTTTCCATTTTTTTGTTATCGTGCCTCTCAGCCGGCATGTTTATTTATGACTGCTACAAAGCGCTCTCACGGAAAGATGCCATTAGGCTGGAATGATGCTCCCCTGACATTGAGATCAGAATCGGCACACAAGCCATGCAACAACTCATCTTTATGTTTGCCTACTTGTCTTAATTCCTTTGCTTTTATTATTATTATTGTTATTGCTATTATTACTATTATTTCCATCGCAAGGGCTGCCAAGGGAGGGAGAGGCAGAGGGGCACTTGCAGCACAAAGAGATGAAGCAGCTCTGACTGAGGGCACAGATGGCATGGGCTGGCTTGGATAATTCTGCCCCTTTCCAGGGCAGCTGCTGGCACACGGCACTGAACGAGCCCATTAAGAGAACAGGACCCTGCACTGACAAGGGCACGGTAATGGATTGACTCTCACTCACAACGGAGCATACTGGGGCAGGAGCTCCCGCGGCAGAGACAGAAATCTAGGGGAAGATGGATCTTGGGGGGCATGGCAGTGCCCACTGGCCCCCCATCAAACCCAGGGAGGGCAGTGCTGGGGAGCAGCACGGGAAAGTCGGGGGTCAAGATCTCAAATCCAGCCAAACCCATGTGGACACTGCGCTCAGCCTGCGCTGATGGGGTCACCGGGTCACCCAGCTTACAAAGCCTGGCTTGTCACCAAAGGAGAGGAGCAGGCACGCAGTGACAGTGGCTTTAACATGCTCTCCAGAGCCCCTGTGACCCCGGCAAGCCCTGCCCTGCTCCCTGTCCCTGGAAACGCCTGGCAGACCTCACATATGAGGACACAGCACAGCTCTCCACAGGCCCTTCTCAATCTGCTTCAGCAGATGGGGGGAAACCAACCCCTCCGCTTCCCGGTCCTCCTCCACGCTGGAAGGAGGGCCCTGGGACGAGGGGCACGCTCCCTTTCCAGCGCCATCCCCCCCAAGGCCAGCTTGCCCTGTCCACCAGGCACACCCCAGACGCTGGGGCAGACCAAGGGAGGGTTCTGTGGGACCTGGCATCTCCTGCAGCCGCCAGCCCAGGCGCGTCCTTCGCCGGCCACGGCTCTCTAATTAGTTCTATTGGTTTCAACAGTTCGGCGGGCTCGGGGAATGTAATATTTAACACCCTAGAGGGAAGCCTTTCACGCCGATGCCTCTTTCATCATCTCTGCCCATCTGGTGCTCACTTCAAGCTCGCAAAGCACCACCTGCTTGGGAAACAATGAACTCCTGTGGTTCCCCGGCTCCTCCGGACGAGACGGACCCTCCGGGAAAGGCACGTGGGAGCCAGTCTCCCCACGGCAGCAAGGCTTGACACCCATCGTGGGTGCCGTGTTCCCTCAGAAAGGAATTATTACTGATGTTTATCCCACTGCTCATCAAGGACGCTGATTCCAAGGGAGGAATTTTTGCCTCCATGACTTGCTTCCCGTGAGCCCGTCCGTGGGGATGGGGAGGGGGGGCAAACAGACCTCTTGTGCTCCCCCTGTCACAATGGCAATGGTCTCACCATTGCCACCTCTCCCGGATTAATCAAGGATGCAGGATGGATAACTGAGAAAGGCCCATTAGCAGAGCAAGGTATGAAAGGATGGGTGGTGCAGCTCCACAAAGCAACAGGCAGCGGGTGCTGCACGTGTGACATGGTGACACCCAGGAGTGGGGTGTCAGGACCCCACTGCAATGGATAATGCAACATGGCCACGGACTTCTGCACCATTACAGCCTCCCTAACAACAACTCTGAGCAGAAATGGGAATTGAGCCCATAAAACCATTTGCTTTCTGCAGCCACAGCACCACGGCTGACGTCTGGAGACATCGCTGCGTCTGGAAATGATTAGATTCCTTCCAGTGACTGACACCTGCTAATAACCTGGAAGATGGGTAGAGCATACTCACATTGTCATCTCCAGCTATCTACAACTTCATTTTCCATCATCTTTGTCACTCAAGGACAGCAGCAAAGGATATTATTGCTACTGGTATTGTTATTGTTATTATTTAAGCCATGCAGCAACAAATCTGCAGGTATCTGGGCTGGGCTGGGCAGATGCATTAGACCGGTAGATTCTCCTTCAGATCAGAGGGAAAATTATGGCGAGCATTATGTATAATGTATTTTTCTATTAAATTAAAATAAGCTTCTCTCGACAAAGTTCAGTGTGTTAAGCGACAGCAGGAAGGACGGTGGGTTTAACCTCATGCTCAGCCAGAGAGTCAGTCACACAGGGAAGACGAATGGATGAATGGATGGATGGATGCTCACTCCCAGGGAAATACAATCATATTCTCTCTATACAACGCTGAACTGTATTTTTGGGCCTCCTGTCTCTTCACATAAAACCTATTAGTCACTCATCAGTGCTAAAAAAAAAAATAAATAAATACGCCAGTGCACAACAGTGCCAAGGGCAGGGAAGTTAAAGGACGTTATAACTCTTTAATTACATCAGTCTTGGAAAGAAAAGAGCTGTCATTCCCTCCTCCTTCCCTCTGGGGAACTCCTGGTATCTACCTTGTCCAGAACCCCCTTAGGAAAGTTGTCGCAACATATGTCTTCCCTGTGATTCATGCCAGGGATGGGTTTAGTCCTGTATTAATATTCCCTACCCACTATTTACCGTGTTGCAAACCCACACACATACACACAAACACGCCTTTCATCTCCTGCCTTCACAGGAGTGGGGGGAAAAACCTCAGTTAAGCTTTCAAGATAAGGCAGTTGTCTGCAAGTCGCTGGGTTTAGCCAGCAGGGAGGATTTTCTTGCGAGAGCACCTTAAGGAGTGTTGGAAGATGCGATTGCAAGGAAACAACCCCTCGAGGGGCCGAGGACCCTGCCCTGAGGACACTAAACCCCCCGTCACCCCCCACCCTCCCAGCACACGCAGCTCTTCACCTGCCACCCTGCGATGCCAAAAGCCATCAAAGAGCATCATCCCGAGAGCTCAGAGAGTTTCTTCAAATGAGCATGTTTTTAAATATATTTCTGCCTGACAAAAACGTCCTTTGTAGAAGTGAAAACGGCTGTCACAAACCCATCGCCCACCTCCTAAAAGATCCCATTACGTTCCTGCATTGAACTCCTTTTTCATCAAGGAAGTTATTGAAACAGCGATGGGAACAGCCAATAGCGCTTCCGATTAAAAATGTATCACAGCGTTTTGTGATTTAAAAGCAAACAAACAAGAAGGGCGACATGAAATCTTAATGCACACGTGAGCGGGTTTGATTTCGCCTCGCTGTTTGTTTGTCAAACATTTTCGACTATCAATTAATTATCAAAACTGGGCCAGAGAGCTGGAGCCTGATCCGCCCGTCCCGTGACGCCCATCAGGGGAGGCTCAAGCGTTCCCACGAGAATGACTCACAATTCCAGCTGCAGAGCGTGGCCCGGCGATGGTTTCGGGAAGGTGAGCAGCGAGCGATCATCCTTTCCCCCGACACAAGAGACTGATGGGGCTGCTGCCCATCAACAGCTCCCTGGTCACCTTGGAGCCAAGGCCATCGCTCTGTGTTGTCAGAGCCACGTCACAAAGCCCGGAACATCTTTTGTGGCGGTTCTCTGACACCGAAGGACACGCCACGAGAGATGGGAAAGGGCTGGGAAAGGTGTCTTGGCCAGCCCCACATCCTTCCCTCCTGCTGCAATTTTAAAAGCCCTTACAACACTAAAAAAGAGCAGGAAAGAGAAAGAAAGGAACAAAAAAAAAATAAACCATGGGAGCTGAGGCAGGTGAATAAGGAGAGATGGCAGAGTCAGGAGGCAATGGCCCAAGGGACCCATTAACAAGATTCCTCCCACACAACATCCAGGAGCCCAGACCATCAATAAAACCCGCTCTCCTCCCCAGCCAGCCTTGCGTGGCTCTGAACTTTCCAGCCACAGGCTGCAGATTGGATTCTTCCGTCATCACCATAAAAACAGATGAATTGTCCACGGCTGAGGGACCTGTGAGAAGGCAGGAGGACCCTTTAGGCAAAAAGGCAGCACATCTCATAAAAATGGCTCTGCCTTTCAGCAGGGCTGGCCCTGCACTGCTGGGGTGGGTGTCTGGTCCCACACACTGCAGCAAACTCCCCTCCACGCTGTTCATACCCAAAAAAAAGAGGGGCTGGAGATCACCTGTCCTCTCACAACCCAGCAGCTCAGCGTGGTGATGTACTGACGCAGCACGACAAGGAGCTAGTCCTGCATGGGCTGGAAAGGGCACAGAGCCCATCCCGGCCATGGGAAACATGTCTCCTGCTGAAAGCTCCAGTCCCAGCAGGTGCTGGGAAGCATCACTCTGCTTGCACCCCAACTTCAAAGGTGGCACACTCTGGATGGATCAGGGTTGGTGCCACTGAGGCCTCAAATTGAACATTCCTCCCTTCCCACAGCTCAGGGGTTGAAGCAGGGATCCCAGCATTGCTGGAAAGCACAACCCCAGCCACAAAAAAAAACTATTTAAAAACCAACAAGAGGCTGGAGCAGATAGAGCCCAGACTCTGCAACAACAGCATTTCTTCCTGTTTTGTTTTGCTTTGCATTCTCATTGCCAGGTTCATTATCTGGGCCCTTATTCCTGCACACGCTTCCCATTTTTCTCCCTCCTATCTCCCGGTGTCCAATGCAGCAGCCTGTATTAGTTTATGTTAACAAGCTGTGGCAGCAGTAATCCTGGCCTCTCCAGCTCCACTGCCTGTTCTGCTGACCAGGCACATTGTTTGTCTCTGCTGCCTGGTCCCCCGAGCCTTCCTCCACCTCAAATTCAAGCATCCCTGCAGGAATTACACTGGGATATATCCTGTGGCCATGCTGTTACCAGTTGGTGACGGGAGAGCAAGTTGGAAAACATTTTGCTGCCCCGCTGCCACCTCTGCAAAGCACCAAAGGGATGGAAAAGCTTATTTTCTCCTCAAAACAGAGACCTTCCTTCTTTGCTGTAGAAACAAGATCTCTGGCCCCAGCATGACAGGGGCTCCTGTGTGCCCTGCAGCACCTCCTCCAGCTGCTGGCAGGGCAGGAGGACTCACTGCCCTCTCCTTCCCACCCCACCCCTGCAATCTGACAGCCCACATTTGTCTCTTCAGCTCTGACTTCCTCCTCAGCCCAGGCTGACAGCAAACAGCACTCGGAAAAAGAAGAGAAGGGGGAAAAAAGAAATAAAAGGCAGCTGTTGTGGCAGAGGGGGCGAGGAACAAAGAGAGATTTCAATCACTGCCCCACTCCAAGGGCACAGGAGCACGACTGAGTGTCCAGGAGGGAAAGGGAGGGTGAAAGCAGGGGAGCTTGGCCACTCTGCCGAGGCACCTCTGGCCCATGGTGTGACTTTGCTGTTCATCACGTCAAAGCCTGTCTTCCCACCCAAGCACAGCCAGAAGGGGTGGGTGCTGGACCCTCTTCACCCGCCTCGCTTCCCAAGCATGAGCAGTCTGACAGCCTGAGGCAGTAAAATAAACCTCTGTGCACAGAGCCTCGTGCCACTGCACCAAGACACTCCACGGAGCCCCCTCTGGGCTAATCGTGGGTCTGGGTTTAGTGGGAGCATTTAACGAGTGGCACGTGCGCTGCTGATTAACAGTGTGGCTTCTGCAAGGCCAAAGAAGAAAAGAAATTCAGTGTAAGGCTGCAAACAATTACTCCTTTTAGATAATCACTGTTTTACAGTCCAGACACATGCATAAATATTGCATAATGCTGGGGCTCAGCACGTAATTGTCAGATATTATTCAAACTGAGTCGCTACTTTATTGGCAAGAGCTGTGAGCTTGTCACATCTCAGGGTCAGCGGCTGGATGGCTGAAGGATTTTCAGGGAAGGCTCAGGTAATACGAGCAGCAGATCAGCTGTTCCCTAAACTGCTCAGCACCAACCTCCGCAAAGAGATCTCACATTCCAGGAGCCCCGCGCGGAGCGCGCGTGTCTGAGGACACGGACCAAAGGCAGAGGGGGGGGACAAGCAGCTCCCAGCCAGCTCTCCGGGGCAGGATTTGCGACCCAAGCCCTCACAGTGCAAGCCATGAGGAGGTCTGCAGGGGCATAAACATCCCCCACGAGCCGCAGAGCCTGCCTGCTCAGCCGCACCACCCCTGCACATCACGGGGAAGCTGCTCCTGCCAGCGCTGCGCTGGCAGTGCCGGTGCCGAGCTCCAGCCACACGCCACTTCGGACAGGTCTCCTTCCCCTCCCGAGCCGAAGCTGTTCTGTTTGCAAACCATCTGGTGGGAGCCCCGCGGCGCCGGCAGTGGAGAGGGGGCCCAGATGGACGGGCTCTTTGATAATTCTTTAAAACGAGGCACCCGAGCACAACGGCACCATATGCCGAAGGGCGGACGGCGCCCGGCGCTGCCGCATGACCCTCCCTCCTTGGCTCGGCCGTGCCCGCTGGGCTCCCTCACCTGCCGAGAGCCCGCAAGCCTTTCCAGAGGCCACAAGCCTTTCCGGAGGCCACCCTGTCCCTGCTGAAGGCAAAGTGGCCAGAAGGAAAGCCAAGCTCCTGGGCAGCCTCCAGCCTGCACACCTTGCACGCCAGGTCCTCCCGCGGCTTGCGGGGAGCAGGTCCTGCACTCCCTCACGCTTTCCAAGGCAGAATACGGGATGAGAGGAGGTGAGGTTGATTGTTTGCAGAGCTGCTTCTTGGCCCTGGTTCAGTCCTAGTTTAAATGAGACACCTGTATGATTAGTCTGCACAATAACCAAGGCTGGGCTTGGCTCAGAGCATCCCATGGACAAGCTCAGTGGCACAGGAGAAAGCCAGCTGCTTATGGGCAATAAAGCCCTGCCTGGAAGCACAGCTGCCTTTCCCTGCTTCACCTCCGGAGAAACTTTCTCATTAGAAGGAGAAGCCAGCCTTAGACTCTGTGCCATTGCAGGAACTGGGGCTTTAAGGAAAAAAACACTTTGCAAAACCCACGCCACAATCAGATGAATTCTGATCCAAGCAGCAGTGAAGGATGGCTCTGTGGGATTTCAGATAAATAAAGGCACAAAGGCCAGTGAGATTGGACTGACACCTTTCAGGCTATGCTTTCCTGCCCCTACGCCTTGAATATCAAATCCTCCCTGTTGCCAGCAGGGCTGAATCCCAAAGCTCTGGAGAACGGGGTGGAAGGGACTGATTCCCAATTACAGGAGCTCACCAAAGCCTCTGCTGTTTATGAAGTAGGAATGCCAGAGCACAGGAAACCCTTCCTGAGTAATCTGCATTACCGAGGACCCCCACTGTGGTCCCAGGACACCACTCTCATCCAGCTCGTGAGCAGGCAGGAATTGCAATCCCAAATAATAATGGGGTTTCAATAACCTGATGGCCCAGCTCCCTCCTGAGCTGCAGCATCGTCCCTGGACCGTATTCTCAATAAGGATCTGCTGTGAGTGTCAATAAGGAAAGAGATTACATCGTCTTCCAGAGAGAGAGTGCGGAAAAATCAGTTGGAGCAAAGAAAAGCTGCTTTAGAGTATGAGCTAAGCGGGGTCTGCAGGAACACGCTGCTTCCCCAGGGATCACCGAGCTGGAGGCCAGCACGGAACGAGAGAAATTCTGGGGGCTCAGGGCATCCTTCCTCTGCCTGGCTGGACTGGAAGGGGCCACAAATGGAGCCGGGGGTGATGGAGAGAGGATCTCCCATGCCAGCACCTCCTAAGGTGCTCTTCTCGAGACACCAAATTCGCCTCTCATCGGTGTGCGGTAGACGAGCACTTTTGTTAACAAAAATCACACAAACTGCCTTCAAAAAAACACCTTATCCAGGGCCCACAACTGCAGCAAAGTAACTGTGAATGTTGATAACTTTATCATCCAACAAGACACAGGTGAAACGCTTCTCTTGTGCAAATGATGTGCCGGAGAGACACAGAGCTGAGGCGGGACAAAGCTCCTGGCCGGCTGCTAGTGAGAGATGATAAATAGTGCACAAAATCTGCCCCCACTTCCTCTCAACGGCCCTTGATCAAGCAGCACCCCACCAAACAATGAAAATCTCGCTCTATTGTATCCATGCAAATCACAGGCGCAGCTGGAAATCGCCTGCATTAACAACTTATCGGTTGGGCCAATAAGGAATAAAAAGTATCGCATTATCTTGTCCACTTAACCATTAGAGCAGCTCTAAAGTGCATTTATCTACCTCCTACACTGCTCAGGCTTCCAGCTCTGCTCCTTGATGGCTGCTCTCCTGGACAGATGGATGCCAGACCCATCCCAGAGTGAATGGGCACAGCACTGGCTCGGAAGCCTTTAGGGACAACCACCACGACTGCCCTGCTGCTGCGTGGGGGGAGCTCTGAGCATCATAACCCCATATTTACACCCAAAGGCAGAGGGATCTGGCTGCCTGTAGTTCTTTAAAGCCAGCCAGTGAAGGATACCATTATCCAGCCGGAATTCCACAGGGGAATTCAGGTAAGCAGACTGTAATTAACCGAGCTGGCATGCTGCCGCATCCGACAGATGTAGAAATGCACCTTGAAAGGAGGAAAAGGAGGAGGGAGAGAAGAGCAGGAGAGGAGTGATGGCTACCCAGGGTTCCTTCCCATGCATTCCAGGGGCATGAGGGCAGATACAGTGGGTGTATAGGAGAGGGTGGCAGTGCCTTCCTCCTCCTCCCAGCTGATGGGCAGGAGCAAAATCCCCATGAAAATGCGGGCAGAGAGTCTCAAAAGCGCTGATAGCGAGTCGGAGCTGGAGTTCGGTTTGTCCAGCGCCCTCGGGCAGGGATGGCCAACAGCTCAGCACCCGGAGTGGGAAACAGGGAAATTCATGCTCCTCAGCTTAGCAGGCTCAAGCCACAGCTTTGCTGGCAGGCACAATGTGCCGGGTTTTTGGAAAGCAAGCAGAAAGCAGGATTTGTCTGCCTGACCTGCAGCCAAGCAGCTGTAATCCCCATCCAGCCCAGCCACCTCCCACGTCAGCCCAACTTCTCCACAGGCCACTTATAAGAAAGTTGCCCAAGCAAATGGCCACGATGCACGGCCGGGATTCGTTCTGCTCTGGCCTCAAACAGCACCCACGCCTCCAAATCCCACAGAGGTGAACCTCTCCAGCCCACCATGCCCCGAGGCAAGACCTTCAAACAGGAGCCTGGACAACATTGCCTGAGCATGGCAAGGGCAGAAGAGCAGCTCTGCCTCCCATCCTGCCCCTCAGCACCCTGACCTCCATTGGTGAGGCACGACTTTTTCCCTTTCCCTTCCCTTTCCCTTCTTCCTTTGTTGGATAATTTGACTTTTCCCTGCTCTGCCTTGTAATCAGAGTGGCAATGAATTACAGCAAGGGTGGCTCTGCTCCTTTCAGATGTCAGAGCCTGCGGTAATTGTGGCACCCATTTAAATTCATGTCAACAGGGGAAGCCTTTGCGTGGCAGAGAGCTCACCCTGCCAGTGCCGAGCCTGGGACGGCCTGTGCTCCCCCTCCCTGAGGTCTTGATCCCAGCTTTCCACCAGGAATGTGGCCAGCAAAGCTCCCTGTTGGAGGGGAACCATGTCCTGCTCCAGGAGCCCATCCAAAATGCACAGGCACCCTGTCCTGCTGCCTGCAGAGGCTCTTCAGACCCTCCACAATGGTCTCTCTCCACATCCCAAAATACCTCAGCCCAGCATTTCAAGACACAGGAAGGTTTGCCTCCACAGGGATGTGCCAGGAGAAGGAAAGAAGCCATTAGGAGAGCAGAAGTTATCCCAGCTGCAGGAAATTTTGCTCTCCAGGTGGGAGCTTTTGCCCGTCTGCAGCAGGAATGGGACAAGGCACAGGACCAGGGTGTCCTGCAGGTGGGACATGCTCCAGTGCTTTCCCACAGCTGCTGTACTGAGCCCAAGGGCCACCCAGCTGCTGGGATGGCTCCAATGCTGCTGCCAGCAGCTTGTTATCCTGCAGGAGCAGGGCCCATGCTGGGAAAGAGGAATCTGAAGCAAGATGGTCCAAGAGTGTCCCAGGAGATCACCCACCCCTCCCAGCTTCAAGCAGAGTGACACAGGAGGGGACTGAGGGCAGGAGGAGGATGAAAAGCCTTATTAGCATCCCTTGCATCGCTCTTATGTGCAAGAGGAGGCAACCACCTCACTCCTGCTGGGAAGGTGGGTGGGGGAGAATGGGGAGAAGCAGCAACAATCTCACAGGTCAGGCAGAGTTTCCAGGCACCCAAATGTCACATTTGTTGTCACACTGCCTGCCCTTCCCCTGGCTCCTGCAGAGAGCTCCCATCCACATTGCAAATGGGCAGCTGGTTCTGAGGAACAGTGCAGTTTAAAAAAAAAAAAAAGAAAAAGAAAAAAACCAAGTCTAAACCCACAACGCCAAAAACAAACATTGCAGAAGACAGAGCGCATCAAATATTAAAGGAATCAAACTCCTCCTGTCAGCAAGGAGGACACAGAAACTGTTCCCAGATGTGGCAGGGCTGTCACCTTCTCTGATCAACTCGGCTTCAAACAGCTTGTCACAGGGATGTTTGTGCTTTCGGGGTCCCTAACCCCAGAGCCTCTCCCACCCCCAGCTCCCGAGGAGGGCTGGATCCTTCACTGGTGTAAATCTGCCTGGAGCTGCTGCCAAGAGCTTTCCTGACAGCTCACACCAGCTCAGGGCTGGCTTCACTGGCAGCAGCAAGTGCCACTCGCTGAAGGGGAATCTGGTGACAGATTCATGGAGGGGACAATCCCAGAGACACCCGGTTTGGGCAAGTCAGCTCATGGGCACAGCGCTTTCCACCACACTGGCACGGGAACACAGGGAGTGGGAGCACAGCCCTGGGCTCTCCCTCCCTCCCCACGCTGTCCCTGGCACCTCTTGCCACAGCTGCAGCGTCCTTGATAAGAGGTGGCACACCCTGGCCATAAACCAGCCTCATTCTGCAAGGGACTGGAAAATGAGCTGTCTGGGACTGGTCCCAGTAGCTGGACCATTGCTCCAAGCATCCGATCTCACCTTCCCAGGGCAAACATTAAATATCCCTCACCCAGCTGCCTGGAAAACAGGCACTCACACAGGGAACTCTTCTGTCTGGACATGAGAGCCAGGCAGAGCCCTGCAGGCACACTGCTCCCAGCTCCCAGGGATGCCAACTCCGTCCCAGGGTGATTTCCAGCAACACAATTCCTTTCACAGTCTGGATCTGGCACCTCAGCATTTTGCATCACTGCCTGAGTTCTGACCTCTGAATCTGGGCTTTCCGAGACCCTGAACTTCATCTTTGCTCGTGGATGATGCCAGGAATATTAAAAAACCCAACCCGCAGCAGGCTTGGCAAGGTGGCCACGTGCCAGGTTCATCTGTTCCCAAACTTCCTCAAAGTTTCCTGAAACCCTTCCCTCTCCCCGCAGCACACAATCTGCCTTCCCCTCCTTCCCAGTCCCTACCAAAGCCTTCTACGACCTTCCCCCTCTGCAGCTGCTCCCTCCATAGCACAAAACTGCCTGAGGGTGCAAAATAAAGTGGGATTGGATGGGATCCCTGTGGCTGTGCCTTGCCTCACACCCCGTGGCTTCTGCCTGTGCCACAGCCTTTTATTCCAGCAGCAAATTGCCAATGGCCCTGCGGTTTGGAGCAGGGATGAGCTTGGCTTTCCCATGGAAAAAGCAGCTTTGGAGCCATTCCCCCAGGTCCCAATTCTCCAGGTCTCTCTATTCAGCAGCCACAAAAGGGACACGGGGGGGCCACAGCCCGGGGGCTCCTTCCAGCACTACTTTAGGGCCATTAAATATCCAATAACCCCCCAGAATAAACACATGGAAGATCCTCTGGGACGATGATTCCCTCTGGCAATGGGATCAAGCAGGATCTCATCAGCCCAAGGATGCAGCACCAGGATGGGGTGAGACATGCTGACAAGGACAAGGAGAACCAGCTTTTCCCTGCCCCAACCCCAAGCCATGAGCTCTGTCAAGGTCAAATGAACAATTTTTCAAGTGTCCAATGTCCTCACATCCCAAAACTGCTTTTCTGAGGAGACACCAACTCCAAGTGGCCGCTCTTGAAGGGATGCCCACCCACAGAACCAGCCTGGGACGCCCCTCCCTCCCTCCAAACCCCCTCACTTAACTTTTTCCAGAGCACAGAGCAAGCTGCTCTCTAATCAAGGGAGCTCTAATGTGGTAATGCCAGTAAACTGTAATTAATTTTCCCCTTAATTGATGCGTGGGAATATCCGGGACCCTCATTCTCCTGCTTTCCATTCCTTTATAAATATATGATTTGACAGGTTAATTTGAAAGTAAAAGTTCGGTTCTTTCCAGCAATCCAAGCAGAAGCCCCAGAACACAGCCTGCTGTCTCGCTACGTGAGGCGGAATGAAAAGGGTTGAAGTTGGGTTACAGTCGTCATCATCATCATCTTTTTAATTTCACTAATTTAATTTCTGCCCCCCCACACCCCCCCTTCTCGGAAGATAATAAAAGCTTCATTTCACAGTCCAGGAAATTTGGCAGCAAAAGGTGACAGACAGCCAAGGAAAGATGGGAAAGAAGGGTGACAATTCCTTCAAAGTTAAAAGACGGTGCTCAGCAGCCCGAAGAAGGGCAGGGGAGGGCAGGCGGGACACTGAGGCATTAAAAAACATCTTTCCCAAGGTGGCAAAGTGAAATCAGGCAACGCTAATGACGGAGCTGGTGCCAGAGGGTGCAAAAGCTCCCTGTGCCTGCAGGTAAACACACCTGCGGCTCCCCTCCCTGCTGCTGCTGCAGGAGAGCTGGGTCACCTTCCAGGAGCTTTAATGAGTCTGTTTGGATGACATTAAGCTTTTCTGGCTTGGAACTCATCAAGTCCAAGGCTGGGTTTTTTTCTCTCTGTGGCCACCCCGGGAGAGGACGTGGCACCGCTCCCACCCAGCGCCCCAGGGCCCTTCCGCACAGACGCAAACTGCTCCCGAGTCAGCGCAGAAACAGCTCAAACACAATCACACAAAAGGTTTCAAAATCTTTCTTGACTTGTTCCTAATTAGAAAGGAAGCATCAAACCCGACCCTTTTAATAGGAAGAAACAACCCCAGTTTGATATATTTAACCTTTTCTAATGAGAAGTTGCAGTGAAACGTCTCCTCTCCCATTTTCTGCACGAGCTCCAGCGCTGCTCCCCATCTGACAAGCTGCTCCCTGCCACATCCACGGGCTCCAGCCTGCAGGGCTGGCACCCAGTCAGTCTGGAAATGCCATCCCCATCCCCTGCATCCCTCAGAACCAGGGAACACAGGCTCCTCACCTCCCCACTCCCGTGAGGGTTACCATAAAAGTTCACAGAGCTGGGGGAAGAAAGGACCGAAGTCCTTTGGCCAAGGGAATTATAAAGGATAAATAAATGCAAGTCTTAGATGAGGATGGCTGGCAGAGAATTGAACTTCAATCCTGGCTGCTGAGGATTTTTACTGGAAGCAGATCTGGACCTAGCAAAGCATATGGGAATACTGTTCCTCCAGAATCAACACCAGTGCTGTCTCTCGCCAAGCTGCCTTTTGGGGCTTAAGGGACTTTTTTTGGTGGAAATCTGCAGGAAAACGTGATGGGGAAATGTGAAAAACATGCCTGGATTTATGTCCCTATCCTGACAGAAGGATGCCCAAGCAGTACAATTTGCAAACTCCCTGCTCCTCTTTGCTGTTTTCTAACCACGTCTCTCCCTCTCAGTCACAAACTGCCCTTTTCATCCACGTAGCCAATTGCAGCAGCAAAACACCAACAAAAATCAAGCAACAACAAAGGCAGGCAGAGGGAAAGACAGGCCTTTCTTGTGCTTTTTGGAGTAATCCAGCCATTTGGTGGAGTTCCAGGAAACGAGACAAAACTATCAATTTGCAGTTCCAAGGGCAGCTGATCCAATCCCTGTCCATGCCTATCCCAAAAAAACATTCTGTCTAAATTTGGGGGGGCGGGGGGAGGGGGGAAACTGCCCAGCCCCACTGCACCAGCGAGGAGATGGAAGTTTTCTGAGCCCTGCAGAGGATCCAGCAGGGATCAGGTTTTCCCATCACAAGCATCTCCCTCTCCCTCCTGCCGTCTCTCATAAAGGCGAGAGATGTCAACTGACAATTTCTCAGAGAGGGAGAAAAAAAAAGAGAGAAAAAGAGAGTTTGTATCTACTTGAGGTTATATTTTTATTGCCAGCCGCGACTGTAACATTTGCTGTGATTACCAGATTAATCACCAGATTGCAAAGCCCATTAAATAAAATCAAGTCGGACAGTTGAGGTGTTCCAACAGCGATGTCTCTCGGAGCGTGTCCCAGTTTGCTTCTGCCTGTCCTTTCTCTCCCTGACACTCAGCTTGAGAAAAAGCTTCTATCCCAGCCAGGACAGCAGGGAAAACATCATCTCCTTTTCTCCTGAGGCAACAATCCATTGGGAAAGGACAGCACAGCTGTATCCCAGCATCACCAGCACCACCTCACCCCTGTCCAAGCTCTATTTCCCAGCCCTGCACATCATCAATTACGGTGATGGACAGCACAAACAGGTGAAGATGTGTTTCACAACCCTCGGCTCAGGTCTCTGCAAATGAGGGCTGTAGATCTCCCCTTCTCCTAATGTCACCTGTCAAAGCCTCCCCTCTTCCCGGGAACAGGATCCCGCATCAAAGCACAGTTAAATGGGGTGTAAATGCCTCTTTCATGCACAGAAAATGGGCTGGTTGGCAGTAATAGGGGGAACTGTAAATGCTGTCAGCGGCTACATTTTGTTTATTGATTTACAGCGTGTAATGGGATGACTCGATTTGAATCATACACACAGGTGTCATGTCCCATTCATCGCCATCGGATTTAATAACAACAACACCGCACGGCTGAGCTCGGCTCTCACAGCAACTCCCCAGGGTCCATGTGGATCCTAAACCCCTCGGGGTTCTGAGGACACCGGCAAAGCTGGAGTTAGGAGATGGGTAGCTGGGACCGGAGCTGGCCATCCCACACAGTCACAGAATCATGGAATGGTTTGGGTTGCAAGGGACCTTAAAGATCATGGCAGGGGGGTCGGAACTAGATGGTTTTTAAGGTCCTTTCCAACCCAAATCATTCTGTGGTTCCAGGATCTAGTTCCAGCCCCACAGCCTTTGTGATGCTCACTATAGCATGGGGGCAGTTTTTATGCTTGCTCTAGGTTTTTGGGCTCTGTAATTCCCTTCTAGGCATGAACCGATTAACTCATCCACCACCCTGAAACACCTTCCAAAATCACCCATCTCTGCTGGTACAGCACAGCTCCTCCAGCCCTCCACCTCTGCAGGACCTTCCCAAAGCCCAGGAGCCCACAGCACTGGGGGAGGAAGGAAAGGATGAAGCTCCTCATGCCTAAGCTCCACCTGCACCATCCAAATCCCAGGCTGAGTTCACCCCAACATGGCAAACCCAAGGGACTTTCTCCCTTCTGCATCGCCTGTCTCTCAAACGATGCAGAGGAATTAAATCCCGTTGCTTAATTTCTGCAGCATCTGCCAGGCTTCCCCCCCCTCCAGAAAAAATAAGGAATCCAATCAAGAGCCTCCGAGCCTGTCACCCCAGTGGTTGTGATGCCAATTAGGAGAGAGTCAACCACTCAAATGGCCAAGGAAAACAAGGCAAATGACAAGTAATTTAAACCCTGCTGGGCACTCTCCGATGGAAGGCGGCTGCTGTGTCTGCAGTGAGCTGCGGCACTCGCTAATTAGTAACTACTCAAAAGCCTGTAAATAGCCTTAAAAGATGCTCCAAGCACACACAGCAATGGAGTATTAGGGTTTATCCCTGCTCCCATCACCTCAGGGTCCTAGAACGACCTTCACTGCTCAGATGAGTGTATGGCAAGCAAACCCCCGTGGCAGGGACAAGACTGACACATCCCATGTCCTCGGACTGCAGACATCCCTTCCCATGGCCAAACCTCCAGAGCAAGCCACAGGTGCCTCTGCACAAGGAGCAGGATCACTCCCAGTGAAACAACTCCACACCCAAACCCCAAGATCCTCCCTTCCACTGCTCCCTTCCTCGCCAAGCGAGCGGAGACAGCCCAGGACGGCATCACCTCCATTTCTCCAGGTCACGCTTCCCCTCGAAATACCATCACTTGGAGCAATGAAGCTGTCACATTTTGTATTTTTAGTTTTTCAAACCTTATATTTCATTTCACCGCCAGCTGCTGAAAAGGACGAGCAAAAGGCCGGAGCAGGGAGCAAAAAATCAATATGCTGCAGGAAGACAGAGGATCTGTTTCTGTTCTTCGTCTCTGATGCAGGGTGCCCAGGGAACATCGCTGCAAACGAGGCTGTGGGCTACTGCCCTTCTGCTGAAGCCAAGTCCTCCAGTTCCCCACCCCAGCCATCACACAGAGGGACACTCACTGCCAGGGAAGGGGCTGGCTCTTTGGAAAATGCTTTTCCTACATGGAAGAAGCTGAATGAATCCTGTATAGACAGCAGGCAAAAAAGACAGCCCCCAGGTAGGGAGCACCATGCTCATTTCTCTCCAAATCCCTTTCTTCACCTGCCCCACAGACCCTCTACATTCTTCCTCAGGCTCCTCCTCCTCTAACTCATCCCACACAAACTACATATTTGTATTTTCCACGCTGTCCATGGGATTTCCCTTCCCTGCTCATCAGTGACCACACACCAACTTTCTGCTCTGAGCGTGCCAAAGCACTCAACTGTCACCCAGTCCCTTTGTCTTCTCCTGCTCCCCCCTCACGGCGGGGAGGTCCCCAGAAATACCTCTGAAGCCACCCTGGCACCACGTTCCCTCCAGCTGCTCTGGCTCCTCTGTGAATGCAAAGAACGAGGAGCTGCTCGTGCTCAGCCCCTTCATGCTCTGACGACCTGATGCCTTGTACGGCACGTGAACGTATTGGACACGTCCAGACAAATCACTGCTCCCCTCGACAGCCGCAACAAGGAGCTCTCAGAGTGAAAGGGAAAGGAAGGGATTCGGATCCCAGGCGGTAGAAACATCTCTCAGAAGATAAACCAGCCTCACTCACAAGCCAAGCCAACCCGAAGGGGTTGGAAAGACCTTTCAGGTAACAGGCAGGTGCAAATACGGCCGTTCTTGGTGGTGCTGAGTAGGCAGAGGATTAGCAAAATGCAGGACCAAGGCTCCCTCTTGTTCTAGGCATTGCTATTTCAAGAGCTACCTGATGCATCTAAAACACCTCGAAAGTGAGCTGATACAGCAGTTGAATAGGTGAAATCCTGGAGACCAGCAGGATGTGATGGTTGGTATTAGCCCCGCTGGTAACACCATCCATCCCTCCATCCATCCACTCCTTCCACAGGGGCCCCCTTCCCAGCAGTAGCCTCCCCATAAATCAGGGGGTGAGGAAAAAGCATGGAGCATTGGAACTGCAGAAGCAGCAGCACTGCAGTCATAAATCAGGACCTAATTCAATCTTGTGAGATGCCTCGTTTGATTAATTTATGTCAGCACTTTCTGCTCACCAGCGGCTGCTGTCCCTCCCTGCATCCCCTCTGCCTCCTGCTCTCCTCCGCAGCCCCACGCCGGACAAGCCATGGGAAGGATGGCCCAGAGGGACACAGCCAGGCTCCAGCAGAGCAGATCTCCACGGGACTTGACCCAGCCTGGCCTCCTGTCCTGGGCTGAAGCCCTTGGATGTGGTGGTTTCATCCATCTCCACCCCGGAGCATTGGATGGCAGGGCCACCAACATCCTCAGGACATGGACCTGTTTGATGGAAGGCAATTTCCCAATACCAACATTCCCTCTGATCCTGATCTCTTCCCATGTATCACCCCCACTGACAGCATCCAGCATCGCCACAGAAAGAAAAGCCTTCAAAATGGGGGGTGGTAATAGGGGTGAGGGTGGTTTTCCCTGATGGAAAACCAAATGCCTGTTGCAACCTTAAAATAAAGATGGACCTCATTGAAAACCCAGATGCTGCATCTGAGCCACAGTGTCCTGAGGGAAAGAAATTACTGAACTAAATGAACACAGAGCAAGGAAATAAAATAATACCCATGCTAGCTGTCCCTGCTGAATCTCCCAGTAATGAGAGTCTGATCAAGTGCTGCATAAATTAACTGGTATCTCAAGACAAGAGGGTGTAAGAGCAACATCCACACTGACCCCAGCAGTCTCAGCCTTGCCTGGAAATTGTACACCCTGAGAGCACATTACACATCCCAAACTTCTCCCTGCACCACTCATTTATTTAGGAAAGAGGTAGGAGACAGCAAGAGTGGTACTTGGGCCATCTGTTTGAGCTCTCTCCCTGCACAAAAATTAGCAAGAGCCTGCAAGAAGCAACGGCACATGTTTAATTCAGCCCTGCAGAGTGCTGGAGTCGTATTTTGGGCTTGGCCTCCTCCATAATGAGGGTTTAAATAAATCACCAGGTCAGAGGTGAAGAGACAACAGACACTGATGCACAGGGACTGCATCCTTTTCTGGCAACCAATGGACACTGCTCTTGCTCTCCATGAGCCTTCTCTCTGCCAAAGCCCAGGGCCAGGAGTTAACAGAGCCACTCCAACAGCTTAACCTGGTGCAGCTTGGTGAGCAAAGGGAGCTTGGATAAAGCTGTCCTGAGATGCACTGCCTGGTTTCAAAGCTGCCAAATCCTGGTGCCAATCAGTGCCAGGTCCTGGGCTGGAGGACTCAGCCTTACCACTCCCCAGGGTCTGGCAGGAGTTCGCTGGGGCACTGGAAGTTCAAGCTGCCCTGACACCGCAGTGGCAGAAAACAGGCTGTTAAAAACCTGCTGAACCCGAGGAGCTCTGGGCAGCTCTCTCCAAGTGCCAGAAGGCTGCAAACCACAGGGGCTGCAGGCTGACACGCTGCCCAAGGAGCTCCATGCTGGCACCTCCCAGCTTGTGCGATGGAGAAGGTGGCGAAGATGGTTTGGTGGCTTGGGGACAGCTGTGCCTGCTGGGTCCTTGTGTTCAGGGGAAAAAACCCCGTGGTTTCACCCACATGCTCCATTCCTCAACACAGCCATGAGAGGCCCAGCTAAGGACACTGTGCCAGGCTGCTGTCAGTCCAAAAGCCCAAAGATGCTCATGGACCTTCACTAAACAGGCACCAATGTGATGGAGGGAGAAGTCCTTACATCTCTCCTCCTCCCCTACCAGAGAGCTTTCACCACGCAAAGCACGTTTAAATGCTGGCTCTGGATCGGACTGCCAGCCTGGGGACAAAGCTGTGTGAGCAGCTGTACCATCCCACCTGCCTTCCTCCGCCTTCACCCCCGACTCCAGAAGGTGGGGGTTAAAAGGAAGGAGACAATCCTAGCGGGAAACGCTGCCCTTCTCCTCTCACCCCCAGCTCAAAGCGAAAAACAGCCTTGTTCTTGCTGCTCTGGTCCCACACACTCCTGCTTCAACTTCTTCCCTCTTCACCTCTGCTCTCACCAGCTTTAACCCTCTCCTCCTGGTACATCATCCTGGGAGTCAGCTCCCACCGGCTCCCCATGGTGAGGCAGCTCCGCCGCCTTTCTCGGGGCTCCCCGCTGGCTCCTCTTCAGATGAGACTCCACTCTCCCGCTATGTATTCCCAGCAGCGGCAACTTACAAGGTTTGGAGCGATTTCAGAACATCTTCACTGACAATTTTCTCAAAGGCCAGTCTTCAAACGGCGACAAACCTGCCTTGATCTTCCCCGCGGAGCAGCAGGAGACGGACTGAGCCTGTCCTCTTAATTGGTGTTACTCTCCCATTATTTCCAGGCTGGTAGAAATCCTGCAGACTCCTTTTCTGGCTGGTGGGCAGAATGGGATTTCCTCGGGACTTAGCAGAGAGCAGAACTCCGAGTCAGTGATATCTCAGTACGTAACTCCCCGGGGAAGGGATGTGAAGCCAAAGGCTTACAGGAGCTGTCATTTCACGCCTGCCTTCCTGCCCTCCGCACAGAGCCAAGGGACGCGGCCGCCTTCATCCAGATCGGGAATGCCACCCAGTACTCAAGCCAGAGACAGGTCTGTCGCACCCAAACCGGGTCAGGGCACGCTCTCAGACTAAGGTAATTTCTCAGCAGCTCAAGTGGCTTTCATATATATTATTCAAATGTCAGTCTCAGTTACAAGCTGTCCGAGTTGCCACGGCGGGTAACCCCGCGCCTGCTGGGAATCACAGCTGCAGTGTCCCAGCCACTTCCAGGCTTGCACATCAGTAAGCTGGATGCACCAGGCAGGAGCTCAAGGCTCAAGGGTCTGCTTGCTTCCCAGACCAGCCCACTGCAAAGAAATCCCTCCAAATTCGAGCAAAATTGCAGGAAAGGACAATCCCTCCTGTTACCAAACCATTAAGACAGAGTTATGTCCACAGAGGCAGCAAGGACAAGATGGAAGTGGTTTTCCAAACGTTGCATTATTTATACTGAAGGCTCAGCCAAGTTAGAGAAAGACCTATTTATTTTAGATCAACATAATATTTATGACAGATCACAAAAGATTATGGGCCAGAACCTCAGCCAGTGTAAGTCAGCACAGCGCTTGACCCAGCTGACAACTCAGTTCTGGCTGGTGGCTTTTAAAACTCTATTTTTCTTCAGGTCCATGGCTTCTGCCAGCCAAGTTTGGGCAAGAAAAACCCAGATATGGGGAGAGACAGAGACCTTTCACATGGTCAGGACTGTAGGACAGTCTCCATAAGTGAGAAGGAGGAATATTTAAGAAGTCCTGGCCTGGCAGGGTTCGAGGGCACACGAACCAGCAGAAAAGAAGGGAAATTCAAAGAGTCATTGACGCACCAGACCAGGAATCTTCCCTTTGTGAACTCTGCCACCCCCACAGAGTTCAAGGATGGGAAGTGGGAGTGCAGGTCCACTTGCCTCCCCATTTCTAGTGGAGCCTGAGCATCCCATTTAGAGCAGCTCCGATTTCACAACCACATGCCAAGGATGCACAGACACTGCCTACAGGCACCGGGGAAAACACAGCACCTGATTTATGATGTTGGCTTGGGTGCTTTTTTAGATTTCCCAGGATTTAGCAGGCTTTGCAGCCCTCTGCAGTCCCCTCATCGCCCCACCCGGGCTGAGCTGCCTCCCCCAGGATTTCAGAGGCTGGCTGCAAGGCAGAGTGGAGCTTCTGCAGCTTAGTCTCAACAATCCCCGGACTTGTTGATGTTGTTCCTGTGCCTCCTGTTGCTTCTGTGCCCTTGAGAGGAGGAATTTTGATGAGGTCCACCCAATCATCCTCACGCAACCCTAAGTGTCGCTAATCAGACGCGCAGCGAAGAGCAATTAGAGCAGGATGCTTCACTTCAACAGACCTGTTACTGTGCATTACCCAACAGCTCTCCACCAAAAGGCACCGTGATGGATAACAACTCCGTATTACTTATTAAACACCTAATACGGCTTTAACGGTTCTGTTTACTGAAGAGTGTTAATCTTAATGAAAACAATATTTGAGGCAGACTGGCAAGGATAATTCTCTACCCTTTTATCCAGGGATCTCAGAATGCAGGAACAGTAATTGATCCTCACAGCATCTCTGCGGGTATTACACCTTTTTAAAAAGGTAAACAGAGGCAGGGAGAGGTTAAATGGTTTGTACAAAGTGCATTTGCTTCTCTGAGAGTGTTGGTAATGCAGTCCCCGAGCCCTCGGGAAACCCACGGAAGCATGTCTCTAACAGGAGAGGGCTGTGGCTTTTTATCCCACTTGCCTCTGACAAGGCTGGTTTGAGCTGTGTAATGACAGAGGAGCAGAAATAGGGTTTCCCAGCAATTAGAGATGGAGGAGGCCCACGGGGAAGCTCGTTGCTGTATTACAAGAGGTGAAAACGTGGTGGGGATCTAAACCCTCGTGCTTTGGCACACAAGTCAGTCACCAACTGACCGAGATCTGCAGGCAAAAACCCTTCCCAGGCAAGTGATCACATTAGGTTCCGTGCACCTTTCTCTGAAGTCTCTGGTACTGGGAGCCATCAGGTACACCCAACTGAACCAGTATCCCAGTGCTCAGGGCTGCCAGAGCACCTGAGGCACTGGGGTACCCCCCAGCATCAGCACCTTCCTGCTGCCCACACCAAGGACACTGACACAGGCAGTGCTGACAGGCAGGGAGGGAGGAGGGCTGGAGCTCCCTTAGCCCAGAAAAATCATTTTGCTCTCCTTCACAGCCTTTTCAGCCCTGCCAAACCAGGATAGGGTGTAGGAGAGGAGGAGGCACAACAGCGTTTAGGAAACACTGCCCTGTGGCACATTTGCCAAGTAATTTTCCAGCTCTAAGAGTTCACAGGCTGCCTCTAGAGTGAAAAAGATGTCAAGGTTCATAATGTTTTCCTATTCTTCAAGAGAAATACTTTTTTACCAACCCAGAGCCTTCTCTATGTACTACTTAGGTCCATCTCATAAAATTCATAAATCTTTCCCAAAATATCCCCAGCCAGAAAAGCCTGGGTTAGTTTCAATTCTAAGCAATGGACAGACCCTTAATGACAAGCTCTCCATAACAAATGTGCTCAGGCATCAATCTATCTATGAAGTGGCAGAAAACACCTTAAGAGGAGTAAAAGAGACACAGAGAGCCTGAGCTGGATCACCAATTTCATTAGGACAAACACCATCCAGACACCTTCGCATTTGCGTGAGATTATTTGATTTCTCCCAGCACTGAGAGGTCTTTTATTGCACACCAACAGCACCATAACAACCACCCTGGAATGGGAAGGAGAGCCATTTAAATTAATATTGCTCCTGAGTTCCTTTCCCTGTCTCAGTGGGGACCCCCTCTATATATCTATATACCTGTATCTCCATGTATTTGAATATATGCACATATATATACCTTTGTGTGTGTGTGTGTGTGTATATATATATATATATGCCCAGTTCTTCAGCAGGGATTTAATTTC
Source organism: Pseudotriccus pelzelni (assembly GCA_035584735.1). Taxonomy (NCBI): domain Eukaryota; kingdom Metazoa; phylum Chordata; class Aves; order Passeriformes; family Tyrannidae; genus Pseudotriccus; species Pseudotriccus pelzelni. The sequence goes on from JAWMRA010000063.1 coordinate 2,929,185, forward strand.
AAGAAGGTATTCTCCTGGCACCTCAGCAGATGCATATTTAAAAGTCCTTTATCTCCTTTAGTGAGACTCTTGTCCCCAGGGCCACAAGCACGTCCACGCAAAACAACAGAAAAACCCCAAACCCAGCATTTAAAATGGGTGCGTGGAGAGGCAGGTCTGGCAAATCTGGACATTTCCAACATCAGTATCTTGTGAGATGGAGACTGAAACAAATTGTTCTTACCCCAGAGTAATTTCACAAGATTTTATCCACACAGCAAAGTCACTTTCCACCACCGAAAACGATTTTCTGCCATGCCTGCAGATATCACCAGAGCGCTCTCAGCTACTGCAAGTCTTGCAACTTCAGAGGGGAACTGCGGACATGCAAGTCACGTCCATCTGGATTTAGCTACCACAGCCTGGGAAACGCATCCTCTCACAGCCACAGAGCTGACAACCTGTTAGCATCACGTATTAGCCTGATCCCGGGTGGGATCTAACCTGCTGCAGCTCAGGGGTCTATCAGCTGGGAGAGACACGGGAAGGCAGAGACAGGAGCTCAGGGATGGATACTCAGCAGGAACAAGGGAGAACAAGCAGCAGAGTATTCACAGATGTGTTAATGACACTGCAGCTCGCTCTCATCCGCTGGTCCCGAGGATAAACCCACACCAGTGTTAGTTCAGGCAGCCTCACTGAGACACGAACTCCCATCCCTGCCTTCTCTAATGCAGCAGGAAGTGTAAATAAGTGCTTTTCAGGCAGTTTGGGCTTGTTTACACGCAGTTCCTGTACGAGCTGTACTGGCTCAGCAAGAAACAGCCCAATCCCACGGATGGAGTCATTCTGCCATAAAGGCGCTGTGTCAGGGGCAGCTTGTTTGCACATGCACAGAGAAAACATGCCAGGCAGCCCGGCCTGCAGGCAGCACTAAGGGCTATCCATTGTTAGGGGGTTCAGGAACAAGCCCGGAGAGGCTCCAGTGGGAAAAGAGCAGGTCCCTATCGCTGAGGTTCACAGCGCCAGGGGACACCCAACAGTGCAGTCTCAGGGAGGAACCCTGCTTTTCCTCACCCCTTGCTGCAATGCAAAGCTCCCAGCCCCTTCCAAAGCCCCTTCCTGGTACGATGCTGGCATCCACATCCCTCTCCCTGGCCAGCACAGAAGCTGCATCCCCCCTCTTCCCTCCACACACACTCCCTCGTCCCTCAGCCTGCGGCAGCATCCCTCCCTTGGAGGTATTTTGCTGGGGAACTTGTAGGGCTTGTCTGGCTAATGAAAAGCTGCTTCGGATGCCCCTTTGGGCTTTTCAGAAAGGATTAGCAAGGTTTCTCCAAAGCAGACACAGCAAGACAGTGTGTTTCTCTGAATACATCAGGGACTTCTCCGGCGCTTGGCTTTGGCAGGGGCTAAGTGTGGTTGTCTCACGAGTCGTCTCCTTGCTCGGATATACAAATAGGAAGGTGCTGTCAGGCATTGATATCGGGCTGCTCGGGCTTTACCTCTCTGGGGTGCTGCACAAACCCAGCCTGGGCTAATAGCAAGTGAAAGCTGTTACCTGCTGACAGCTCTGCCAAGGTCTGGCCAGGCACGCTCAAAACAACGTGGGCTGCAGAGAAGCTTCCCTGCAGAACATGCTGACACTTGCATTGCTGACACCTAGGCAGGCAGGCCTGGCAGGGAGGGCAGCAGAGCCCAAATAATCCACTGCACTCCACAGAGCCACCAGCTCAGCCTCCTACATGTCCCCGTGGGCCACCCACTGCTGTTGGTTAGGGAATAGAAACTCTGGTTTAAAGTGCCATCTCCTTGACCTCCCAGACGGCGTCCACAGCCTTTTGCTCAAACTCTGCCACAAAACAAAGTGATTTGCTCATGATTTGAGCAGCAAAGCCATGGCAGAGGTGGGGTCAAGGCTGACTGCCATCTCCACAATCTCTTCAAGACACCAGCTCTTTAAGGGACCACTGCAGTCCTAAAACTGGTGCCATAAACACTGATCCTCTCTGCCCCACCCAGCCTCAGAGCTGACTTGCATTTCTCACTTGGAGTAACTGGGGCAAGCAATTAGCTGTCTCAACAACCCTTGCAGAAAGCTGCTGTTGGCAGGGGTAATTGAATGTTATCCCAGCAAAACAAGGGGAACAAGATGTGATAGCCATATCATCTCAAAATAGGCTACACACAGGCCATTCATCCCTCTCTCTGGGGGCCTGGCTTTGTTTGAGCAAGATTATGAACTCCCCTTCAGAAGAGCTTCATCATTTCCACATATTTCCCATTGGCCATGGGCAGGCAGGATCAATAAAGATATAATCCGAGAGACAGCTGCAAACACAAAAGTTCCTAATGAATTCCTGACCAGCCAGCCAGCCCAAACACGCATCCCGTCAGCTGGGAATTTCTGCAAAGCCACCGCTCCGACCGGCTTAAAATTTCCCCGTGGAGGGCAGGACCAGAGGCGAGACAGCGCCAGGTGGCTCCCAGTCCATCTCGGAGTCCAGCGTTATCCCTGGAGTAATTACTCCTCCAGACATCACCACCTCCGACCAGGGCAGAGAGAGGAGGCAGAGCAAGATATATTTGAAGAAAGGAGTATGGAAATGGCCTGGAAGTGTGGCTCCAGGGACAGAAAGTTGATGTGCCTATAATAAGGATGAGTCAGTGGCCCAGATCATTCGCTCCAGCCGAGCTGTATCACTGCTGCCACCTTGGCTTTCCCCTTCTTCCTTTGCCTAACTCCTCCTTCTAAATGCAATTTAGCATCTCTAAAAGTACATGCTGGCTCACCATCTAAACAGGTTTGCTAGAGTTGTAGCAAGGAAAAAAATACACACGTGGATTTATGCGTTCTTAAATTGTACTGGACAGTCTGACAGCTCTACTGCAGGTAAAAGTTGCACGGAAGGGGATAACTAGAGCTTTATTTCATGAGTGCATCCTCTGTTGGGCCACAACATCCCACAGCTACTAATAAGTTAAAAGGCAGCCCAAATTCACTGGTTTTTTCTGGCAAAACACATTTATTGGTTGTTTTCTATGTTTTAGTAAAATCTTCTTTGGAAAAACATGTAACAAAACTTCCTAAGTCATCTGAGGGAACTCGGGTATTAAATTCCCATTTAAACAGAGTCCACACCCAATCTCCTGGTGGGTTTGTAAACTCCGGTTAAACTGTCCTGACTTTGCAGTAAACTGCTGCTCCCCCAGAGAACCCAGTGGATCCACTGCCACCATTTAGGCCAGAAACTGCTCTAAGAGATAGAGATCTGTCTGTTTTCAAAAGCTAAAGGAACAAGATGCTTATCCCAGCTTCCCAGAAGTCATTTTTTTGTACATGCAGAACTGCAGATATTTCTATGAACAGCCCCACTCCCTCACTCACATCCACAACAGCCAAAGATAGAGAACTCTTCCCTTCTGGGGTAGTAGTGCCACATCTGGTCTACAAAATGGCCTTAATGGACTCCCAAACAGCAGCTTTGGTCAAGAAATTGGTCTGCTTGGTAGCAGAATAAGATACAATACATCTGCATAAATATAGAGACAGTACAATTACAGGGGTCTGCCAGGAGCAAGAATAAGTACAGGGGAATTCAAGTAAAGCCCCGCAGCTAAAGGTCCAAAGATCTTTCATTTTACTTATCGTGAGCCTCTCCAGACAGCGTTAGTTCAAGGCAGGGCAGAGGAAAATGGAAGAGGTCTCTCATTTCCCCACATAAGACAGAGGTTAAGCAGCACACACGTGGCCTCCAGCCCATTGGCAAACCTGGGGCTGTGGCCAAAGACAAGAGTTTGCAGCTCACCGTACCCACTTGCTACATTCCAAGCCCTCCCTGACCCACCAGCCAAGCTGAGAGTCAAGTCTTGGGAGAGTAAATTCTCCACTTGATAGAGGTAATTTGAATGCCCGAGCGACTCAGATCACAGAGCAGGCTCTGCTACCACTCCCGCTTCCCCAAAAGTTTACAAATGATGTTCCTGATGGCAATGGATCACTGGAATCAATAAGTGCTCTGCTGCAGTTTGTATTGAGCTAATAAAAACACTCAGCACCGGGCGCCGGCCCTGCTTGCAAACACTTGGCTCTGATTGACTCCGGCGGCTCCCGGTTAAACGGGGCTGGGATTAGGAGAGAGGGAGGTCACGTCAGCACAGGCACTGAGGTCCTGAGGCTGCTCTGCCAGCTTCAAACCAGAGGGCCAGGGAGAAGATCAATGCTAAAATAGCAGGAATTATCCGCTGTTTCCTACACCATCCCTCGCAGGCTCCCTGCGAACTTCATTAACACTTATTTGCTGAGGTAGGTGATGGATTTCCCAGCTCTGGGCATCACTCCTCCCTGCAGTAAGGAAGTGGAGCCTTTCAGAGATCTGCCACGGGCCCTTTATAGGTACATGATGAGAAGGATTCAAGTGGCAGGCCGGGACGCTTTGAAATCAAACACCTTCTCTTCTATTCTAGGTGTTGCTGTGATTTTTTTGAATGGCCACAGTGTGCCTGCAGCGAGAGCTCGTGTACCTTGCAGTACTCAATTTAGCTGTATGAATAGGATTAATTACTGAGCGATTAAATGACTTGCTCAAAGTCAAAACGAATCAGTGGCAGCGCCAGAAAAGCAGCCCAGCGGTCCTGGCTCCTGATCCTTCACACCTGACATCAGATCCCACCATTCCAGTGATATTTAGTGACTTGGGTGATATTTAGTGACTTAATTGCACACGAGCATCAGTCTCCCTGCCCTGGGTTTCGAGGCTCAAGCAAAGCAGGTCTCCAAGTATCCAAAGCAAGAGGAGGCTCCTCTGGTTGAAAGGCTGCTCTGTCATCAGCTCCTCTCCAAAGTTAGCTGTCAAGAGCATCTGGGCTTTTGGCTGGATCGCTCCCTGATATATGAGAAGCATGTTGAACATGTGCTGCCTGCAGTTGGTACAAGGTTCTTTGTCAACCCAAGCATTGCTTAAGTGCCCATAATAGGGAACAGGTTGCCCAACAGTTCCTCCTCCCCGATATTGATTATGGGGATGTAATACTCCATCGAGCAGCAGCAGCTGTCTTTCACCGGCTGGATATTACGCATAATAAAGCACTGCAAGTTCCTTCTCTCGAGCAGTTATTACTCGATGCACCACGACGGCTCCTGCAAACAAGCTGTGCTGGCTCAGCCTCGCCGCAGGCAGCCCCAGCTTCAAACCTGCACACAGCAGGGCCATCCAGTCCAGCACCCGGGACAATCCCTGTGGAGTCGGAGGAATGCTCAGGAAGCTGTACGAAGGAGTCTGTCCGTGCAAATGGACAAAATTCGCTCATCCTCATCTTTATGGTAACGACAGACAGTGTCAGCTCTGCATCAGCAGTGTCACAGCAACTGCATCGATTGCTGTGTTACATGAGACTGGCATCCCATCCACTGCCCTATAAAATCTTAATGCCCACCACACTCTCACCTCTGTTTGACTTAAGCCCTTGACTTTTTGTCCTATAAACACGGATGGAAAAACAAGCGGAGGTTTCAGTGTGGGTTCCCTCCTGCCTTACTCCAACAAGCTCCTTCTCCTCACAAAGCACGCCACATGTATTATAGCAACAGCTGGAAAGGGAGGCTTTTGTGCCAAGTTCAATACGCACACAGAGGAACAAAATCTTTTACCAAAGCTGCCTGCAATCAGAGGAGAAGAGTGAGCAAAATGATGTGCTACCGAGGAAGAGAGAAGCAGCCTGGAAAGCTATTTGCTGAAGGTCACACAGTCAGGGCTTAGTCCCGTGTCCCAAGTCAATTCCTCAGCCACACCACTTTACAGATGTCACATATATTTGCTTTTATATCTTTTTGTAGTCCTTCCCATGGGCAGCAAGGCAGCGCTCCGTGGCCCCAGTGGCCCTCCCAAAATTCCCCCCTGGCAGGGAACGGCTCTGGCTGCACAACACTGAGACCTTGAAGCAAATGAAACCACGAAGCTCTGAAAGGAAACACTTGTGGCACCTTTAACCACCCCTGCTGCTGCAAGTGTTAGCAACAAATGGTTTCCACAATAAAGATGATCTCTCTCGGGAAGCCAAACAAAGCTGGTCGAGGAGCTGGAGTCTCCCAGGGGAAGGCTCCTGCATTCCCACACCTCTGTCTGCATGTACAGAATCCTTCCCAATTACTCCATATCCCTATATTTGTCCCTGGATGAAACCACAGCTCGTTTTGCCAGGCTGTCACTCACCAAGCTGCTCATTACAGGGAAATGAACTCTGTTCCCGAGCGTCCGGGGGACAGAGAGTAATTGGGTTCTGCGCAGCCTTTTCACTTAATTTACTCAAGTTGTATTTATTTCTTGCAGAATTAGGTTTTACCAGCTGATGGACAAGACATCAGAGAAAGACAGAGGCAAACGGGCAGGATAATAAACTTGGAGAGAGAAAAATGATGTCTCTGTGTCTCTCCTTTTTTCTTTCCCTCGCTGTCTCAGTCGTCTCTGCCACTCTTTCATCCTTTCATAAGGAACATGGAGGACTGCTGCTAAAAAGCTCTACTTCATCACCATGGGGCTTTGTAAAGGTAACCTTGTTATCTAAGTTCATCCCAATATGGAAAAAAGGATATTTAGTGTGGGTTAAAACACGCCAGCAGAACAATCTGCTGAGTTTAATGAAATGAAAACATTTGCAAGAACCTATTGATTGTGTTGACATTTTCAGTGAAAAATTATCAAAATGTTATTTTTGATAAGGTTGAAGTACTTCATTTCAACATATTATAATTATATCTGATATCCTTATGGAGAGAAATTCTGAATATAATATAAAAGTCAGAAGAAATTGCCTCGGCTTGCCAGAATGAATCACGCTAACTAATACCAGAATACTTTCTCATGCTGACACTTGGGGCAAAGCAAGACCCCAAAAGCAAGAAACCCACCCCTGCCTCCTGGTTTAAAAACCTCTTCCAGCAGCACCATCCTGCTCTGCAGAAAGGCAGAAGGAGAGGAACGTCATGGGGTGACTAATTAAACCCATTATCTCAGCCCCAGCAGGCAGGGATGAGCTTTGATGGGCTGAACATCAGCACCTCACATCTCCCATGGCCACAACGCCCCTGTGCGCCTCACCCTGCGATGTTAAATCCCTTCTCTGACTCGAAATGGGATCTGAAGAGCAGCCCCCAGGAAACCTGGTGCCACCACCTCCCTGGTTTGCTCCGAGAAAGGGCACGGGATGGCACAGGGGGGTCAAGAAGCAGAGGAAGAGCACACAGGGCTTCGCCTCACCCTGTGGCACCATAAATTATGCAGCTGTCTTCATCCATTATTCAGCATAATTTATTTTGAACGTTTAGATCAGCAGTTTGTGTGAGGGAAAAAAAAAAAGCAGAAGTGGAGGGGAAAGGGGGGGAAAAAATAGGGAATTAAGTGAAGGAGAGAGGGAAGCGCCAGAACGGATGGTCCAGTCATTAATCAAAGACAGGCAGGGAGATGACAGGATGAGAAGGAGCAGCTGGAAAGCCACTTAAATAATAACAGGAGCTGCAATTCCCCCAGCCTTTGTGGAGTGGAGGGTGGATGAAAAGCCCTGTGCACACACTGTTTTAAGGCTATTAACAGCTTGAGCCCCCATTCCTCCCAAACCCAGAGCCCCTCACACGCCCAACAGAGCAGAGCTGCAAGAGCAGGGTGGATCAGCAAGGAGCTTCTTTCCTGTTTGCAACACCTCCAGCCATCCAGAGGATGCTTTCCTCCAAAAACAGCCCTACCAGGGGAGGACCCCACCCCACATCAGCCCCCCTGAGCTCACCAGCCAGCCCAGCTTTCTGAATACAGAAAGCTTTCTAATACAGTGCTTTCTAATACAGAAGTTTCACTGTATATTGGCATATTACTCCACAACTAATAAATTGAAGGAAATAACAACTTGCCCAGCAGACATAGCCCAAGCTTGAGAATGGTGAATTCAATGAATAAATTGCTTCCATGAATTATTCACTCAAATCTAACACACTCAAGAGTAGCTGTCCCAAAGCCACAGTGTTATCAGCAGCTCTGAGGTATCTGGGGCAAGAGGGAAAATTGTGACCAAGCTTGGCCAAGATACCACCATGAAATAACCCTTACTGCAAGCAGGAGGTGCCCTTGGTTTGCAAAAGTCTCCCTCCCTCTGCCAAGGAACCAGCAGGTTCCCTTGCAGGCACCTTCTCCCGCATCTCAAGGGGCTTTTCAGTCACTCATTCCAATCCTTTGGAGAGCAAGGAGCTCATCCAATGGTGCTGCAAGATCCTCAGGCAACAGCAAATGGTGGACTTGGGTTAGGGTTGCTTGAAAAAAATCCCAGGGGGTTGCAGGAGCATTTACAGAGAAAATGAAGGTTACTCTCCAGAAGAAATTAGTAAGAGTGGCAGTTTGTGCCTTTCAGATGTGTAGGGAACCATTGGCTTCATCCAGGAAGAGCCAGTTTTGTTTGCAGCTGGAAGGAAAATGCTTCTGTTCTGGAATTACCCGAGGTGCTCACTGAAAACCGAAACACCCACAAATTCCTTTCCCATCACCAGACATGCTGGGAACACACTGAAAAGCAGACGATTCAGACGGTAACCACTCACATCCCGAGCCGGCACAGAGGGACTGTGTCCCAGCCAGGCACTCCAGCACCACCACTGCGGCTCAGTGTGAGTCAGGCCAGCCCTGGGGAAGCCACCAGGGCTGCTGAACAGAAGGCAATTTATTCCACGCACGCCGCTCCGCTCCCGTTTTTCCAGGCCACAGCCCCGGAAAGGCAGAACGCAGGATGGGGAAGGGACCGGCAGGCTCCAAGAGCAAACACCGAAACGACGGGGGGAAGGCTCCAAGTTTTGATGGCTCCACAGCTGCTCTGCTGTCAGGATTGGCACCCCTGGAGCACGAGAGCAACGACCTGAGCACGGAACATTCCCGTGCCAGGGCTGCAGCTCCTCTCCCGACAGCACTTCGCTTCCCAGCTTTTCAAAGCTGGCGAGAGAGAGGGGAGGAAAAGTGGGAAACGAGGTCGCTGGACCAGTTTGTGCACCCCAGCAGGATGGGCCGTTGACAGAACCAGGATGGGCCACTGATGGGACCCAGCTGGAGACACTGATGTCCTGGAGCAACTCATCACAGCGCCTGCCCAGGAAGGGCACTGGCCTGCAGGTTTAGCCATTTTTCAAGTTGTCACCGCTGCTGTCACAAAGAGGTACAAGGTCTCCTTCTCTCCGAGTAAGCCCCAGAGGAGATGCTGCTGATGGTGTTTCCTTGGACAGGAACATTACAGCTGCAAAACCAGCTACCTCCAGGGCAGGCACAGCACGGGAGCCCCGTCAGCACTCGGGGTTTAAATGCTGCGCTCCAAATCGCCCTCATTCCTCTCACCCTGACAGTCTGTTTGTCAGTGCTCCCTTTGCAATGACACATCCTTCAACCCCACATCTCACCTACTCCTTACTCCTCTTCTCCTCAGTTCCCGGGAAACTCTATACAATCTAAGCTGACTTTCAAAGTTTTAATGGGACCAGATGGTTCCATAAAATATAAATGCAGTGATAAAAATACCAACAGACCTCCCAGCGATTAACTTTGGATCTACCCTGACTGGGAAGGATTCAGCTGAGCTCTGCTGAAGCGGCAACTTTGCTGCCTTCCTCCTGCAGATGGGTCCATAAACTCTCTCCGTGCCTTTCATCTGTCTCAGGACCAATGCCAGAGGTCTCTCCACCTCTTTATGGCCCTCCAGCCCCTTCTGAAGGTCTGCCCTGCCAGCCAGCTGATGGGGCATCCAGTTCCTCTTCAAAGAGATGTTACAAAGGGAGAAAAGCCATAAGAGGTTTCTCATGAAGGCCAAGTTACCAAATGCTTTAATTTCCTGCAGTAGACTATTTTGGGCAACACAGAATCGAGGAGATCCTTTCACATCACTTAAAAATATCAAGAAACTTTCATAGATTGAAAACTAAATTAAGGCTAAAATTATCACCCAATTTCACTCAGTAATTTTTGCTGGCATGGAAATGATCACTCCTTGCTTTCCTAGTGAACAGATAATTCCAGACTTCAAAGGCTTATTTCAGCAGTAAGTAAACTTGTTAAATTAGGGGTTTGAAAGTTGCAATAAACTCTCTAGATGAACATGATGTGGCAAACAGCATGGCTTTCATAAAATAAAGTCCCCCCCTCTCTAATCTATTAGGGTCCTTTGAGGAAGGCAACAGTACTTTCAGGAAAAGCTGTTATTATTTATTAGACCTTCAAAAATGTCTTAATTAATAATAACCAGTACCCCTGAAGAAGCAGCAGGCTACGAAGATGAAAACCATCTTCCTGCAGATGCCTTGTGAAGGGATGTCATTTGAACAAGGAATTTGGAGCATAAAGTACACAAACTGAGCGGCAGCTGGAGAAGAACAGCAGCTTGTCAAAAGCCATACAAAGCAGGGATGTGGGAGAGCGAAAAATAAAAGCAACATCTCCTGAGTCATGGCTCTCCCACCCCTTCGGCAGATCCCAAAAATGACATCGACATGACAAGGAGGACGCAAGACAACACACGCATCAGCTGCATTTAAGCCACCACGGCTGGGAAAATCACGGTTTAACAACCCAAACCCACGGCCTGGAGCTCCTGCAGGGTTTGCACCGCCTGTGTTACACCCTCAGCCTTGCACTGTCAGGGAAATGGAGCTTTCCTTGGCCATCCAATAATCCAAGGTGTGTACACAGCACCTCCTACCAGGGCAAAACCACCCCGAGGCCGACAGGGCAGCAGGTGGATAGAGAGAGAAAGGAAAGAAAGGAATGCCTAAAAAATACGAGAAATTGATAGCAGATTAAATCAGCCAAGCCGGGGTGAGGTTTTAAATGGCAAGGGGGAAAAAAGGTGTCAAGTTTGAAGCATTTGTGATACAAATGCTATTCATTTTAGTCAGGAGGAGAGGACTGTGGGAAATTCAGCATTATCTAACACAGGCAATTAAGAAAACAATGACAGCTGAAATTTAATACAGACAAGTACAAGGTAATGCCTATCAAAAGCAACATTTCCAACAACTCATACACATTTCAACTTAATTGTAAGAAGGCAGGGGAAGGAAAAAACCCACACATCACTCTGGACAACTTAACAAAAACATCTGATCAACAGACAATGGTGGCCAAAAAAGCAAGACACGGAGAGAAAGGGAGAAAGAACAGTAAGTGGAAATACTGGTGTGCTATCATGGAAGAAAACATTTTCAACTGGCAATACTGTCTTCAACATTGGACAGACAAACGTATGTAAAAGGAATGGGAAGAAACAACAAAGAAGTCTGATCCTAAATATATTTCCAGACACACTGAAATTTTTCATTTGGTATCGCTCAAGAGGAGGATTAAAAAAGAAAAAAAAAAATTGCAAACCAAACCAAACAAAACCAAGATTAAGTGCTGCCTTTCAGTCACCCTCCTGTAAGGAAAAGCACATATTCACTGACACTGACAGCCAACAAACTTGGAAGAGACACATGATGTCTCAACAGAAAGGCCCAAACTGCCCTGGGAGCCTTTGCCAGGAGCTCTCAGTGAAGCACAGGGATTATCAGGTGTGTGGCAATAGCAGTGGATGTGAACTCAAATACTGAAGCCCAAAGAGCTGCTTGTAGGTTAAAAATCTGTTAGGATCTGAACAGAGGCAAAAGCAAACCCCCTGGGAGCCTTTCCCATTTTGTGGCTTTGGGCAGCCTGCTATTTATTTAACGACAGCTCCTCGCGGGGGTCTGAGGCCAATTACCAACGGCCCGGATTCAGAAAAGGAAAATTTCCCTTCGTTTTCTCTTGGGAGAATTTTGCCCTTGGCTCACGAGGAAGCCAGGCACCCCCTGCATCCCTGCGAGCGATGCTGACCGCGGGGGTGCTTCGCACGTGGGATTCGCTCGGGGAAGGACGGCAATCGGAGGGAACACAAGGCGGCCTTTTGCGGGGATGCAGGATGCTGGCGGGGAGCAGCAGCCGTGGCAGCAATAGCCCGGCTCAGCAGCGTGAGGCACTATTGATCCAGCTTTGACCGACCGCGAGGAGAAGCGTCGCTGGCCTGATTTGACCCGGAGGGAGACGTGACACAGCCGAACAGGGACTGGGGCACTCCGGGCCAGTCACAGCCACGTTCCCAAGGTCACGAGCCCAGCGTGGAGCCCGAAGAGCCCGCGGGAGGATGAGGAGAACCCACAGGAAAAGGGCATTACCCTCCATCCCTCCAACACGCCAGGGCAGGGCGAAGAAAGCCCTCTCCTTTCCCCGTAGGACACTTCATTAATTCCCAAAGTGTTGACAAGCTCGGTGGGGAGGGCGGGGAGGAGGTGGGTGTTTATGGGGACCTGGGATTCGCAGCCACGGGCTGCCACCACTCATAACCAGGGGTGGATGTGAAGGGCAATCCGAGCCCATTTGCAAACAGATTTAATAATAAGGGGCTGTCTGCCTCGATGTGTCAGGCTATCTGCAAGTACTGCAAAAGAATATCATCGAGTGTGACATAATGCAAAGCAGGATAAGGTCATTTGCTTTGCTTTCCTCTGTTTTAAAGCATCAGAAAAATTCTTTTCAAAATACAGCTTTCACAGAAACATGACCAGCTGCCTGAGGAACGGCTCGAGATCAAGCGTTTGATATTCAAAATTAATCCCAGGAGGACGAGGCGCGATACGTTCCCTTTCCCTTCATCCATTTCCAAGCTGGAGATATCTCTCTTCCATTAACTCAGCTCTCCCCCTCCTCCCTTATCCCCCATCCAGGTTTTCTTCAAGGCTCCAAGTTCATCTCTTTCTTTTTTTTTTTTCCTTCCTGTACCATTGATCTAAATGAGGGGTCTGATCCTGCCCTCCTCATTCAACAGGGATTTTCAGCGGAGTGAAACCTTCACGAGTGAAATCTTAGATTTTATCATCTACACAGAGCCAAACACCACGAGTTTGCAGCAAAAAAACACTCAAGGTGAAATTAAGACAACTAGGGACTCCCACAGCTTTCACCTTCAGGAAGAAACAGGAACAAACCCGAGAAGGAGCCTTTAATGACAACTCCAAGAAGTTATTTAACTCACATCTATTTAGGATTTAAATTGAGATCACTGCAACACAGGCAAGCAAAAACCTTCCATGTGGGGAACGTTTCGAAACACCAGGTCTTGCTTTTTTCTTTCACACCAGAGTGGATTTCCAGGCTGTCCTGTCCCTGTAAAGCACGGGGCCTCTCCCCACTGGGGCACTGCTGTCACTACAGACACGCTTCCCCAGAGAGCTCACCTGGGGGGAAAGCCACCAGAAAGGACAGCAGTTCTAGAACATGCCTCCCTCTGACACTTCCCAGTTCTAAACCACCCCTCAGGTGCCAGAACAGAGCCGAGGAGCACAGCTGGATGCTCCCAGCACAGCTGGATGCTCCCAGCACAGCTGGATGCTCCTAGTGCCCCACCACGGGAAGCGGCTGCTGGAACATGTGAACACACGCCACAGCGAGGCCCCGGGGAAGAGCTGACTTCGGGGAGGGAAGTAAAACTTTGCAAAACACAGGCGTTCCTTATGAAACGAGGCGGAAGAAATGGAGCCCCGGCGCCGACATCTCGAGGCGTGTAAACATCTGGTAACGGTTATCGCCGGGGACACTCCGTAACTCACCCAGCGGTGACGGCGGCTCAGGCGCTCGGGGAAGAGTCGAGGACGAGGGTCACGCACAGCCAAGAGGCAAGAACCAGCAGCAGAGGAGGGCAGGGCAAGTCAGGACACATAAGCACAAGCTTTCTCACCAGCTCTGGGGAAAGTCCTGCAGGGGAACGCGTCGGGGGGTCCGGCGGCTGCAGACGAGGCGCGGCGCAGGAGCGCAGCTTGCACACAGCTGCGGCCGCAGAACCACCAGGGGAAAGGGCAGACGGCTCCCAGGTGAAGCCTCACCCGGTTTCTCCTTCCTCTCTAACCCCTGGCTCGCCCCTAACGCTATCAGTAGCCACTGCAGGAAGCTGAATGGAAAAAGAACGCAAGAGAAAAACCAAGCGAGCTGATACTCCAGGAGAAAAACAGTCCCTTTCTCCACCCAAACATCAGCAATGCTGCTGAGATTACAGCTCAAACTTAACCTGGGGAAAAGGAGGCTCAAGGGAGACCATATTGCTCTCTACAACTACGTGAAAGGAGGTCAGAGCCAGGTGAGGGTCAGGCTCTTCTCCCAGGTAGACAAGAGGGCATGGCCTGAAGTTGCACCAAGGGAGGTTTCATTTGGATATTAAGAAAATTTCTTCATGGAAAGGGTTATAAAGCATTGCAACTGGCTGCCCAGGAACTGGCGGAGTCACCATTACTGGAAGTGTCCAAAAACATGTGGATGTGGCCCTTGAGGACATGACTTAAGGGTGAACATGGTGGTGGTGCTGAGTTAAGAGTTGGACTCGATGATCTTAAAAGTCTTTTCTAACCTGAACAATTCTGTGATCTGTCAGTTGTGACAACCTTTAAAAGCTTCCAGCCAAAGAAAGGCCCCAGGCCATCAGCACAGTGCCTGGCCCAGCAGGATGTCTCCACCCTCCTGGCCAGGCTTCACAGCTCCACAGCTCTGGAGTCTCAGCCTCAGGGCCAGAGAGCTCACAACAAGCACCTGGATGGGCTGAATCCTGAGCCACAAACACCAACACCCTCAGGAGGCTTTGGGAAGCAAATGCCACCAGTGTGGCACTACAGCCACCCAACTGACCAGCTGAACCCCTTCAGGTAGAGCAACACAGACCCGGCTGGAGAATGATTTAAACAGTTTGTAGGGGAAGGTCTGCTGTCCGTGTGCCCCAGTGGCTCAGGATAACCTGACATGGAGAGCAGAAATAATTAGTAATTTAAACATCCACCAGCTCTCCCCAAATTCAGTGCCGACTGTGCCAAACCTGCAAGGTGACACAGGGGGGCAAGGCAACCCATATGCTGTCTGTGCCCACCTGAGCTCACTGTTCACACCCAAAGCAAAGGATCCTGACCTCCCCTCCTCCTTTTCCGCTGGCAAACACCTGCAGTCTCTCCCACACACCTGAATCCATCCCACACTTTTGCTTCCCAAAGGTCCTCCACCATTACAGCTGTCCCAGCTGGTGTCTGGGCTGTTCAGCTCTGCCAAGGAGACCTCTCCTCTTTTAACAAGCGTGTTAACATAACACAGAAAACCCTCCAGCTCTCAAATTTCTTGCAAGCCCCAGAGGAGTACAGGAAATTCTCCTTAATTACAATGTGCGTGTTAAATAAGGACAACTTGGAAAGCAGCATTTTAAAATACCTGGGAAAGGTTGTGAAGACATTCACCACCTCTCCTGTTTGGGTTTGAGGGTGACCAGCACCTCTCAGGGCTGGTTTGCGGCCACCAAGACCAGTCTGAGGGGATTCCAAACACAGTGGGCAACGTGAAGCTGTGGCTGGAAAGTGACGTGTGATGCTGCAGAAGCAGCAGCCCCAGACACAAAGGTTTAACTAAATAATTACAAATAAGTCACTGTTTCTTTAACAAAAGACCAAGCCCTTGAAAAACTAGTTGCAATGCCACAGCACCCTCGGCTCATTTGTCATCTGGGGAGTGATCACTCACCGTCACAGGAGTTTAACCCTGTCACAGGAGACAGAGGCTCTGTCACTGCCAGCAGAGACACAGGGATGTGTGGGTGCAGGTCCACACCTAATTCCTCCCAAAATGGCTTTTTCCAGAAGGCACAGTCTGTGCCCATCCCTGTGTGCCCATCCCTATCTTGCACCCATCCGGCTGGTGGGATGCTCACCATGACCCGGATCGCTCCAGCCCAGAGTGCTGCCACTTAGAATCTGCTAATTAGGTCCTGTTAATGAGTTCCCTCCAATGCCTATTCACAGCACATTTGTGCTCCCCCTCTGCCAGCGCTCTCACCAACCCATTGGCTGTTGGGAACTTGTCTGAAATCTGGGGGATGGTGCCAAGAAAGGCCCATTTCGGCTTCACGGTCACGAACGCTCACGCCAGGAGCACAGCTTAACGTTGCATTCATCCAAGGAGGGAGCAATCACAGCCTGCCTGGGACTCTGTCCCTGGCAGGAGAACAAGAATATGACACATCATCCATTTTTTATCAGGGCGTTTTATGGCTGCAAAAGCCTCCACTCTCAAGCAGATACCTACAAACAAGCCACAGGTCGAGTCCCACCAGCAAAAATTACCCACCTACAGCCACCAGCTCTGAGGAAACCACAGTCTGTCCACCAGAGGATGAAAAACAAGCAGGGAAGGGGAATTATTTGTACAGACCACCCAGCCCGTCTCCTGCTCCCCACCATGGATACCCACGTACAGCTGACACGCACACAAAAAAAGGGGAATTCAGATATACGCTCAGCCGACACTAAATGTTCTTGTTCCTTAGACACTTCTTTTCATCCCCAGGATGTCTCAACATCTGAGCACGGTAATTCCCCAGTGATTAACTTCTTTATTTATTTAAAACAAGTAGAGAGGCTTTCAGAAGCGCGACTGTCACTCTGCATGTCTCTCCGGCAGTGAGACGGGGATGACGTGTGACAAACGCTCTGCGCCAGGGCTGGGTGTCTCCTCCAAAGGGAGGTAAATCTCACGGCCAAGGCACTGTCTGGGGGGGGGTGGGTCTTGCAATCACTGGCTGCAGAAACTCCCAGAAGCTCCCAGGTAAATGATACTCAATGCCTGGGCTCTTCTCTTCCCCCCAAACATACACCAAAAAAACACGGGAGCATCCAAACTCACTGGACACGGCCCACGTGCACGTGGAAGGATGGGACACAAGCTGGTGACAGGCACCAAACCCGCAGAGCATCCCTCCAAAACAGCCCCCCGTGGGCTCCTGGGAAAGCACCCGCTGGCAGAAAACATGAGAGGCAGCTCAGCACAGAAGAGAAAACCTTTAAACACCGACAGAAACGCGTCAGAGGCGACGGTAAAGCTTTGCAGCTGGTTCCCCAGCCTTCCCAGAGGGGAGCCAGGGCTTCTCCTGGAGAGAAAGAGGACAAATGAGAAACACTCCTGCTTAAAATGAATAAAATATGTCACTCCTGATCTTGTAGCTATTAAATCACTGGCTATACAATTACTTAATTATGTAGAAGTAAAAAAAAAAGGGGGGGGAGATGGTATTTTTCCTTCTGAAAACTTCAATTTGCTACCTCAAGAAAATAATTACTCGATTCAAACATTAAATAATTGAGACATTCATTAGTAGTCCTATTGTATGATTAGCACAAGGAAGGTACCATTTAAAGACTGAGAAACTCATTCAGCAAGGAAAACGAAAGGCACTTTTAATGGGCTAAATGGGAGCGTGGCCTCGAGGGCTGGTGGCTCAGCAGAGGACAGAGGCAGGTTGTCAATTCACCCACCAAGAGAAGCATTCCCAAAACATCCAGTGTTGGATTCAGAGAGGGTGCTGGACCCCACAGATGCTTCTGCGGCCCAGCTGGCTTCCTTGTCGGCTCATAACGCTCCCTCTGGCACGACCAGAGTCGAGATTTGTGCTCTCACCTGCAGCACTTCAACACCCAGGACCCTTCCCCAAGCATGGTACCACCACCCAGGGAGCACAGGACTCTCCAGAAAGTCCTGTCTCCCTTCAGACACATCCCCTTGGCACCTTCACTGCTGCCTGGAGAAAACACGTTGCTGGTCCCTTCAGCTCAGCCCTGAGTTACACCTCAGCCTGACCCACACCTCAGCCTGACCCACACCTCAGCCTGACTCCTGTGCAATTTCACTGCTGCTGCAGTAACCAGCTGCCAAGTAACAGGATGCAGGAGACGGGAAGCAGGATCCCTTTATCCCTCCAGATGCAGTCGAGCCGTTTACAGTGTCTGCAAAAAAACCCTGCTGTAAATGTGCTCCTGCCCAGCATGAGGTGGGGAGGAAGCCACGTGGGATGGACAGGGGACAGCAGCTCCCATAAAACAGAAAGGGCAAAGGCAGCACCGAAGGGAAAGCAATTACAAGCAATAATTGGCAGAGGCTGCCATGTGGAAACATTCTCATTGTTTAAAATTTGACCCACTGCGAATATCTCTCTTAAAATGGTTATTGCCTTATCCTCTCGGATCTAAATAGCACTCTCCACACTTGGCTGCTCTAGGGAAGACAAAACAGCGGTGCTGAATGCAGAGGGTTTGGGGTCGGTCGCTGTTTCCCTCCTGACCCATCTCATGGGGTCCCAAGGCTAATGGGAGGCACGTCACCGCCTGAAACACAGGCAAAAACATCCTTGCTCCATCCCACCCACTCCCTGGGCGGGTTCATATTCCCACCACAAGCACAGACTTTCTCCAGGCAGCGCTTCTGGGGAAAAGGCCGCGGGAAGGACGAGCATCCCTGAGCTCTGTGACGGAGGAGATGCGTGGGAAGGGAAGAGCACAGAGCAAGCTGAGCTGCTGCAGCAGCTCCTGACTGTAGGACAGTCAGCTGCGATCCTTCAGCCCTGTTTATTCCCCTTTAACAAGCACGAAAGCCACGGAGTTTGAAGTCCTAGACAAATTATTCATCCCCAATTTAAGTTTGGAGTTGAAAACTGCAGAGAGACAGCTCAGAACTGAGCGTCATCATAACTTAGATCATGAGATGGCTTCTTTTATGAGCTGACACCTCGCAAATGCGGTTTTTTCCCATCAGAAAATACCATTACATCTACAAAAGATGGGCTTTCCTAGTGAGGGAGAGGAGAGGCTTATCTTCATTTCATTTTGAGGAGTCCTAAACCCCACCTTTCACTGAAGATTTGAAGATTCGGGTTCTTCCCAGCAGTGGATAAGGCAGCTCAGAGACTCCTTAAGGTGGAACACGAGCTCCTGCAGCTGCCTCAGCAGCCCCCTCAAAGCTACATCAATGTCACTGCCCTCCCCCAAGCAGCATCAATGTCACCACCAAGTGATGCCACCGGCACGAGGGCGGCAAGATCCCAGCGCGATCCGGTGCCGTATTGAACCGGAACGATCGCAGAACAAAAGTTAATCTCATCTCCATTGAAAAATAATAATGGATCAAAGTTTGCCAAATAGAAAAGGACAAAATCAGCAGAGAATTACTTTAATTATTACCTTCGAGCTTCCAAAAGGGAAAAAAAAAAAACCCACCACGCAAAAGGAAAACGATAAAGGAAGTACTTGACAGTGCCCCTTTAATTAAACCGCTCTGAATATCATTAGCAGTGGACCTTTGGAATTTAAAGCCAATTACAGCCTAAATGCAAAAGTTACTTGCTCGCCAAGTAGCTTACACAACATCTCTCAGAAGTGGGCTTGGTGCACAGGGAACAGCTTTCTCCCTGCAAAGTTTTTATGCAAGCTGGGCACCCCAGCACAGAGAGACCCCAGATAAAGGAGTGAGAGGATCCCACGAGGCTGCAGTTCTGGGTCTGAATATGCCCACTGCATCCTGTGACCCACACAGGGCTCATCAGGCAACAGAAGATGGACCTTTTTAACCATGGTGGAGCTTTGACTCGCAGGGAAGTGATGTGGCACTGCTGAAGAGTTAAATACTTGGGATACGGAGGCCAGCAGCTTGGTCGGTGTCACACAAACTCCTGCTGTATCAGTTGCTGCTCCCAGGGCCCAAGTGTTTCACACCAGCTCAGGAGAAACTCAAGCCTCTGGAACAAGCTTCCCATGGCAGCGTTTACAAATGAGACTCTCCACTGCTCGCCAGCCCGCAAAAGTAGGGGAAATCCCTTCCCTTGGATTTGCAACACAAGCTGAGGAGCTTTGGCACCACCAGGGATGTGGTTCTACCTACAATGACACTTGGGATAATGCAAAACAGTGGGATATGCCCTGGATCCCATGCATCCCTCCCACACCCTCTCAACGGGCACCGCCTCCTCTGAAGGACCCCTGAGTGCCCCCGAGGTTTATATCAGGCCCTGATCACAGGGCAGCAAGACTCTGCAGTTTATCTTCTGAACAAAAAGACCATGACTGCAATGCCAGGAGACGGTGGCTGAGCATGGAAACAGCTCTTCCCATGCCACCACGACAGGGAAAATCCTGCTGCCCCTGATGCTTCTGCTGTGTGATGGGGCTTGGAGGGAGAGGGTAAAACAGATGGCACGTGGAAAGATTCATCCCGAAAGTTACACCACAACAGGGCCAAAACCAAGTTGGTTTGGGTTAATCCATGGGTTTAGAATAATCCCTGGAGTGTGCGGGGCTCATGGCAGCTCTGAAAATCACAGAGAGGACCCCAAATTCATGTACTGGGGGTAGGGAGGGGCCAGGAGACAGAGAGACATTTGCTCTTTGGTGCCCGAGGCTTCCCCTCAAAAATAATTAAGGATCAACAGTCATCTCTCTTTTCCCTCACACCTTTCATCTTTATGGAAAAATCCTGCAGACATTACAGACCACACAAGCGTTTGACTTTCAAAGCAGACCGGGGAAACATCTCCCCGTCACAGCATTCGGTGGGACAGCAACACAAACCCAACAGAAATATTCATTGCCATATGTTCCAGGAACAACTTCCACAGACGTTCATTAGTATCATTGCCACGAAACTCTACAGGACTTTCCTGCAAGGGAAGTGGCAGTTGCTAATTAAAGTGCAGACGTCACCCCGAGCGAGGAAAGGGAGGCTGAACACCCCCAGCTGAAAGAGCAACAAAGGGGAGAGCGATAGAGAATGCTCCAGACACCCAGCTCTGTCCTGCCTGTAATCCCAGCTCTTCCCACCCATTAAAAACCAGCTTTTGAAGGAAGAATAATCATTTCTACAAGCTCCACAATACTCAGGGTTTTTGGCAAACAAACCGCAGCACAGAGCCACTCTCTTGCCCAACTCTGCTCGTGCAAAGTTACCCAAATAAAACCCAAACTAAAGAACTCACCCTATAATTAAAACAGAAGTAGCCAGAGGTCTGGGAAGCCAAGGTTGGTATTTTCCTCATGATATCTAATATTAAAATTTCCAGCTGATTTATTACCTATTTTGGGGCAGCTGAATGCTTTGAGGGGCTCCTCTTTGTACTCCACCTCAGCTCTCATCTCCATCAGATGAAGCTGCTGCCTGCCAGGAACTGCTCCTGGGAAGTACTTAGGAAAGCAGAGGAGTGGACAACCCCACATCTCAACACTCGAAAAAGCTTCTCCAGGCTTTCCCTGAGCAGGGAAACCAAGCCCAAACCTGGGAGCTGTGCCTAGGTGTGCCACAAGAGCCTTCTGAGCTGGGAGAACCAGCTCCTGATGGAAAACAAAATTGTTATTCAAAAGTTGCAGCCTTAATACAAACTCTCAGAGCCTGAAACAGCAATTCAGGAGGGAATTAGACGTGGGCTGATGGCTTTTCCAGGCAATTTCTTCCATCCTTAGTCGGACTCCCAGAGGGGTAGCACAAACGAGAGAAACGCAGCAAGAGGAGGAGGATGGAGCCAGAATCACTGCTTAGACATGATGACAGACTTTGTCATCTTGCAGCTTCCAGGCTCCCCCCAGGGCCGAACCACACGCCTCTTTACTGAACTCCAAAGCACATTTTGCTCTCCTCAGCCCTAGAAAGGAACATGACCCCTAGATGGGAGACCCGTTGGGTTCCATTTCCAAATTGCTCCTGACTCGCTGCACAATTTCAGGCTCTGCCTTGCCTTTCCCTGTGTGTAAAGGAGACCTCAGCAAATTGCTCTGAGACCCTCAGGAGGAAAAAACATCACAAACGCCGCTTTTAATAACTTAATCCGTGCAGTCCTGCCGTTATCCCACTCCAGGATCTCCCCACGGAGCCAGCTGAACACGTGTGCAAGAGAGCTGCAGAACACAGTTCTTCTGAGGAGGTGGATAGACAGGGAAAGAGACAGGGCGTGACAGCAAGCAGAACATTTCAAAGAATCTCAGGCCTTCAGGAGTCATCCATCATCCACAGAAACACCACCGAGCCAGGGCTGTAGGATCACAGGGAAGTGTTTTAACACCTGTGTTCACCTACATGGGGTCCTAAACGGCACCTCGTGGGCTGGGGCCCCAAACCTGGCTCACGGCCACGGGAACAGCACCAGGGACATCACCTTGAGTTTGAGATGCAGGGAGTGGAATGCTGTTGTTCTCTAATACATGTATATCTGCCTATCGTGCATTTCTCTATAAGCATAATCATCCCCAGGTACGAAGCACTGCACGCAAAACAAGGTGAAGTGCTGGAATGAGCTCAGCAGGGTTTGCTGATGGGGAAACTAAGGCAGGCTAAGAGCAAAGTGACCTGCCCACTGTCCCGAGACTGAAAACCGGGTCTTATATCCACAGTCTGGCCACAGGCAGTAGATCACTCTGCCTTTTTGACACCTCTGACCCCAGCCAAGAAAGCAACTTAATTTGTTTTACAACCTAGGCTGAGCAGACACTCTTTTTTATCGTCCTTTCTGTGGACCCCACTGGTGGCAGTGATGAAATGCTCTTCCCTCCCAGCACTGCAGGCAGCCAGAGCAAAGCCTCACGATGCTGATGAGCAAACAAAGACCTGGGTTTTGTTCTCCCTCTCCACCTAAGGAAGCACAAAATCACTCAAGGATGTTTGCTGGTTTTAATCAATACAGAAATAAAATGGTCATGTTTGTTCCCTTCCAAGGGAGGAAAACATCCCCTGTGTGCTGAGCCAGAGGAGTGAGCTGGAGAGTGAACTATTCAAGGGAGCAACCACGTTCCCAAATTCCTCAGTCTACCTCTAAAGGGGGAAAAAACAATCTTTTTTCTATCCCTCTTTCTCTCACTGCAACAGCACTCAGAGTCTCCCAACCTCCCATTTTCCAAGTAACATACAGGAGAAATTACTAGTGGGAATAGCCTCACCCCAGCCCTGCTGGGACTCCCATGTGCCAGGGGGGTCCTGACAGCCCCTGGTGGGAGCAGCTTGTCATTTGTACAGATGAGGGGACATAAAGTGACTTTGGGATCCTTTTCCCCTTCATTCCCTTCCCTTTCTACCTTCCAAAGCCAGCTTGTTTACTAAAGCTCTCCAAAAAGATCATGGGCAAGGGGAAAGCAAGCTCAGGGAAGGCTGCAGGCAGAAACACTTCAAGGATAACCCTGGCAAGGCACAACAGGAGGGAGAAACCCTGAGGAGACTGTGCTGGAGCAAGGAGCAGGAGGGAGAGAAGCAGGAAACCACCTGTAAAACCACCCAGTGGCTCCTGCAAAGCCCTGGCCTAACAAATCCTCATCTACCAGCAAAGAGCTTGGTGGGACAAACAGGTGTCCTAGAGGCGACCACAGCCCTGACACCCTCAGTACCTGGATGCAAAGAGCACCCTCAAACCCCCATGAAAAGAAGGGGCTGCAACATTCGCTGTAAGAAATGAACTGGAAGGGAACAGAAGGACCTGGCAGGCAGGCGAGGGTTTGGGCTCTGCAATCTGGATAATCCATCTGAACCTCAGAAAGCAACGAGGAGAACGGAGGGAGGAAAAAGTAATGAATAAAATAAAAAGGAGCACAAATCTGTCTGCAGCCTTTCCAAGCTGCAGTTTTACCCTCCAAGTGCTCCAACAGAGCTGGGAGCTTCCCCAGTAACTGGTAACACTGGGAGCCAGGGGATCGTTAGGCTTTTTGGGTAATCACATCCAAACACAAAACCTGCACAGCAGCACCAGGAGGGGGTCAGGCCAAGGGAAACCTGCTCGGGATTTTAATCCTGCTTTGGTGCTCCCTTTCACGGAGGCTACAGGGGACTGAACGATCCTGCGATTCCCCCATCTCCTTGAGCACCCCAAAAGCCCTTTTTTCAGCAGCATCCCTCCCCTGCTGGCCAAGGAGGGAAGGGAGGGAATGCAGAGAGGGAGGGGAAGGGAGTGGGCACGTCTGGAAAGAGGGATGGACAGCGAGGGGACGCAGCAGGAGAGCTGCAAGCAGATCCCCACATCTCATTTAAAGAGTGGAATCTGCAGCACAGGCATGGCAGGAAAATAGAGAAAAAGCACATCAGTGCAAGAAAGCTCGAACAGATGGGACTGGGAGCCTGCAAGGAAAGGCAGGGATGGAGCCTGGTAAATACACGTACAGCAAAACCTGGGCTTTTGCTCTTCTTCCCAGTACAAGAAACTCAGAACAAATATTACATGTGTTGCTTTTCCAAACACCTTTCCCAGGAGTTAAACACAGCAGAGGCTGAAGGAATTCAGAGCAATCTTCCCCATGCGTGTCACTGTCAAGGCTCCAAACAGCACTTAAAATGGACACCCCAGCTGGAATTTACTGTCTGCAGAGACAGCACAATTACCTGGCTTTGTCCTCCTCCTCCTCTGCTGCAGAGAGGAGCAGGAAGGAGAAGCAGCCAGCTCCTCAGGGTGCCTGAGCACCTCCGTGGTGGGTTCACACCGAGGGGCAAATCACACAATACCCTGGGCTGGTAGGGACCCAAAAAGGATCACTGAAATTCAACATCCTTCAGCTGACACCATTTGGCTTGAAAACCAGGGCCACCCGAGCCACTGGGGTACAAACCTGAGAGCACTGGAAGCTTTCCAACCATCCAAACCCCGTATTATTGATTATTAAATTAGGAAAAGCTACTGCCTCCCTGAAGGCCTTACGCTCACAGATGCTCCGGCTCGACCCCAGCTCCAGAATGAAAAGCCCAGTGGTGTTTTGCAGCTCAGAGGAGGCTGACAGAGGGCTCCAAGACTCACAAATAAACTCAAGTGCAAGTCAGTTGATCAACATAACAAACCCCTCTGTCAGGGCGGGCTAAAACTATGTTGAAAGCTCTTAAGCTGCACTCATCCAAAATCCAGGCTGGGAGTAGCTCCCGGTGGCTGCCCCGGCAGGTGAAACCCGTCCAAGGCATGCCAAAGGCTGCATTAAACAGAGGAGATGCCTTGAACCAGGCAACAGCTCTAACTCATCCCAGGCTTAAAAGCAAGTCTGGTGGCAGAGCCAGGGCTGGAAAGGCAGAGTTTCTCCTCCCAGCCCACCAAGCCAGCAAGGCAAGACATTCTCCCTTTGTGCCTTTGAAGGAGGTGGTGACAGCAGAGCCAAGACTTGAGAGGGGAAAGCCCTGCAGTGCAATACGGTGTTAAAAATGCAATAATTAATCGAGCATCCTTTGAAGGTGCCGGTGAGAGGTGCCTCCCGACCCACCAAGGTTAGGCAGCTATCAGAAGTGGGTTTGCTTTCCCTGTGAGATGGGCCTGTTAAGCTTTTGGCGCTTCCTCTACGGAAGAGATAACTCATCTCCTCGGATCACAGCATATTCAGGCTCACTAATAATTCAGATAACTCCAGACAAGCTGGGTTATTAAAAAATAAAATAAAATTAAGAGAAATCTGGATTTTTAGACCTATAAATCTTCAGGCTTTAGGGAGAATTGAATTCTTTCTTATACGGATGTAAAAATCAAGTCTTTTTTTATACAATTCAATTATAGATTGATGGGAAGGCTCAGAAACATGGATTAATGATCTTTTCTTAAAGGAAAAATTATATAGGAAAAAATAAAAGGAGAGCCATATAAAAGAAAGAATTACTACTCCCCAAACCATGATTAAGGTTTAGTAGGTTACGTTCAGAACAGCGTAAAAGGGAATTTGTGGATTCCCAACCACATTAAGGGAGTATAAACGGAGATAAAGGAAGCAGCATGGCACTGTAAATTAGTGTCCCTGAAAAGGTGGGGGAAGCAGGTCTCCAGGCGCATGGGAATGACAAGGAGCCAGTCACTTCCCATCAGGAAGGAGGACGTGGTTTAAGGGACCCTTAAAGAGCTGCTGAAAGGTCTCAGAGTTTTACAGATAGATGGCAAAGGAGCTGGGCTTCCTCAATTTACAGCAGCTGGGGAGGAGATGCCAGCATTTCCTAGGGAGGGCAAAATTGTTTGGATAGGGTCTGAATGGAAGGGGCACAGCACAAAACAGTCCTGATGTTAACACCCCGCAGTATCTCGCTCAGCCCAGCCACCTCCGTACTTCATCCCAGCACAACCAGCTGAAAATCAATGCAAACCTACAAAAAAAGCCACTCCAGGCCCTGTGCCCAGAGCTTTCCTTATGTTCCTGATGCTTCAGTCCCCATCCTTTTATAAAAAAAGATAACACCACAGGGTTAACAGGAAAATAAGCATCTTCAAAAGCCACAAGGCGTTCAGATCCTATGGTAATAGGGGGCATCCGTGTACCTTAGATAATCTGGTTCTGAGGGAATATTTCCCTAATGTTAAGTCCAAGCCCTACTCAGCTGGAGCAGCAGCCAAGCCCATTGTTAGGGAAGCCATTGTTTATCCCTTTGTCCAAAAAGAAAGCGCTATCTGGGTCACACATTACAGGGGAGCAGGGGTGTGAGAATGCAGCTCCGGATGAGTTATGGAAATGAAGGCAGTAAGTGCAGGAAGAATAGCAGGGAAGGAGGTGAGATGAGCTAGAGAGAAGCTCGGGAAGGACTGCAGTGAAGGGGGAACGTGGTGGAGCCGGAGCTCCTGCGCCACGACACCGAAATTTAATTCACACCTCTCTGCTGACGGCCTGTTCAGCTCACAAGAACAGGGGGGAAAAGTGGAGGAGACACCCATGATTATTTTTAAAGCTTGCTTCCAAGAGAAAAAAACACCACTATCCTCAGCCAGAAGGTGGGAATTGGCAATAAAATAAATAAATGTACAAAGTAAATAAAAGGCCCATGGCTGATTCTCACAAATCGGCTCTGCACAATTAAAAGGAAAACGGATTCCAAAAGAACAACTTCCCCCTCTTCAGAAAGATGTCTGTCTGATGACAAAAAAGCCTTTACTTCACTCAGAATGGAGCAGAGTTAAAGGCCAAGGTAGTATTTAAGCCTGCAATTAATTTCCAAGCATTTTGGAAGGCTGTGTGATCAGATGGCAACGGTTTAGCGCAGCACAGCCTTGAGGAGCGGGCAGGGACAGGTGGACAAGGACACCCAGGAAGTTAAATCCAGACCAGGACTCAAAGCTGTAAAACCCATGTCACCAGGGATGGGAGGAACTTTAGCTTTCTATCAGGTTCTGAGGTTTGGGTTGTTTCCTCCCTTCCTGTACCATTATCCACAGACATTGCTAATGGCACCTCCTTTGTCTTTAATCCCAGGGAGTTTGCTCCAGCACTTTCCTCCCTAGACGCCCAGGCAATCCACTGCTCCCCACCCCTACTTCCATTAATTGATTTGTGCAGATCCTCCTGTCAAAGAAAATTGCCTGAGAAGTCCAAACCCTGAAGTTAAGTCACAAATTTTAGAACCCAAAGGTTTCATGGAATGGTAACAGCTAGTGGGAGTCGAGAAACATTATTGAAAATTAAGGGTCTTGGGTTAAATCAAAGTTTCTCTTTCCCTCTAATAAGATGACAGCCCAGACCATTTGACTGACTGCTGAGACACCGACTCCTCGCTGGCTTTAGATTACTCAAGTGCTCAGAATTTAATCTCAAATGGCTGTTATTGAATTTTCTCTCAGACTAGCTGGCTGAGGGGCACAGCAAGAGAAGCCAGCCCCTACTCACCTGGGCAGCCTCCCAGCCTCTGCAGTTGGAATACCTGCTGCTATGCCACAATTTTGCAGGAGCTTTTGCTCCAGCACCTTCTAGGAGGGAGCAACGTGGCTCAGGAGGGAAGAAAACACCGGGAATAATTTATGGAAGACAGGGCTCTGCTTCTCCATGCACTGCTTCTTACCACGAAGGTATTAATTGTAAGCAACAGCAAGGAACTGGGACAGAAGTGATGCCTCCAGATGTGTTTAAGGCACGGGGAGGCGAGGCAATCCTCCAATGTACACATGGCTCTCCGAAGGGTAAATGTTTCCCAGCTTCTGCCGGCGTCTTCCTGCCATTTACACAGCGCTGTCAATCACTCGCTCTCCCAAGGAGGGGAGCAGCGTAAGCTCATGTTTAATGCCAGATTTACGCACGTTTCCCTCCGCCAGTAAATGAGATCGTTACATATGTTGTGTCAATCGGTTTTTTTGTAGCCTGGGCTGCGCCGCCTTGGCACCGGGGAGGTGCCAAGGAACGCAGGCGCTCCAAGTTGGACCTGGCTCCTGCTCTCCGTGCTTCCCCCCCGCCACGAGGCACATCCTGACCTTCGCCTTGTGGCACTGCAGTTCTCCTGCCTGCGGACCTTCTCGACTTCATCAGCCGAGCCCACCTCTGATAAGCCAGCCTTTCTCCCCGAGCCGTTTCCCACTGGATCGATCTGTCTGTGTTTCAACCTGAAACTGCCCCCAAATTTTCCAAGGTGCGTACTGGGTGTAAGCCCTGAGGCCTGCGCCATCCCTTAGCACAGGGCTATTTGTGCTTTGCTGAGAGCAGATACACACTCATCACCACAACCTTGGGACAGGACACCGTCCCCCCTGCAGGGCCACCGATGGAGCCAACACTCAGCTGACGAGTTGGTTCACCGCCCTTTTAAGAAAGCCCTCCTCATCGTGTCTTGCCAAAACAAAGCGACCTTCCTCGCCGAAAATACCCCCCCAAGGAGTTTGCAATTCCCTTCTCCAAGATGACTCATCCTCCTACACAACGGACCACGAACAGAGCAACCACTGCCGTGTCGCTGCGCTGCAGAGACGGCACTCACCTCCCTCCCTCAGCCCCAGAGCGGTTACAGGCACAGCTCTACCTGCTCCCTACCGTGTCCCCTCGTGACATCCCCCATCCTCTGAGCGAGCCCCCATTGTGAGGTGGCCTCTTTGTGTGCCTGTGACACATCAGGGCTCTTGTGGTGCCACCTGCGCAGAGGAGACGATCCACAGGAAGCGTTTGCCGACGCTCCCGTGACCTGGGCGCTTCGCCTTCATCAACATGCACAGCGGCACCTTCCAAGGCTGGAGAAAAGCAGGATGATCCTTTCAGGGGTGGCTTTTCACAGCCCCCCCGCAGCCGAGCAGAGCTTTCTCTCCGTAATTAACTGCTCCAGCCCGTGTCTTGGCCGAGCTCCACCAGCAACGCGGCAGAGGCAGCGACCTCCAGGAGCAAAGCCGTGGATTTTGGCAGAGCCGATGCCCCCCCCAACACCCAGGCCACGCCACGAAAAGCCGGCCTGCGGATGCGGGAGGCAGCAGAGCCATTCAAACCAGCCACGGGCAGTTTCACAGAAACAGAGCTTCAATCCAACATTAATTTGCAGCATCCCGGGCTGAACACTTTAGATAAGCAGCGCCAGAGCCAGGGAGATGACAGGGACAAGCTTGTGTCGGTGGCACATCCGTGCGTGCACACAACACCCTGCCTGGATCCGCTGTGTGGCTGCCGACGACCTCGATAGCACAATAGTGGGATGCTGAGGGGTCTTTGCGGGCAGACCCCTTCTCCAAATCCCCAGCAACATCTTTTTTTTTTCCCCCCCGCTCCCTGCAGGGCTTAAAGCCTCATCCTGCTCCAGTTACTCTGAAAGGGAATTTAGTGCCTCGCCATAAATTATACGAGCGTTGGACATAAGCATCATTTATGCACAAATCACTGTTCCCTAGAACAAAGCGAGTATCAGCCTCCTGACAAAACACTTTTTAGTAGGACTGGCAAATGAATAAAACCTCCCAATGAATACCAACGTGCTGATGAAAAAGTCCTACTGATTTTAATAGAAAATTATCATTTTCCTATAGGATTTTTGTGAACCATCTCGTTGAATTTAATGGAGATTTTCTATTCTGGTCCGCAATTATGCAAGAGTTAAAATACCTCCAGAGACGAGGAGATTATCTATTACATTCTATAGGATTGCAGAGTAATTTCCATAGAATCCTGTTATGTTTCTATAGAGCCTGACAAATTTAATCCCTATTGAACTTTACGGGGACTTTTCCGTAAGGGACAAATAGACAGTGACATCTGTTAGCTGCAAAATGAGTAATACTCAGAAAACAGAGGCCTTACACACCACTGCTGTACTCGAAATGGTCCAAAGATGTCTTGAACAAGCAGCTTAATGGGGAAAATGCATTAAATTGGTGTCACATGGCTGCATTAGTAGGGCTGTGTTGCAACATTTCTTTTACACACAATGTCATTTATCCAACCAACGCTTTACAAATTGCATTTGCTACCAATGCGCACTTGATCTCATCATCCCATGCTGGGACTTTCCTGTATCAGCACAGAAAGACTGAGAACAATCTAAATGGAGGGAAAAAACGCCAGTTTCAAGCGTGGAGCTGGCGATGTATCTGTGCACATTCCTCTGCCCTAATGGCCCTAATAAATGCATCGACTCCAAATCTCTCTCTCATTGAACACCGCTGCGGAGTTTGAAGGGCTGCACTTCTCTTTTATGCTCAGTACTAAAGAAAAAAACATTCAGCTGAGCTATCTGGAGACTGAAGCCTTTTAAATTTAACCATAAGGTGGTTATAACGAGGAACAAAACAAGCAGGGACAGCCTCAGGTTTCCTACGCCAACACACCGGTTTGTCCTACACTGGTTCAAGGAACAAATTAAAAGGCACGACAGCCCCCATGGGTCTTTTTCCACCTTTCCTCATGCAAACTGGCATCAAACACTTTATATCCTTGCAGTGTGGCTATACCTGTATCACCCACTCACCCAGTTGTTCCTCAAGAGCCCAAGGCTCACTCCAAGAGGTCCTTCAGAGATCCCAGTTCTGGACGCATCACCTCTGCAGAGCTGCTCTAGTTCTTGCCTGGCCATTGTCACACACCCCAAACACTTTTTTGTTGTGGGGGTTGTGGGTGCTTTAAGCTCACCCTGGACAAAGCAGGATGAATGTCCCTAAGCGAGGCTGAACCTGCTTGTGACAAAAAGGTACCTAAAGAAGTATCAGTCACTGCAAAGGTTGCAGTAGCCCTTGTAATAACATCAGAGAAGTAATAATAGAATAGTAATAGTCAAATTAACCTTCAAGTTACATAGCTGACAGGGGAAATTATCCTAAAGCAGTACAAGAGGCTTCTCAGAGAAGGAGGGAATCAGCAACACCCCTGGTAAGTGTCTGGCAGTGGTGGAGCCGAGGGGACCAAGCCAAAACTGGGCACCCAGAGCCACATGTCTGAGGACACCACAGACATACCCATGGCAACAAGAAGAACAAGCACCTCCATATGTCTTCCCAACTGCATTTCCTTTCCAAAGAAAAGGACAACGTGGTAACTGAGCACAGCAGGAAAATATATGGCTTTAATATTTTCTCATTTGCCAAATGCTGGCGGGGTGTGGACAGTGGGTGCGGGGAAGGCTGGGGGTTGGGTTTGCTTTTTTTCCTTCTCCTGAGCTTTCTGCGAAGGAATAAAGTCTGTAGTGATGACAAGACAACTCTTTTTGATAGTTATTATACCCAGAGACCCCCTCCCAAAGCAAGCCCAGACCACAAAGGGGAGGCATGGCAAAAATCAATATATACATGTGTGGGTACATCTCACACCCTCACCCTTCGCCTCTGGCACGAGCACTTTAATGAATCCCTGTGTTTCTAGAAACCAAACCCAGCTTCAACACAGACTAATAAAGACACCTCATGTCCCCTTTAGGGTCCCATTACAGGGTATGCCATCATCCACAACCAGAGAGCCTCTTCAATCCTAAGCATTCTAAGACTGGAAAGCAAGAGAAATGAGGGAGGCTCCCATTTCTAATACCCCAAAGGAAGCAACAGGATAAAGCCTTTGATGCCAGCAGACAGCTGTGGGTTTCCACACACACACACTGCTGATGGGGACAAGGGAAATGACAGCTAATAGAGAATGAAGAGCAGGCCAAGCAAATATCAGACCTCAGCGCTTCAGAGACTCAAAGGCAGCTCTTGAAATGAGCATTTAGGAGAAAAAACCAACAGGGTAGGACCCTCCCAAGGGCTCCAACCTGAGTCTGAGCCAGCTCCCACCAACCCCACGAGTACATGGACCTAACACCCCTGGTAAGCATCTGTCAGTGGTGGAGCTGAGGGGACCAAACCAAAACTGGGCACCCAGAGCTGCGTGTTTGAGGACACCAGAGGCTCACCCACGGCAACAAGAACAAGCACCTCCATATGTCCCCCCGGCTGCATACCCCCACTCAGACACGCGTCATCAACAGGACATCTTCCCCAGCGCTGCACTTCAACTCGCATCCACTCACTGCAATTTCATCCCAAGGGTTACAGAGACCCATAAAAGAGAGAAGCTGCTGCCAGCAGAAGGTGTTTTTGTTAATAGCACCATGACACTGATGTGATAGGCTCTAGGG
The DNA here is from genome assembly GCA_035584735.1 of Pseudotriccus pelzelni. Taxonomy (NCBI): domain Eukaryota; kingdom Metazoa; phylum Chordata; class Aves; order Passeriformes; family Tyrannidae; genus Pseudotriccus; species Pseudotriccus pelzelni. The sequence continues at coordinate 2,961,296 of JAWMRA010000063.1, forward strand.
AGCCTCAGGAAAAGCTTCCCAAAGCCATGGGATGCTCACAGAGCCCGCGGGCAGGCTGAGAGCGGGGATGGTCCCGCAGGCTGCTCTAACCCAACTCTGAGCTGGCTGCTCCACGCCCCGCTGCTGGGGCACAACACCACTGGGAGGGAAAGCCAGGACAAGCTCCAGCTGGAGAAAGCTGTGCTTTGCTCTAGTGCCTCCCTCCCCCAAGGCGTGCCACAGCTCTGGCCGGGGCCGTGCGGAGCCCAGGCTCGGCATCACCGGGACGGTGATTTGCAGTCTGCTCAGACACAGCCCTACATCACTTGGGAGAATGAACCTACAGTTTTATAAACTATTTATTAGCCCTGTCCTGTAGCGCTACATCAATATGGCCATCGGTGAAGCAAGGCAGGAGCTATAAAAATACCATCTATCCAAAATAAGCTTCATAAAATCAAACAGAGGCCGGTACAGCCTAGGATGGGATTGTGGCTTGACATATAAAGGGCCTCTCAATCTTTGAGATAGACCATTAAAATCCTCAAGCCCTTTTGGTTCACAGAAGTCTAAAACAAAAGGGGAAAAATAATGACACCTTTTCTAGCAGAGCAGGAGAAGGCAGCACGGCAGTCGTGCAATCTCATTTGTTTCCACAGAAGTCAGATTACTCCCTTCTTCCAAGCAAGAAAACTACCAGATCCCCCCCTCCCCACAAAAAAGGAGAAAAAAAAAGTAAAATAAAAAAATAAATAGTGCTTGTTTCCCTTTGCCTTCCCCACCCATGAGCTGCTTTTCCACAGGCAAAAAGTTTCCCCTCCCTGTGCCAGCAGTGATGTATCCTGAAGGAGGGGGTGTGGGGGGAAGGCACAGCTGGAACACACCGATATCCCGGCTGGCACTTCCCCCCCAGCTCCCCGAGGCAGCAGGGTAAGGCAGAAGGCAGGTCAATACATTGTCAGAGACGATGATTAACATTTCCAGCCAGTGCTCCCTCAAACCACCTCTAAAACATGTCTTAATAAACTGCATTGCAAATAGCCTTGTATTTCTACCTCGCTGCATCTGCCAGGGTGAGATAATACAGCGACCTCAGGAAAAGTGACACACGGGGAATGAGCCACCGGGAGTTACACGGCACGGTGAGACCTGGCTCAGCTCACCGCCCCGGGTGGCTCATGCCATGGCTCACCCAGGCGTTTCAGGGCCCTGTAGGAAAATAAGGGGTGCAGAAAATACCAGCTCACAGGGGCTTTGGGGCTGAAAGGGTTTGAGGAGGAAAATCGCTCAGAATTGCTGTTGAGTGTGAAAATCACCGCACGATGGAAATATTTCAAAGTCAGGCACGTGACGGTTTTTTGCAGAGGCAGGCACCGTGCTTTGAAAGGTCAGGGGGAGGTGAGAGCAAGCACAAGCATCATTTTCCTGGAAACACAGCTCTGAAGCTTTCCAAAACTACACGACAGCAACGGGTTCTGTGACAGTTTGCAGCGTTGCTGAAAAACTTGGCTGGATCAAGCACAGCACGGCTCAGCATCACCTTTCCAGGGATTCTGAACCTCACACCTTCCCGCACTGAGACGCTCAGCCCTTGAGGGAGACAGTCAGAGCTGCCAATCCAAACTGCAACTCAGCTCCTCAAAGCACTGAACTGGAAATGAAGCTCACACACCTTCACGCCCTTCCCCTCCGTATCAACCCGCCTCGGTAACACCAGAAGGGAGAGAAAACAGCTTGGGTTGGACATGGGGGGGAAAAAAAGAAATGAAAAGATTCGGGTTTACCTGACAAGTCACCTTCAGCTGGGCAAGGATGTTTTACATCCCCACTCTGGACCTTCAAGTACTTCAACATTAAGTAAATGCCACTTACCTAGGAGGAAAAAGAAGAAGAAGTTAAAGTTCACCAAGTATTTTAACACAACGCATTTTAAGAGCGATGGAATTTGTAATTCACTTGTAGGCTGGAGGAAACACAAAGGGAAAAGCTCCAGTTTTTAATACACTTTGTTAAAGGTCAGCTTGAACGGCACACGGTCACAAGGCCATTCTGTGGGCTGTTTGTTTTCTTATTTACTTCTCACAGTCTCATTCAGCTGCTTTTTCCATCCCCCTTCCACCCCCAAACCCAAGCCTGCAGAACAGGAGGACTCAGTTCCAGAGTCAAGAGCTGCCTCTTCCCATCCCAAGACTTAAATCAACACAGAGAGTCGCTTCCTGCTTTTTCTTACACTGTTTCTTTCCGCCCAAGAGCAATAATCCCCATCCTTGGCCAAGGATGCTTTCCATCTCTGCAGTCCCGAACAGGCAGTGCCACCGAACATTGCCAACATCAGCCCTGACGCCACACTCCATGCCAAAAAACTGCTCAGGATCCATCTTTCCCAAGCTCTAGGTGCAGCAGTTCCTGCTCCCAGATGGGGGTAGGGGGGTCCCAACCTGGCTGATCTCCAGCCCACCAGCCAAGCCCACAGATGTGGGACCAACGCAACCATTCACCTTTTGCTTTCATAAAGACCGTTTGACCTTCTCTAGGACAAAGAAGTTCCACGCACCTGACAATCCCAATTGAAAGATTTGCCTTGTGGATGTGACAAATATTAAGGTACCACTCGGAGATACATGAGAAGCCTTTCCTTTTTTCCCCCCCTCAGGCGCCTGGAAACACGGAAAACCGAGCGAGGTGGCGGCTGTACCCATCCAGCTGTTGCTCCGTAGGCTGTTGCTGGAATTAGGGATGACGTGACGGGGCATGTCTTGCTAACGCACAGCTCTCTGTGTACTCTAAATTACTTAAAGGGTGCCTGGGGCTATGGACAGATGCTGCTAAAACATACAATTGAATAAATAAATGGAAGGTAACGGAGAGGGGAGGGATGTGTTGGGAGAGCGAGTGGCAGGGTTGTGTGCCAAGGTGTTAAAAAAACTCCCACCGAGCTGCCTAAACCCCTTCTGAGACTCCACTGCTACGTGTTTCAGATGCTGAGAAGATTGAACTAATAAAAAAGAAATGAGAGAACTGTCACTGCAGATTACATGGTATTTATTCCAAAATCTGCTCATTATAGAAATTTGCAAGACAAATGGGTTTTTAGCACGAAATGGCAGCTTTTCCTTAAGTGTATAACGAGGAACAGAATTGGTTGGGAGCTGAATCTCTCTCCCTCTCTCTCTCCCTTTTTGAGCTACTCCGGCTCCAAGTCTTACCAACCACCCGAGAAATACTCGCGAGGCTGGAAAAAGAAAAAAAAAAAACCCGATTTTTTTTTTTTTAACATTCTCCACCAGCCTCTTCATAATCCTATAAGAAAGTGCGATTAAGAAATATTTGAAGCAAGAAAAGCTCATTTGGCCTAGAGAGTTTCTGGGCGGCGAGAGCTCCTCGTGCTCCTCAACAGCATGCAATCGGTATTGCTAACCCTCCTTCCTTCCTCGCAGGGAAAGCCCTTCACCAAGAAGAGTATTTGTGGTCAGGCTTTAATCCCTCAGCCTTGATAAATGTTTAATTCCTGGGCCTGCCTTCGTATCTGAATATAGACTGGAGGTGGTTCGCATTCTGCCGTATCCGAGTGCTTCTAATGACATTTTGGCTTCTTTCCCAGCTAATTCCAAGTGCCTGAAACCCAAGCATCTCCCCTCTCTCCCTCCCCATCATGGATGCACATGCGGATATTTGACTGATAATATACAAAGCCAGAATATGTGGTTTTAAAACAAGTCTCCGCAGCGGAGGCTCAAGAAGGGAGAAGACGAAGGAGAAGAAGGGCGAAAATATGCCTTGAAATATTACAGAGTAGGAGCTGTCAAGTTGAAAAAGCTTCTACAAGGTTTTCAATGCCATAACTGTGTTATTTAGCTGGGGACGAGAATTTTCAGACGCATCAACAGGAAAAAAAAAGGGGTTTCAGGAGGGGAGAAAAAAAAAAAGAGAGGCGGCCTGTCTTATTTGCAGCTCTCCTTTGTTGGAAAGCAATTACAGCCTTACTCAATTTATGACCCAGAATGCACCCTAATCTACTTGTAAATGCGTCTTATTCACCACACAGCACTTTCAGATACAGCCAGGGTAAATAAACGGGAGATTGTTCCTACCTACGTTGCGGCACAACTGTTAATTGTAACGCCCCATGAAACTTAATTATGCAAAGCAGAGTGGCGACACTGCAGCCATTAATGAGATGTTTGATTCAAGAATAATTTGTTGTTTGGAGCCTCGGACTTGTTTTGCCTGTCCCTTCCACTGTGCTGCACTAATTCTCAATTCGTGCTCATTTTAATAGTGTGGCAGCGGGGCACAAAATGGCTCAGCTGAGGCAGCGACGGGAGAGCTCCTGGTTGGAAGCCCGTTTTCAAAGCGTGCGGCAAGTCCCCCACCAGATGGGTTTCCTTCACTTCAACGGTCCCAAGTCCAGGGGAAAGCCAATGATGGGACAATGCTGAGCCAGGTAAAATGCTGGGGATGCTGCTGAGCCATTTTAGACAAAGCAGTGTCTGAATGGAGAAAGACTTAGCTTTGCTAGGCCCCAAAACGCTGGCATGCTTAGACCCCAGCCAGGCTGGGATGGACATGGGTGTGGAGCCTGTTCTCTGCACACACAAACACCCACAGATTTGCTTCCAGCTCCTCTGCAACGGCTGAATCTGAGCAACAGTTTGGGCTGAGCCATTGTGTTGCCTGCCTGGAAGCAGCATTATAGAAACCACAAACACAAGTAGGGAAGAGCATGAAGAGACAAAGATGACTTGGTACAAGAACTTGTAGTACACCCACTGATAAGGTACGTGATAGATAGAGCTACAAGATGTTGCGTGGAGACTTTCCCCGCTGCTCTAAGAGACTTTCTCTCTAAATGGGGAAAGGAGATTGGTAGTCAGACCAAAGTCTATTATTTAAGCCTCCAGTTATTGATAGAAACACACTATCTTTTTAAATTTACAAGCAAGCAAGCAATTCAATTTTACCCATTTACAACAGCACAAGATGTTTGCTCATATCTGCCGTGGAGATACCAGGGCCTTTCTCCTCTTGGCCCTCTCCCAGGCTCTGGCTGCAGAAATCCCTCTGGTAACATCGTCTCTCAGCTTTCCCCTCCTTTTTCTTCCTCGTGACGCCCTCTCCTTCTAACTCAGGCTGCCCCACTTCTCCAGTTGGCTCCATTAATACCTGTGATTAGTAGGCTTTGGAGCCAGTGGCCCCACCAGCCCATGAATCAACAGCGCTCTCTCTCCCTTCCGTGGCACCAGCAAAAGGAAGCAGAAAGGGTGTTTCATCGCTGATATATCTGCTGTTGATAGGAAAGAAATACTTGGTCGACTGCAACTGTCTATTTTTTTCCTTATAAATGCGACTCTTAAAATAGCAAGTCACGAAGAGGGTTTTAGACACATGCGAGGCCCTTGGGAACAAGCCCATCATGACTGCACGACTGCAGTGCGCGATATTGATGGCAACCAAGGCAAAGAGGAACCCTGCCGACGCCTCTAATAAGATCAGGACAGATGACAAGGCACTCAACTGTGCCCCAGCAAGGTCATCTCTGAGCATTAGTAAAGGAACCTTATTACACGAGCATATCACTCGGTGATAGGGCACTTCCCACCTTCACTGGGAAAGGGGGATGAAAGCCACGGTCCCTCAAAGACTGGTGGGGTTTGGGTTTTGCTGCCACAGTCACCCAGGTGAAATACGGCCAGAGGAGTCCTGTTGCCCTGTGGAAAACCCCCTGGGGCAAGCCTGTCTTCCTAAAAAGTGCTAACCATGGAATCATTTAGGCTGGAAAAGACCTCTGAGATCACTGAGTCCAGCCGTTACCCCAGCACTGCCAGGTCCACCACTAACCCATGTCCCAAAGTGCCACACCCACAAGTCTTTTAAATGCCTCCAGGGATGGTGTGTCCACCACTGCCCCGGGCAGCCTGTTCCCATGCTTGACAGCCCTTTAGGTGAACACATCTTCCCTAATATACAATATAAACCTTCTCTGGTGCAACTTAAGGCCATCCAATCTTGTCCTGTCACTTGCTACTTGGGAGATTGACCCCCCACCTGGCTACAACCTCCTTCCACGTAGCTGCTGAAAGTGAGGATGTCCCCGAGGCTCCTTTTCTCCAGGCTGAGCCCCCCCAGCTCTCTAAGCTGTTCCTCATCAGTATTGTGTCCCAGACTCTTTAAAGGCCGTGACCAGCTATGTGCATCAAACCAATTTCTAATATTCTCCTTCCCCTTGCCTTATCTGACCCCCTTACAGCCCAAACCATCTTTTTCTGTGAAGATACTCCCACCAAAGCAGCAGCCAGACCTGCTCCCCTCGGCCACAGCATCCAGCATCTGCTCTCTCCCTTTTCATCTTACACAGAGAAGGTTGAGGTTTGTCTCTGATCCTCCATCCATCACCCTTTTTCCAATGTATTTTGGAGTCCAAGTCAGTGAGAACTGGCACCACCAGAAATCTGCCCCTGTGTCTGCTGAAACTCTGAGTGAATTTATGCCAACGCCACTGAACGGATTTTGGCTTCTAGAAAAATAAAAACCATGCTTGGAGAAGGGTGGGATTTTTTTTTTTCAAAACACTTGGGTTTTTTTTTTCCCCGCTGTCTGATATTTCATTTTTGGTGTTACTTTGATTTTAGAGAAAAAAAATCAAAACCAATCTGACCCCAATTGTCCAGAAGTGCTATAAAAAAAAAAATCTGATATTCACAGAGCTCTGGTCCTATTGCCCTAATTCTCACCTTCTCTTATTCTGTAATTTCCTCCTTCGTAATGTGGTGACTGGAGCTGAGTACAGTGTCTCAGACGTGCACTCAGCGAGGGCTGAGATATTATTGTTGATTGATACGGGCTGGCTCTGCTTAGGGAGCAGTGATTTACTCTGCTGTGTTTTCACAACGCTGCCATCTCTTTGGAGACAGATATCACCCTCATCTTGCCCACATCCAAGCACCTGGTGCTAAGCACTCGGTCACAGATTGCCAAGAACGCTTCCCCATCTTTCCTCCTCTCTCCAGCTTTGTTTCTCCGAAGGTCATTACCACGTTTTTTGCTCCCTTGGGCTTTAACAGCCCAATTAGGGGAGATAGCAACACTTCAGCAGGTGCTGGCCAGAGCACGGCCTTATCCCTGGAAACCAATTCTCCTTCAAACAAATATGGACCCAGCTTTGTACCCCACTTATCTTCACAATGGAGCAGGTCAGGAATTATTCTTTCCGGCCTGATCTTGTATTGCTACCCTGCCTTTTGCTGGTCCCCTTCTCTCGATGCTGTGAAACAAGCAGACCCTGGATGCTGAGGTTCCCACAAGTACTTATCCATCTCCTATGGGAGCAGGCAAGCCTCAGGCTCAGGCAAGCCCTGCACCCAAAATCCAGCCGAGTGACCACGCCAAGATGAAGCGCTCTACTCCCTGGGCTGTTTTTCCAAGGAGAACTGTGTCCGCAAAACACGCCTCCGAGACAGAAAGAAGAATGGGAACAAGGATACAGCAGAACCTGGCCATAAATACCTGCTAAAGGGACCAGTTATGACTTTACCTTCCGCAGTGGTTTTATACACACACAGCTCAGTAAATCCTGTAGCAGAGTGAGTTTTCTGCACAACACCTTTTGCCACCGTTTTGCAAGCGCAGATACCTCAGTGTAACACCGGGCTCTTAAAAACGCTCAGGGAAAGCTGCTCGCTGGTGACATTACCCAGCACCCACACAGCATAACACATCAGCACTTGTCAGACTAACATTTCTGCAGCAACCCTCCAGAAGAGGGGATTCAAGACAAGTTAGGGGCTGAGGCTTCCATGGAACCAGTCTCCCACACCCCACCAGGATGCAGGAACCGGGATCGCCGCTTTGTTTCCCCATCTGCCTTTTTCATCCTCCCTTTGCCTCCGCTTCCCCCGCTGCAGGAAACCTTGAACGCTGGCTCCCTAACAGAGATATTGAGGAGCTGAACAACTGAGCAGCGTTTTAAGAGCCTTTCAAGGAGCCGTGTTCTGTCGGCACAATGGCTCGTGCAGAACAATAACGTGTCCTCGCTCGCGGTGCCGGCCCCCGCGATGACTGTCCTCAGCACAACTGTCAACTCGACTCCCATTGAAGGATCTTTATTATTGGTGATGAGCTAAGAAGCAGGGTGAATGCAGCTTGATTTTGCAGCTCCAGCACTTAGGGAAAAGAATAAATGGTGTAAATCTGTAATGGGTGTTGAAACTGTGGAGCGAGAATAAACGTGGGATCCCATCACGTGACGTGCAACAAAGGCAAATACAGCATCCTGCACCTGGGAAGGAACGACCCCGGGCACCACTGCAGGCTGGGGAGCAGCTCTGCTGAGAAGAACCTGAAGGTCCTGATAAGACAACAACCTGCCCCTGAGCCAGCAGTGTGTCCTGGGGACAAGAGGCCAACGGGATCCTGGGGTACATTAGGAATAGCATTACCAGCAAGTCAAGGGGGGTGATCCTGCCCCTCTGCTCAGCACATCTGGAATGCTGTGTCCAGTTCTGGGTTCCTCAGGACAAGAGAGACGTGGAGCTCCTGGAAGAGGATTCTCCTATGAAGAGGATGAAGAGACTGGACCGTTTGTCTCATGAGGAAAGGCTGAGGGAGCTGAGGCTCTTCAGCCTTTGGAAGAGACACTGAGAGGGGACCCCACCCATGTCTGTCACGGTCTGCAGGGAGGGGTCAAAGGATGGACCAGGCTCTGCTCGTGGGGCTCAGCCACAAGAGGAACTTATGCCCAGGAAGTTCCACCTGAACAGGAGGAAAAACCTCTTTCCTGTGAGGTGACCGAGCACTGGAACAGGGTGTGGAGTCTCTCTCACTGGAGACATCCCAGAACTGTCTGGACACAAGCCTGTGCCATGTGCTCTGGGACAACCCTGCCCGAGCAGGGAGGTTGGACCAGGTGACCCTCTGTGGTCCCTCCCAACCTGAGCCATTCTGTGATTTTGCTACGAGCCCGTGTTTTCCCTTGTTGAAGGAGCACAGGCTTGTCTCTTCTCCTCTCCCACAGCCCTTACTCTACAATTTCTACTCTTTATATCCCCAAACAACTTCCTACCTACCTTGTAAACTCCAATACACTCTCTTCAGCAGTTTTAGGCAGTTCCTCTCTGATGCTCATAAGTATAAAATCTTTTCAGCGACGGTTGCAAAAGGCGAAATCAAATGACAAGTTGATTTAGTGCAGCTCTTACTAAGAGCTTGCAGAAATTAGAAGTAAATAGGAGGTCAAACAGCTCACAAGCAATTTGACATTAGCAATTGCAGCTTAGTTAGGCTCCTCTGGCAATAAAAAGCCACCGTGTCTTTCCCTCACCTGAGCGCTCGGCAGAAGTAGAAAGGTCATTACCAGCTAAAGATACTCCAAGAAAAACACTTTAAAGCTTTATTATTTTTAACAAGACACGGGTATTTTAAATAGTGCCTGTGCAATAAAGTGGTGGCATGCTACAGTGACTAGAAACGGCTCAAAATAATAAAAAACCCAAGTGAAATTGGAAACACAAGACGTAACCATCCATGGTTCTTAAAGCTGTGTCAGTCAGTTAAGCAAAAACTATGCCTGGGCATAAGTGAGCATGAAATTCAATATAAACATCCTCAATGTGGCAGAGGAACAGATGAAATATATATACAAACTGCCAAAGTAAAACATACAATGAGCTTTGTATAAATAAACTATAAAGAAACAAGAAGATTAAAAAAAAAAAACTGTCCTCGTGATATATAGGATTGCTGGGAATGAACCCATTCTGCAATTGTCTGACTTCAGATACTTGGGGGATGTTGATTATGCCTTTAATTCTCTTTTATCAAAAACAGAAGTAATTAGGGACAAAATAATTCCAGTAAATGTCAACTGCCTAAGACTCAGGGAAACTCAAAAAGAGGCAAAGCCACACACAAATGTTTTGAAGTGAATATAAATGAATTATGGGCTCTAAACAATTATTTTTTGAAGTATCCCTGATGTAAACTAACCAGATGTCCTGGGTGAAGAGGGTGAGAAATTGCCTTGACAGGCCACTAATTCTTTCGCTGCAGATCCCTTCTGTGAAGTGGGGATTATCAAAATAAATAAATAAACAAACGAAAGCAAACACAAGAGGCCCAACATGGCTTAAAAAGCCAGCGGAGGCCAATGCAGTTATTACAGAGAACTGCAGCCATTAAAAAAAAACATTTCTGAAAGTTCCTGTTTGAACTTTGGAACGTATTTCAGACGGGGAAAGTACGTCCCGGGATTTTCAGATTCCCATTATCACCCCACTGAGCTCCATCCTCTAGAGCTGTGCTGTCCCCAAAGCAGTGGCAGCATCACTCAGCCCAGCCCAGTCCCCGCACCTCAGTTTCCCGTCTGTCTAATGGGAATAATAACACCGACCCATTTCATGGAGATGGAGCGTTGCAGAAGCACTTAGGTGCCATGGAAACGGGCGACATTCCACCCACCCACGCTCCCCCCACGCCCGCTCCGTTAGTCAGCAGAAATGCAGATGGACCAGAGGAAACCTCCTCTCACGCTGGATGAAGGATGGGCAGCAGCACCTGGCAAACCTCAGCTCTGCTCCCAGCTCCATTTTTAGGACCAGCAGAAGGATGTCAGCAGCTGCTGTTGGGGTTTTCTGCCCTGGAAACATCCCCTAGTCCATCCCACCAGGATACACCGCTGAGCACCACATGTGGGCTCTCCCCTAGGTATTCTTCTCTGTTGGGAACCAGAAATCCTGCATGCAGGTACAAGGGAGCACCTCCCCAAGCTGCAAAGCACTCCCACACTGCACACAGATGCTAAAAGACCCCTAGAATGATTACCCAAATGGCTGTGACATAAAGATGTTCCTCTCCTGGAAGCCAAATTTAATCCCAGAATGGGCTTCTCCACTGCCCGCCCTCCTCTAGCACGGAGAGGGACTGAGCTGTAACTCATCACACTTCCACTAAGCCGCAAGAAACTCATCGTTCCACCAACCCAGCAACTTCCCAAACACATCCCAACTGGCCACAAGGCAGGTAATTAGAGCCCATGGTCATCAGTGATCAAGGAGGGTCAGCCGCGAGCGGCAGTGCAGGATCCAGGAGTGCCTTGGGACATTACTGGGACCACGTGGGTCACACCAGCTCATCTCCAGATGATTGACTTAATCAAAGGTAGGACTGACAATAGAGCAGAAATGTTACCTGGAGACCAGGCCACACAGGCCAGCTTGGTAGGAGACAAAATCAGAAGCGTCAGGAGCAGGTCTACAATAATTTCAGGCAATAATTTCACAGCAGAAATTTTCCCTGCCTTCCTACCCTCCACAACCCTAAAAAATCAAGGCTAAATTGAGGTGTTCAAATGCTTAAAGACCTTCCACAAGGCAGAAGAAACCAGTGAGGGACACCCTCAGCTAGGACGCAGGGAGAGGGCCACCAAGAGCCAGAGGAAACCAGAGAAAGGCAGAAACACCTCGTGGCTAGTGAAGGACATGGCTCCACACCACTTTTATTATCTTTCCCCGCTCAGCAGACAAGCTCCCTGGTCACTGCAGAGGACCAGGGCCGTGGAGAGCAATTCTGAGCAGTCTCCGCCAGCAACCTGTATTTGTTGGTCCCTTGAGCAGCTGCCTCAGACAGGCTTTGCTGTATTTTAGACCTGACATTACCCAGCAGCCAGTGAAAACTGGCTACTCATTAACTTCCCCGAGATGGGAGCAGCTCCTATAAAAGCTACTGAAACCATTCTGGCATTCGGGGGGGCTGTCATTTACCTCTGATGTGTCCCTCTTACTGTTTGGCTTTTCCCTCTGCCTTCAGTTTTATTTTTACGTGGTGACATTTGGAAGAGAAAGCGGCAATATTGGATGCTCAATTCCTGGCTCCCTCGCCATCACTTCGCAGAAAACATTCAGGAATTTAATATTTGATCTTCCTACTTCTCTTTGATCACCTTTTTGTGCCTCTATCACTCTAAGGACAGAGCTGCTTAATAAATTGGAGGAATGAGCTGAGGAGGGAGCTCCAAGCAGAATCCAAGGCACAGGCATGAATCAGATGTACAAATTACTTGCTAGCCAAGATTTTGGCAGAGATGTTGAAAGATTTGGGCGCTTGGTGCCATTTCAGGCCAAATTTCCCAGAGAAGGACCCCGGCTGGTTAACAGGGAGTTAAATAAGGCTTAATAAAGGCAAATAGTTAACAGGTAATGGATTGCTGAATGCTCAGCCAATGAGCCAGTGCTCAGCTCCTGTCTGTAGCCACCAGCAGCAACATCTACTGATGGATTTATCCCAATCTACCACTAATATCTGCAATATGCTTCTAACATCTGCTAACCACTTATTAACTCTATACAGACTCCTGAAGAGCTATCAATAAACCTAACTTTAATAAGAAGGGTGACCCTTTTGCCAGCATCAGGACAGAAATGTCATTCAATCAACTTTTCGAGCTGGGCTGTTTTCCTCTGCCAGAAACCTCCCGGGAGCATCAGGCAGCACCAGAGCAGCACGTTCAAGGTCAGAGAGTCCTCAACCAGCCTTGTCCTTGGGACTGCAAAGCCCCTGCCCCACACTTCAAAGCAGGAACATATATCAGGCTGCAGGTTCCTCCTTTTAGCTCCTCCGTGGCCACTACACAGTTGATATTCACCCTTCAACCATTTAAAAAAAAAGTTCATAATGAGATCAAACGCAGTGACCTCATTCTGCATGCACCAGCTTCACGTGTTAGAGCAGATATTTTACTCTTCACAGATGAGAGGTGAAAAGCGTGTATTTAGGGGAGGCACCACAGCGGGAGCCGTGGGGAAGGACAGCACAGAAGTCAGATTTCCTTTCCCTGAAGGAAGCCATCCTTCTCCTCAACCTGCTCGCCTGCACGGAGAGCACGCACGGGGAGGAGGGAACAGGACAGAACCCTGCTGCCTTCTCCCCACCCTGGACCCTCCCCGGCTCCCTGGGTGCCAGCACGTCTCCATCACGCCATGCTAGCTTTCCAGGTGGCTCCCTGCACGCTTGCAGGACCCTCCCCACTGCACAGATGGGGAAACTGAGGCAGGCCAGGTCACAGCGGCCAGGTTTCCACTGCCCTTGGCAGCTGTGCTGCTTCCAGCTCAGCTCTCAAGGTCAGACCGTGTGCATCAGCAGCACTCGCGCATCCTGCAGGGACGGAGGGGCTCGCAAGCCAAGGCCCAACTCCTCCACCAACCCAAGTCCCACACAGTCTGCAAGCCAATGGATTTTGGTTCCAGCAGAAGTTTGAGTCCCAAACTAACACAACTGTGCCCCATCAGGTCCAAAGCGGACCCTACGCCAGCTCACGGAGCGAACACCCCATTTGCCCATCGCTACTCCTTCCAAAATAAACAGGTTTATGGTCACGCCGTTGTTCCATCGGTCCAAGACGAGCAGCTCTCATGGAAAAACCCAACCTGCACCGTGGCCAGCGCCACCACCCCGCGCTCCACGCGCCGGCTGCGGATCTGTCGCCGTTTCAAGAGCCGCTTTTTCTGCGTCCCAGCCACCATCCAAGCACCACTCTGCCAACCCCCACCACCTGTTCTGCTTTGGCCTTCGCCGCTGCAGCCCTCGGCGGTCGACAAACGCCCTGGCACGGCGTGGATCCTTCCAGAGAGCGGCGGGGTTTGCAGCCTCCGCGGCGGCACCACCGGGCACGGCTGGCTGGGATGCAAATGCATCCCACACCGCTGCGCCGGGTAATGGCCATTGCAGCACAAAATTAACGGTGCATCTGCTCCTCGCTGCAGACGCCGCGGAGAGTGGGCTGTAATTTCGTCTCCGATCCCCCAAATAATGTTTGTTGTCGTGCTGTAATCTTGGCAATCAATGTAACAGCTGAACAGATCGTTTCGGCTGAAATATTTGCTAAACACGCTAAGACCTTGAAACCACACCTCAGCGTGTGCGCATTGTGTGCGGAATTACACACTGAACTAAATAAGGACTGGGGGGGGGGGAAGAATGGGGAGAGTTGCCAGCCAATTAAAACACAAAACTGACAAGGAAAAAAAAAACAAACAAGCAACTTGGTGTGTTTTTTTTTTTCTCCAGCACCTTTCCCCAGCACCGTCTTACTTCCTGTAAACCAGGTGAAACAAAGCTTTCAAGCGCTCTTTGGAGCACACAGGCCATCCAAGACCTATCTACTGAAATGCGTATGCAAGGCTCTCAGAAGTGGAATTTAATGGTCACAGAAATCAATTGGCCAAACCAGCTGCACGCATATTAACCTCCTGGTGTCCCTCTCACCGAGTGCTGCCTTCCCTCATCCAGCTATAAATAGGCTGAGCCACAAAATGTTTTTATTTAGGGAATTTAGCGCGAGCCGCTTTTTGATTTCTGTGTTTAACCTACTTGAAATGCCAGCCTGGGAAATGAAAGCAGCAGATTAGTGAAGACAAAGCCGCAGGTGACCGGGTTACACACATGGCCATGCTACCAACCACCTGCATGCCCTTCTGCAAGTCGTGGCACTCTGATATTTCCCTTCTTCCCCTCCAAGAGTTGTGTTTGTTTCAAACTAAACTTTCTGAAAGAAAGACTTTGCCTGCCTATGCATGGATACAACAGCTAGGCTGCAGGACCCTGACTTTGGCTGGGGTCCCCAGGCATTAATGTCACATCTACCTGAAATAATACAAGGTCTTTGGGGACAAGACAGAAAAGCTGGTCCCTTTTTTTGGGCAAATTCTTGTGTTTCCAAGGTTTTGATTTCTTCTAGAACTGCAAAGCATTTGTATAAATTAGTGCAGACATCTGATATACATCAAATTTGACAGGCCCGGGGCAAGTTCAAACTTCTGATCACAACATCCATCACAAGCACTGAGCTATTTATCAACAATTGATTGAAACAAAGAGGGAGAACAAAACCTTTCACTTGAATAATTGATACCTAAGCACTGGCAAGAGCAGGTCCACTGCCTCCTCCTCAAGGACCCCCCAAGACTTCACTCCATTAAAGTACCACCAAATGGGGATCCTTCAGGCACCACAAAAGGAGTAAAACCATCTCATGAACTTGCTCAAGATCCTCCTTTTCTCCCCCAGCCATAATCCTGTGAGCCTCTCACGTTAAAGCCTTGATCGCCTCAGTAAAAGAAGTAGATGGAAGAGGTTGGAACTGATGGAAGCGGGGTCTGGGACTCTGGGTAAGAGGGGTCACTCTCCTACTCTTCCAGAGCCTCCCAGTGAGACTCCACACACATCACACAGCCTCCTTGTTCTCATCCCCAGTGGGGTTGGGATCTCCTTCAGGGCTGCTCTAGAGAAAGACTTGCATTTGCAAGTGTGGGGTGCCAAGATACAAGAGCAAAACAGGCAAAATCCTTTCACCAGGGCCCAAGCAGCCTTTTAATCCCCCCAGCCCTGCAGATCTCAGCAGCTGAATCACAGCACTCTTGACCTGGATTCAAGAGAGCGAATCTGGGGTCACTGGGCACCTCCACAGCGACCTGTCAGGCTCAATTCCTGGGCTGTGACATCCCGTCCCTTTCTAAGCATCTCATTCCATGGGGTTTCAAACCATCTGCACTGCACGGGGACTTCGTCTCCTGCCCGGGACGCAGATTTGGCTTGGAAAAAACCAGCAGCAGCCAAGGAGCGAGGCCAAGGGGACAACGGCCCAAAAAGCCAGGAGAGCCACTCCAGCACAGCCACCCCCCTTCCCACAGCGGAGCCATCCCAGAGACCACGGGGCTCCCTCCCGGAGAGGAGGGCGAGGGAACCACTTTGCACGTCTTAATCACGCTGGTGAATCCGGAGCCAACCTGGCTCGCCCGGATCCCTCGTGGAAGCCACGAGCCTGCCAACCTGCTGAGAAAGCGAACGGCTGCCAGCGCTCCCAGCCCTGGCAGCTCTCCCAAGGTGGAGAAGCAATGGGCTTTCCCAGGGGGCACCAGGCAGACAAAGGAAGCTCCGTGCTCCCTACAAAGACGTGCGTTGGCCCTTGCCAGGGGACACGTGGCCCCAGCAAGTCGGGGCACACGCGACTCCAAGGGAGCCGGTACCCAACCCAGTTTGCAGCGAGGCTCGTGGAACACGCGTGGGCCGACCACGGGAGAGGGGAAAAAAAAAACCCGACAAAAACCCACAACATTGTTTTCTTTTCCAAAAAGAAAATTAATTTAGTCATTTTCCATGCATTTGCTAATTACTCATCAGCTTTTCTAATGAAGGTGCTGTGCCGGGCACTGGGAGAACTGAGGGAGTTTCTGCTGAAATCAAACATCGAGGAAAGCGCGTTTACCAAGGGATAGGCAGCTTCAAAGCTTTCCCTTCCACTTAGATTTTAAGCACTTCTACAAAAGAACATTGATTTTGGGTTAAATTGACTGATTTTATTCATAGCTGGTTCATATGGTGTATTCAAAAGACAAATTGTACGAGACTGCAAGCTACAGATCAGCTCTGATAATTCAGAGTCCTCTTTCCTCCCTTCCCCCCCTCCCATTTTTTTTGTTCTAAATATTTTCTGTGCTTATAATTTGCTATTATTTGGCCCCTGCCTGGACAGAAAAGGCATTTTCACAGTATGGGAGCCTCTCTTTGAAGGGAGGGTATTATATTTTAATGCCAATTACAACAGAAATAGGAATCCGACATCCCTGCAACCCTTAAGAGCTCCTGCATCGCAAATGGCCTATTTGGGGAGGGGATGTGTGTTTTTGTTCATAGATATTATACTTATGCAGAGAGTTTATTGACTCCAATTTAGCTGAAATATATAATAAACATGCGTATCAAGCACTGAACACTTATGACAAAGATCAGCTCTCATCCCTCAGGTGCACTGCTGTAGCTGTTAAGAGAAGTGCTGTGTGAATACTCTTTAAAAATATCACATGTTTAAGGCTATTGCACATTAGGCACACACAGCAAGCCCAGGAGATGCTGCCAGGTGCCTTCAGACATGGAAAAGGGAGCATCAGCTTCTGCCACCCCAGTGCAGGTCACCATAAAGGTCCCAAAACATAATTCCAGGCTGACTTCAGCGCACGCACAGCTGGCCAGCTGCAAACCGAAGCAGGGATAACAACACCTTATCCCAACCCTGGGCAGCCTGACTGCTGTGACGGGGTTTGCCCTTGGAAAGGGCAACGCTAAAAGCCACCAGTGGAGAGGAATTCAAGGGGGAATTGTTTGCAAAATGCATCTGAGGCATTATCAGCTGCTAAACGAACAACGGCATCATCACCCACAGAATCAATAAGGTTGGGAAAGGCCTCCAAGTTCATCGAGTCCACCCTGTGCCCCATCCCCACCTTGTCCCCCAGCCCAGAGCACCGAGTGCCACGGCCAGTTGTTCCTTGAACACCTCCAGGAATGGGGATTCCAAACCTCCCTGGGCAGTCCCTTCCAAGGCCTGACCACCCTTCCCATGAAAAATTCCTTCTCACGTCCAACCTGACCCTCCCCAGGTGCAGCTTGAGGCTGTTTCCTCTTGTCCTGGAAGCAGTGCCCCATCCCCACGTGGCTCCCCCCTCCTGTCAGGGAGTTGTAGAGAGCAAAGAACTCCTCCCTGAGCCTTCTTTTCTCCAGGCTGAGCCCCCCCAGCTCTCTCAGCTGCTCCTCATAGGACTTTCTAGTCCCTCCTCATTAACAACCTTGGTTCCAAAACTGCACCTTTCCTTGCAGCAGAAATGCAAACACAAAATGGCAACATCCCTCCACCTCCGTATCAAGAAAGGCCACAAGACCTTTTGCTTTTTTAACCAGGAGGAAAAGAAACCTAAACTATCAAAAATCTTTCTCTAAAAAAACCAAATTGGTGACCCCAAACAATTATTGTGTTGAATCCACTGGAAGGGGAAGAACTGAACAACTTCAAGATGCTGAAGCATGAAAACATGCAGAGCATTCAGTTCAAAGGCCTGTCGCAGAGTTTCCTTCTGTTTTATTCAAACCCTTTGGGAATATATTTAAATAAATGAAATCAAAACAGAACAGTGGGGTTTGCAGGGGGAGGGGCTGAGCTTTCCACCCCTCCTTTGTTTTTTTTAAAAGGAATTTTGCCATCCAGCAAATGAGCAGAAAAATGTGTTATTCACCAAGCTCTGCTCCATGCACAAAATAGTAATAACAAATAAACAGATACAAGGAGAAAGACTGCATCAATCTGAGCAGATAATGAGAGCCTGGTGGTGCTGAGCTAAGGGGGATGGAGGACAAACCACCACTGAGAACTGGTGTAGGGACCAAGACTCAGCATTGTGCCAGCACGTGTGCTCTCCAGCGGTTATTGAGGAATTAGGGATGGCTCCCACAGCAACTGGAAATCCAGATTAGCATTTCCAATGAACCTGTTCATGTCGCACCCCAAACACAGAGGAAAATGGGGGGGGGGGAGAGGGCACAGAGTGCAGAGAAACGCTGCTCCTTTAGCTGGATTTTGTACTGATCTACTGAAAAGTAGACACCTTAAAAAAAAAAAAAACAAAACAAAACCCAAACCATCCCAAATCTCTCTGTATTTCAAATATAATTAGAATCTCAGCAGCCAACCACTACAACTACCTACCACACACAACGGCTGCAACACAGGAACAGGAGATGGGATTTGGACCAACCTGGGAGCAGCAACACTCTCCTTTTCCCCCCCCACGAAGTCAAACTCTGCAGCATCTCCTCTTCCCCAAGAGCCTAAACCCCACAATCCCTTTCCAACACATCTGCAGTTTCCAGGCACGTCTGGAAGGCTCCTCTGTTATCATTTCAGGGCATCCGATGCTGCTAATTGATACGCCGTAATACTCTCATTTACTCAGCAGCAAGCTCGAGCGTTGGTAATTGATGGATTGGTTTGCCTTTGATGATCTGCAAAATTAAAAGCCCCAACCCTTCAAGATTCTGAGCATCCCACGTGAGAGCCTGCAAAGCTCTCAAGCCCCAGCTGCAGTCAAGCACGAAGGAAAGGCACTCAGGACAGAGCAGGACCGGACCTTAATTCAACGGCCCCCGTGACTTCGTGTAGCTGTTTCTATTAAGATGGATTTAATTGCGGGTTGATATTTTATTATTGTCAAATGAAATGAAATTAGGAGGAAGGAGATGCTGGTCCTCTGAGGAGCATCTGTATTTCCAGTCCCAGAGAGCTTTAACTCCTGGGAGAGGGCAAACAGACAAGAAATCTCAACAATACCTCTCTTTTCTGCTCCTTTTCATTAAAAATGCTTGCTGCAAAAACCCATAAAGGCGAGGGGACCGCAGGCATGGCACTGTGCTCTGCCAGTCTCTGCAGTGCCTTCCTCTCACACCCAGTTTCACTAGGCTTTTCTGGAAGGAATTTGCTTTATTGCAGCCCAACCTTCCCCGGAAACATCTCGGAGAACATCAAGTGAAACTCACACCCAGTATTTTTCTCCCAGCACATCCAATAAGCTGAATGATTGGTTACAGAGATGGGAAGAATATCTGGCCATGCTGACATTAATGAAAACAGGATTTCTCTGGTGATTTTTATAGATTTCTGACCCACATCACACTGACGAGGTCGAGGAGACGAACACTTGAAGGATGACAGTTGCATGGCTCCTTCTCAGACACGCAGTCAGTCAATCCATACTTTCTCTCAAATGTATTATTGCTTCCTCAGAAATAACTCCCCCATTTGCAAATGGTGATTAGCGCTCTAATCTCGGCATAATTAGTCTTGCCTCTCAAATCACACAAAAAAAGAAAGGAAGAGAAAGGGGAAGAGCAATGAGGAGTTGATGTCCCACTGTCAAGGCACCGTTTCAGAGCCAGCTGCCTACAAGACAAGTCAGGAGAGCAGCTCTGTCCACCTGTTTGGGAACAATGTCACAGGAACTGAGGAGGACACTGGCCATCTGCATATATTCACCTCATTACTGTCTCACCAGCTCAAGTCACCGTGGCTTATCAGGTTTTAAGACACATCAAGGTCATTGCGACCAAAGTTCTCCTATTCACATCCCAGATTTTGTTCTAGCTTCTTCCTATCTGGATACTCAAATTATTGCCATTAAATTATGATAATTTAAGCATCCTGCATTCTGGGCAAAGCAGACAGAGATACCCAGTCAGGATTCCTGCCAGAAACACTGGCTGGCTGCACCTCCTGAGTATCTCTTAATTATCTCTTTTTCTTTCTGGTGGGGAAAGGTCTGAGCTCAGGTGAGTGCTCCCTGCTCTCTTCTATTTGATTCAATTCTACGGCTCATGAAATATGCTCCTGCTTCCTTCGAAGGACAAATGAAATGAAACAGCCTCTTGGAAGGAGACAAACGACAGAGGATACGGGTGAAGACATAATTCAAGACACTTTGGGAAAGTCAGATGGTGGTTTTGAAAGGTACTCAAGGAATTAATCCAGGAATGAAAGAAACAGGGAAATAAGTCAATTAATTCACTGCAGCACTGCGAGGACCTGTGATTGAAGTCAGCTGCAAGCAGTGCCCAGGGGAGGCTGAAAGTCACAATGGACCCTATATTTTAAAAAACACAGGCTGAAAGGTGGATTTTCCATGCACAGAGTGAGGATGTGGAACGGGAATGGCACTGAGGGGGTGGGCACGAGCCACCAGGATTCACCCTTTAAGCCCCACCCTGGGAGATGCCGTGGATGGTGGCAGTTGGCAGCACTGAATGCACCTGCCTAACAGCAACTGCAAAGGCCTGTGACATGTCTTCAAGGACATGCAGGTAGATGAGGCAGGAAAAAGGGGATCTCTATGAAGTAGGAAAAGGCACCCAGGCACTAAGCAGCACAGGTGCTGTGAGGGTGACAGGAGAAATCAAAAGAAATAATTTGGCAGAGAGGCGAGCAGACAGATGGAGTGTCTTCAGGGCAGCCACGGGCAACCATCACCCATGGAAAAGTCCTTCACAAGCATTAAAACTATCAGTGTGAAGCAGGAAGAAGCAACACCTGGGGTCAACATTGGCCAACTCCTGTCACTAGAGACCCCTGGAGATACTGGACTCTCCCCAGAGCCAGAAGTGGGTCTTCTCCACCAGCTCAGAGCAGCAGCCAAACCTAGAATCATGGAATGGCCTAGGTTGGAAGGACCCTTAAAGCTCACCTTTTTCCATGCCCCTGCCATGGGCAGGGACACCTCCCACTAGCCCAGGTTGCTCCAAGCCCCGTCCAACATGACCTTGGACACTTCAGGGATGGGGCAGCCCCAGCTTCTCTGGGCACATTTTAGTTGTTTGCCTTTGTTTGCTCTTTAAGGTTCTCCACAGCCCCAGCAGGGACCAGAGGACGTTTCTTTAAAGCTCCGATGAAGCCGGAGGTAATTAAATACGAGGGGCCTCCCATTGTCAGCGTTGTGCCTCTGTTTTGGCAGCCAGCTCCAGCAGAGCAGAAGAGGGAAGATTTGATTTTAATCACACAGATTTCAGGTTTTATTTTGCTCATTAAAATTTCTGATAAGGATTTAGTCTGACATTATGCAGTATTTTGGAAGAGGATGTGTGGCAGTGGGGGGGAAATCGAAATGAACTGCGTTTCCTTGTGATGAGAAGATCTTTCTGCCTCCCCAAGACAGACAGGAGGATATGAGCAGGTGTTATTTCAAAGGGAAAGGATTTGGGGGAAGAGGGGAGCAGGAGGGACTCATTCACACCAAATCACGGATCTAAGCCTCGGATTATGGAGGAAAAAAGGTCCAAAGTCTGAGATTACACACCCCATTTCAGAGCCGCCTCCCATAAGCCACAGATCGGATACTCTCCTACAGCCTCTTCAGGCCCCATCAGAGGGAAGTGCACGTTTTACACGGCAGAACAAAACCAGAGATTTCCAGAGCCTCCCAACCTTCCCACACCCCTTAAGAAACCGCTCCAGAAACAAGCTGGCACTCACCACGTAGCAGTCTCCTGGTGAGGGGAAAAATGATGGGAGCACGGGGAAATTAAATCATCACCATTTCACTCCTTTCTGGAGCAACACCACTTTGGTGAAGAAGAAGGGGCGGGAGCAATTCACCACTGCCCAAGTGTCTCTTGTTTGCTTGTTGATTAGGATCCAGCAATTGCAGGCAATTTGCCTCCTATTCCTTCAGCGAGCTGCACACAAATACTACTTTAACACCTACTAAGTGTTATTCATCAAAAACAAGAAGTCTGCAGGAACCCAAAACCACCTGAGCAAGGAGTAAATCAGCGAATGAGAGCTTCACCTGGGCTAACCATTGCCAAGCACTTGGATTGGTACCCACGAACAAGAAAGCATTTTGAAACAAGACGGATTTCTTTGTCCCCAGAGAACATGTTGTTCTTTTAATAAGCCTTAAACCAACCCAAGTTCTGCAGCGTGAATCGTGCAGAAGACGAGATGAGCTCCTAACTGCGGTTCCCTGTGTGCTCTCAGCCTGTGTACCCACCAGGAGATCTGGGGAAGGAGCAGAAATCTGTGAAACAGATGGAAACAGAATCTATGAAATACCCAGTAATTCCCAGCAAACCAAGGGCAGCCAGAACGACAGCACCGACGTTCCGCTCGGCCAAACATTTCAAGCGTATCTCTGAAGGGCTTGTGCCAAAGGACCACGGAGGTTCCTGGTGCATTTAAATGAGCTCCCAGAACAGTAAAATACTGCTGCAAAACGGGTTTCACGGGTTTGGTGCTGCCAACCACCCCTGGGGCAGCGCTCTGGCACCAGTCCCCTCTTGAGCCTCCCCCCTGACGGTGACTGTGCCGGGCTGAGTGTGCAAGGGGCCGCAACTGGAAGACGTAGCAAAACAACAGAAAACATTCATTTAACTTTTGCTAATGGGAATCAGTAGCTGTAAACGAGCAGGAGCACGCATCCTAAGTGCAGTCATGTCTCAAGGGCCCCGGAAATTCCTCCTGGGTGCCAGTAAGGGATTTGATTTCATGTGCCAGCTCCAGCACACCACTGCCCAGCACTGCGTCAGTCCTACTCGGCACGCTGCTGGCAGCGAGTCCCCAAACCCTGCCCCAGCAGAGACTTAACACCCCAAGCAGCAGCAAAGGTCTCATGTTCATCATTCTTTGCAGCCCCATCCATCAGGTGGCCCCGGGGTCCTTCAAGCCCCTTCTGGTACCCATTAAGGGAGTGAGTTCTGCGTGAAAAATCAATTACAAGGCTTGGGCTGAGACCTGACCCGCCCCAGCAGGATGGCACATCGTGGAGGGAAAAACACAAGGGGAAAAAAAAGCCATCTGCATCCATGGAGTGCCGAGCAGGACCCCAGAGTCACCTCCCCCAGCAGTGAAGGCACCTCTTCTCAGGTGTTGCAATTCATTTATTAGATCTCTCCTCTCTTTTCTCCTCTACCTTTCACTATCTTTATTATCTTTTTTTTTTTTTCCCCAACCAAAGGGAAAAGAAAGAAAAGGAAATCTCTCCACCACAATAGTGTGTCAGGCTCCTATCATTTTGAAACCCTCCTCTCCCCTCCCTTTCAACTCTCCTTACTTAGCAGAGAATTTTTCTTCATTAAAATTAAGCCTCATTTCAGGCTCATCTTCTTTTCTCCTTCTCCTTTTCTCCAAATTGAATGAAACGTGATCTCCATCAACCTGGCCTCCCCTTCCTCGCCTCTCGCTTTCAGAACCAAACCTTCCTCACCATAAAAAAAAGAAAAATAAAAATTACCCCCTCAGCCATCCTCTCCCTCTTCTACTCCTCTGCCAGAAAATCAGCCCCACTGAAGGCAAGTCTTTCTCCCAGGAGCCTTCACAATCCCCCCCTTTCCTTCTCTACCCCTCCCCCCAACACACCACTTTCAGCTCATTCCCTTTAATTGGGAAGTATTTTCTCCCACATAATGGAATGAGACCTTCTCCTCTCATTTTCTTGCCACCGTTTTTACCTGCCTTAATAATCCTGCTTGCTCTTCTGGAAAGCTGCAGGAATGGATTGAGGGGAACCATTCCATTAATCCGTACCCTGTGAAAGACGCTAAAAATACTCAGCCCACACAAGCCTTGGCATCCCCTTGTAGGAAAAGCAACCAAATGGCTTTAGTAGGACTTTCCCCTCCCCTCCAGGCTCCCAATAACATATGGCACCACTAGGTGATCAGTAACTGCTTACAGCTGCCTCCAAAGACACCTTGGAGAAGACACCGGACATGATTTCCACGTCCAGTCCGACCAGAGATCCCCTTTGCTCCATGACATAACCCCATCCCACTTCCCCATTTCTCCTGCCTGTGGCTCTCTATCCCTCCCTCCCTTTTCCCAACACCACCTCTGCCTCCTCACTCCAGCTTTTTCTCCACCAAAAAAACCGTATTTAACATTCTCTGATGCTCAAGGCCAGCCGGCTCGTTAGCTCTGCTACACCTGGATCAGGATCCGGAGACAAATTGCTGCTTCATTATAAGAGCTGAGGCTCTAATCCATTTTTTTTCAGGCTGTTTAACTTGTAAGGACAACAGATGGATACAGGGCTGCATAATGCAGGCTCCTTAAGATCCATCACACAAGCTTGGAAGTGCAAAAACACAAGGCTGAGGAACGTGAAACCAGAGCAGATCTTGCAGCGGTCACCTTAAATTAGGCACAAGAAGAAAATGAGCCAAGACTAGAGCTGGACACAAACTGCCAACTTGTATTGCTGAAGATTAAAAGGAAAACCAAACTTTTTTTCTCTCCACATCCCACAGAGTCATTTAAGTTCTTTTGCTTTTTCTCTCTCCAGTGGGAAAGAACAAGGGAAAAGTTCAGTAAAAAATTAGCTAAGAAATGAGCATATTCCTGCTTCAGTTCCTCAGGGATGATGTGCAGCAGCCACAGCCTGAAAAACCTCAGGTTTTTCTTCATGATTTTTCACAAAGCTAACTGAAAGGTTTGACCTACCAAAAAACTTCCTGCCAATGTGTTCTAGATTAGAAAACATCCAGCACAATCTTTCTTCCAGCATCTCAGGCAAGAGCTGAACTCACCTGCTGATCTCACACAGAGGGGGAGGCTCTCAGCTCCCTGTCCCCCAGCCAGATGAACTGCCCATCTGCTGACCCTGCCAAACCAGCTGTTTGCTTTCACCTGGGAAAAGCCCTGGAGACATGGAGGTGACTGTCCTGCTGCTTGGATCCACAAGAAGCACACACAAATACCTACAGAATGGCTATGGCAGCTGTAGGGAGCAGTGCCCTCTGCCCATCCTTGCCGAAATCCACCACTCCCCAGCCCGAACACGTCAGTGAACAACAGCACAGGCTGAGAACACCCTCTCCTTACAAACCTGAGGAAAGGTGCCATGTAGGTTCACTGAATTTCTGAATCATGAGCCGTGGAGAGGCGTTTTCACTCCTCCATCGCTTTAACTGCTCCTTCCCTGCAGCAGCAGCAGGTGACTGAGTGCTGCCGACCTGCGAGGTCCCATTTCCCCACTGAATGCCTTGTTTAGGGGACAAGGCTGTGAACGCCGCCACTTCCCAGGCCTTCGAACACTTTATTCATCTCTCGGAGGTGATACTGAACCCGGGAGGTTCGTCCAGGCTGGCACTGCCTCTGCTCCAGCCAAGCCAAACAAAACCAGTTCCCAGCCTCGGGGCAGTCCCCTCCTCTCCCTCCAGCACATCCTGGGGACATTTTGCACTCCCAGGGGTACCAGCAAGCCTCAGAAATCGCACTCCTCATGCCGGGATGGGCAACCATCCTTCCCAAAGCCAGCAGAGCCCCTGGGAACACTCCACCTTTGCAGAGGAAACCTTGGACAGCCGCCACAACACGCTCGCTGCTGGTCTGGGGATTTGTTGGGACAATGGCAGGACAGCAGCTCCTGCCCAGAGGCAGGCAGATGAATAGGCACAAGAATCACTATTTAACACACACAATAGCACATCCCAGCTCCGGCATGTAGGTTCACTCGGCATTTGTTCACGTTTCCCAATTCTTGGACTCTCTCCTGGTCCCTCTCACAGCTTGGAGGCAATAACTTGCCTTCTTATCTGACCCAGAAGGACAGCCAGCTGTCAGCACACAAACACGGCCTTTGTTTATCCTTAAATGAAAGCTCAGTTAATTAAAACCAGAAATCACTTTCTCTTATCTGCAGTCCCTGGCCCCCTCGATGGGCAGGAGGCTCCAGGACCACACTCACCCCCCCCCGGCTGCAGAAAACAGCCCCCACACAAGCTGTCCCAAACACCCCCTGGCACCTGTTGCATCCTCCTCGGGATGCATTCCTGGGAAATGAGAATTTATAGGGCAGCCAAGAGCATCTCCAGGCTCCCAGGCAGATTAACCCCACTCAGTGCTCTCCCATTTCCTGAGCACAGAGCCCTTGTCCTGTGGGCAACAAGCTCAACAGTCTCAGGGCTCTGGGTTTGCAATCCCGGGGTGATAAACTGACACAAAGACATTGTGCTGTCACAAATGTCCCCTCACAGCCCACCACAGCAAAGACCTCACCCTCCTCTTCCCAGCAGCCTGTCCCACACTGTCACCAGAGGGATCGCCCGGGCTGGCAGCAAATGGGTGGGCCAGAGCCCCCACGGCTGAGGCAGGGGGTGCTGCCCACCTCCAGCCCCCTCCCCAGCACAGCTCTGGGCACGCTGGAAGCCCTCACCAGCAGCAGTCATGGTTATGCAAGGCAGCGGCTTGACAGAGTGCCAGTTCTGCATGCTGAAAATTGAAAGCGATCGACTTCCACCTTGCGCGTAAGGCAGAGAAAATCACATTCAACTCATTGAGAGGCTTCAACAGCAGAAAGATTGATCAACTTGATGAGAAGTGACTCTCTCTCTCTCTGCCGTCCTCCTTCCCCCCGCCCTCTCTCCTGTTGATACCAGTTTCAGCACAAACAAGGCAGCTGAGGGCCAGGAAAGAGCCCAGTTGCTGCTGGCTGGGGCAGACGGGGCTGAAACGCTGCTGGTACCCGGGGATGGCACTTCTCCCAGGTCCACTGGGAGCCTCTTCCAGAGCCCACCCAAGGTCTTGGCAAAGCCTCTCTGATGTGTGGGACGCTGCTTTGAGCAACACAGAGCAGCAGCACAAACACCATCACAAATAGCTGGGTACTTGCTTTCAACAAGAGAAGTTATTCCCATCTCTAATACAGAGCTACCCTCATGCCATCACATGCCCTGCCAATCCCACTGCAATCACTCAGGAAAAGCAGTAGGAAAAACGCATTATCCATTGACAGGATGGGAAAGTTGGGGCTGTTCAGTCTGGAGAACAGAAAGTTGTGTGAAAACCTCACAGCACCTTCCAGTGTCTGAAAGGGGGTACAAAGAAGCCAGGGAGGGTCTCTCCATCGGGAACTGTAGTGGTAGGACAAGGGGGAATGGGTTCAAAATGAGAGAGGGGAAATTTAGCTGAGATACATGGAATAAATTCTTCCCTGTGAGGGTGGGGAGGCCCCGGCACAGGTTGCCCAGAAAAGCTGTGGCTGCTCCATCCCTGGAAATGTCCAAGGCCAGGTTGGATGGGGTTGGGAACAACCTGGGCTAGTGGAAGGTGTCCCCTGCCCATGGCATGGAACGGAATGAGATGAGGTTTAATGTTCCTTCCAACCCAAACCCATCCAAGACTCAGTGATTCTATGCCAGGGGTCGATTCTCTGCCAAACAGGTCAAAGCTGCACCAAACTGCAAAGGGCATCTGGTGATGTACCTGGATAGCACAGAGAACAAGGAACAATGGGCTGCATCCGGCTCTGGGGAGAAGAGGGGGATGCCCAGAGGGACCCCCAGCTCCTTCCAGCTGGCTGCCCCCACAAGCCACTCCCTCCCTCCCTTCCCTCTTGCCTGGCACTTGTCACTTCGCCATTTACACGTGTCACACCAAAATCCTTCTCATTAAGTGGAAATTGAATTTCGTTAATTAAAGCAAAAGAAATCAATTAACCTTATCAGCAAACAGGAGCCACTGGAAAGGCAATAAGGAGAAGGCATCCCTCCCTCTCACCCCAAGCCTTCCCTCTGCGCTGGGAGCTGTGCACGGGCAGCTCACCGTGGGCTGCAAACAAGCGAGACGGGACTGCGTGGAAGGTGGGGAACTGCTGACGAGAGGAAAGGGATTTCAAAGCAATTAACACCCCCAAGATTTACCATCAGGTTGACAAGCTCTCAGAGTAGCCATCACTCAAACGTAAGGATTCAATTAATTTTTTTTTCCCCTCCCCTCTTCCCCCAACTCCCCTGGTAGCTTTGCACTGAGTAGCAGAATGACTCCGGTGAGGAAGGAAGATTTAAAATCCAAACAGAGCAGAGCGATTTTAAAGGAGATAAAAGCATAGTTTCCGTGTGTCCCCCAACAGCCAACGTTTGTTTTTCCTTCCTTTGCTGTTCGCCTCGCTGGCTCAGCTCAAACACAGCCATTTTGTACCCACCCCTGGATATTTGTACGTGCTCACCTCCTTTTGCATCTTGCAGAACCTTAATCCCAGACCTGAGTCTCCCTGGGAAAGGCCGGCTAGCCCGGGATGCTTAATCCATGCTAATGGATGGAGCGGCCCCAAGAAGGACCTGGCAGTGACTCTGCCAGAAGACCTGTCCCTAGTAGATGTGGTGGTGATGATCTGAGGCTCAAACCCACTTTTATCCTCATTAAGACCATTATTTAACATACTACATGGGTTTTTTTTTCCGGGACAGGCTTTACCTACAGCTCAAGTGTGGGGGACCTCATGCATTACAACACAACCCCTCTGCAAAGGCAGGGAAGTTCATCCCTGCTTCCCCTGGGCAAGGATGCTCCAGAGGAGAGCTGACATTCAGGGCGCGCTGGTGGAAATCTGCAGTCTGAGCATGAGCCTCTCCTCCAACCCAGGCAAGATGAGCTCAGCTCTTTTTGCTGCTTCGAGTTGTCTCTTGGGGTGGATGTTCGCACCCAAATCTGCTCTGGCCAATCTTCTCTACCTCTAAAAGCCTAAGGTGAAAGAGTCCTTTAATATCTCAGTCTCTCTATGCAATAAAAGCATCACAATAATAGCTTCTGCCGAGCACCCTTAATCTGCAGAGATCCAGGCACTTTAGAGAGGAGCAAAGCTATTATGCTGAGGGGCCAGCAGAGAAAAGAACAGGGACACGGGGAAAAAATACAGGGATTTGCACATGGAAATCAGCAACCTGGGCAGCACACACCCCCAGACTCTCACACCGACCCTCCAAAGGCTCAAAAGCAGGGGTACAGCCCCCCAAAAATCAGGCAGGCTGCAGGGATGAGCAGGTCAGCAGTGCCTGCAGGGGACAGATGGTGAGAGCAGGGGAAGGGAAGGGGTTTCATTAAGCAGGTGGATGAAAATTACACAATATAAATTAGACAATACAGAACTCCCTGCTTTCCTCTGTGACCCTGAGAATGGTGCTTTCAAGGGTGCATGTACTTTCTCCCCTTTCCATGAGGAAAGGGAGGTGAGCCCCCCAACTTCCCATCCCCCAGGAAAGCAGAGTTGACCCCCTCCACCACTTCCCAGAGCCCCTGATCTTCCCTGAACTCGACCCCCTGACCCCATCCATCACTTCAGAAAAACCTTTACATCCCCCCCCAAACTGCCAGCTGGCTGCAAAGACCCTCAGATATCCCAGGAACGAGTTAGAAAGACCTACCATGGCACGAAAAAAGCAGGAACGCTTCCACATTGGTCCAAAACTGCTTCGCTACAGACCCTACACACCCTGCTCTGACCCGCCCCCCCTTGAACACCCCGGGGCAGCTCTCAAACCACACCCCCCTGCCTGCAAATAGTCAACTAATCGCATAGGGCTGGTTAATTAGCACCACACCCAGGTGGTCGATCATCGATGAGTAGTGGACAATTACCCCCTTGTGCTGTCAAAGACCTGACTCTGTTCCCTGCCCCCCACCAGTTTGGACTGCAAATTCCAGAAAACATCTCCTGTACCTGACTAATGAATCAGGTGTGTTCGCGCAAACCCTGAGCCCAAGGATGAAAGGAGGAGATGAAGATTTCCCTGGCTGATCCAGATTTTTCCACGGATCAGGATGCTCAGTTCTACCAGGCGAGACGGTCCTCCTGGGAGCAGGAGGACCAGCAGAGCAGGAAAGCCCAGGAATTAGCAGAGATGCTTTCCTGCAAGCACCTCATCAGTATGAGGAATGCTACCTTGGGTGCAGGGCCAAACCAGCATGTGTTTTCAGCAGCCCAGACAGAAATAGGGAAGAAAAAGATGCAAATATCTCAGGAATGTGCCCGGCAGTCTTTTGTGTGAGCACATTAGAATACAATAGAAATGTGACTAAAAAAGACTCAACAGAATAAATACTGCACTTATAATAGGCCTCAGGGAGAGAAAGAGATTTAATGGCAACATATTAAATGTAAATCAACACAAAAGGTAACTGGAAAAGGGAAGAGATATACCAGCTTAGGGATTATAGCACAAAGCTGTAATATTTACTCACGAGATTAAGGCACTTATAGGAAATGAAATATTGTCCTTTGGTAATAATTCAATCCCTCGCCTTTATCCAGGAGGATTGGACATATCAAGCTATTTGAGAGATGCAGACATAAATTCACACCTATTACTAGTGGAGAGATGGGGACCTGCATCTGTCACTGCTCTACAAGAACTCAGTGGTTTCCAGGGGAAACTCATCTCGGAGCAACCAAAGACTTCAGAGCTGCCTTCACATCCCTACTGACACCCAGCAGCACCAGAGCTGCTCTGACCAGGGATTTTGGATGCCTTCTGATTTCCCAACCTCAAGCCTTTACCTAGACCGGCTACTTGTATGGCTCCCCGATCAGCAACGCATCTTTAGCACCTCACCATGTTCCATAGACTCTGCAAACCCCTGGTGAGGCTGGGAAGTGCTATTATCTCCTTTAAACAGGCAAGGAACAGCGGCTGGAAATATTCCGCCCACGGCATTGTCTCACGGCTCTGGAGGCCTGCCCAAAACCCTTAAATGAAGCAGGGCACTGTCGGGCTCAACTGCTCCTCACCAGCCTGCAGAGAGAACTTTGTGTTGCCAAACCTGAGACGTCCTGATGGCTGAAATGGACAGTTGAAGGTTAAAAATATAACAAATTTTAAAAAACCAAACAAACAAACAAACAACAAACAAAACACAAACAACAGCGTGGGGGGGGGGGGAAACAGCCAACCAAATAGACAAACAAAAACCGGAGGAAAAAAAAAAAAACAGGTGGAAAAACATAAAGAAAGAAGGGGGGAAACAATGCTTAAAGTCAAACAAGAAGTCTTCATCATCCTTTACGCCAGACACAGGGAGGCAGGAAAGCCAGACCTCCCTGCAGAGCTGTCTCCTAGATGTGCTCATGTCTTGGAGAAACGTCCCTTTTCCTACGTTACTTTTTTTAATAAGCAGCTCCTGGTGGAGTGAAGTATATTGGCACTCCAGTGCTGCTGCTGCAGGCTCGGGGGAGCGAGCCCAGCCGGGGAAACGGAGCGTCAGGAGCTCGCACCGAAATGAGCCTCCGCTTAAAAGCTCCCAGGTTAATTCCGGCTGACGATCAACAGCCTCTTCAGCTGCCACGTCTGGGGCGTCCCCCTGAGTGCTCCTAAGCCAGAGAGCATCACACAGCCCTGAAGTGGTTAATTCCACTCAGAGAAGCTGACAGACACAGTCCCACTCTGCTCTTTATTTAATAATAATTATCCGGATAGTAAACGCGACCCTGCTGTTTTGCTCACTTAAATTTTTTTTGTTTCCCCAGCGATGGCAGTGTCACTTCTCCCGAGGCAGCCTCCCCCACTTGGCAGAGTTAAATTGCATTCTGATTCTATTAAATGGTACTAAATGTCTTCAAAATCAAAGAGCAAATATAATTTAAGTGCCATTTGGGTCTTCCCACAGGTTCTCAGCTGTTCACTCTGCAGCCAACCTGTAGAAAGCTGCCTGGTGACAGGGGTATAGTTTAAAAGGAAGCACCAGCCGGGATATACAATAGAATTCCCCTCCACACCACCTCCTTTATGGAAATCCACAATGCACTGTGGTAGAGTGCTATAATCAGGAGAGAGGAAGGGAGAGGGATGACAACAGTGCAGCCAGGGCAGGAGAGCTGGTGACAGCACTCCGCATGCTGGCACTGGAATGGGGTCCATGCCCAGGGCAGGGAAAAGGAGGCTGAAGAAAAGTAGGAACCCTACAAATCTCACCTGGATCCAGATCTCACCATGACGCCACATTCAGTCCAAAGATGCTGCCCACGCCAAAGCCCTGGGAGCCCACAGAGCAAAGCACACCCCACTGCCCTCAAAGCACCCCCTGACCCTGCTTGTGCAGCCAGTCTGGCAGGACTGAGGGGGGGGAAAGGTTTCAGCAGGGATGGGATGTGTGGCAGCCCTTCCAGGGAGATCCCAGGGGGAGCAGCAGTTGGCAGGCAGGGAAGAAAGGGGGGAGAAGTGATTTCTCCAGCAAGAAAGAATCTGAAAGCAGAAAGTTAGGATGGTAAAGAAACCTTAAGGTGTCGGTAATGTATTGCAATTTCAAGGCTGGTTTTTAAGGGCAGGGGCTCAATAGAAGCAAAAAGCACTTAATTAAGGTTTTCAGAAACACCAATTGACTTGAGGTGCTTTCACACTTCCAGCAACTACCAACCAGGCGTGTTTGAAGGCAAAGTTCACCACAGAGAGAGGAAAACTCCTTTAAAGCACCCGAGGTTGGGTACCAAACTGGGAATAATCTCACGTTCTTGGCACAGGGCATCACTCTGCTGGCTCCAGCCGAGCTAGAGCTCACCTACAAGCGAGCAAAGCTGCAGCCAGCACACCTCTGCGAGGAGAGGAGGCAGCCTGCCAGCTGACAAACCTGCTCCTTAGCTCCTGCTGAGGAGAGAAACAGTCCTGGGTGCAGAGCTGGCATGGCACCGAGGGCAGAGCTGAGCCCAAACCATGCCATCCCCACCAGCCAGAGGGAAGGGAAGAAATACGACTGTGTACAGCCTTCCAGTCTAGTGGACAACAAAACAATAGCCTTTCCATGCTGGATTCTGGCAAGTGCTTTCTCTCTCCCCCTTCCCCTCTGCTGCCGTGTTACGGATGGACCCAGTTGGCTCCATCAATGCCCATCTTATTCTGTCACCGCCTCAACTGACACCCAGGGCACAGCTGCAAATGTGAGGGTGATAAAAACGTGATGAAAAAATTGGACACATAACACAGAGCATGATTTGAGCATCAACAAAAGCCACCACGAGGCACAGCTCATCTGGAGTTGTCCAGACCAAGAGGACTTTTGCTCTTCTGCTTCCTCAGCACAAAGCCACAAATAGTTCAGGCCCTTGCTCTCCCCCTTGAGCTGGTGGAAGTGACTAATTGTATTTTGAGAGAGGAGAGAAGCAAATCATCACTCGAATCATCTGCACTAACTCCAATAATAGCTGATCTTCCTGCAACGATCTGCCACGCAGCTCTCAAGCTGCTGCCTAAGCCTCATTAGGCAGCAAATGCTGTGCAAAGGCTCTGTAAGGTCAGAGTCCAAGGTCATGCCCTGCCAGGCCTGTGGCTCCTTTCTCGAGCCACAGCAGCACCCCCTAAAATCACTGAACTGCCAGGAAATGGGGCCTGATTGCAGCAAGGAAGAAAAGCATCAGACAAACATCTCGGCAGCTCAAATGCTGTGGGGAGCACACAGGAGCAGGCAGATAACAGCTCTCCAAAAAGTACTCTGGCTGCTGAAGAGGTAACTCTGACGTGAAGCTTTGGAGGTTGCAAATGGAGCTTTTTGTGGCGGCTCTAAGGGCACGGCATCAGTTGCCAGACCGTCCCCCAAGCAGCACCATTTGGGGGGGAGCAGCCAAGGGGGCTGCAGCATTGCCAGCACCTCGAGGACAGCAATTCCTGATCCTTGGTCATCTTTCCAAGCCTTTATCCCCACGCTTGGGGACACTCAGGCCCTGTTGGCCGGTTTGAGAGCCAGGCAGGGGTTTCCTAAGGAAATCAAAGGGTCGGCATGGATGCAATCACTTATGATTCCTGCAAAACAGCCCTAAGCCCCAAGGGACAATGCTCTAGACTTGAGACACTGCTCCAAGTGACAGCACAGGAACAATCTCTGGATATTACACTGACTGGCACCCAAGGCCTTTGGCAGGTGTCCTCGTCCTCTCCCACTTCCCTTGCAGCTCAGCCCAGCCACGGGAGAAAACACAGACACGTTTTTACGCCTGCATCATTCCCCTGTAGCGAGAGCAGCCCAGGGTTTTTAAACATTCAACACTGCCTGCCCAGCCTGGCCTGCACTACAGAGCTGCTCAGATCAAAAGATCCTCAGCTCAGAAGATTAAAAGGCTCCAGGGATGGGTAAGAGGATGCAGAGCTCTTCACCCCGAGGTGGCTGGCCCCGTTTCTAGGTCACAAACAAGCAAAAAAACCTGTCTGTGCCGCAGTGGAGGAAGCAGCCTGCTTGGCCTCAGCTCCTGGCTGTCAGCTGTCCCCTTCTAGGGGACAACCAGGAGCTGGGCTGGCACCGCTTCGGCACATAAACATCCTCAGGGACCCCAGACGGGCTGAGGGCTCCCTGTGCGCCCGCGAGGAGGGGATTTGTGAACAGGGGACATTTTGCAGGGGTAGACTGACCCCAAAGCCCACACCTGGGGGCAAAGAGGGATGCCCCTCTGCGGGGTGCAGGAGGGCCAGTCTATCGAGGGACGCTCCAACCCTCCCCGTGCAGCCCCCAGGGGAGAAAAGTGCCAAATTCACACCTCGGCTCCCTCCCCGACAGCTCGCAAGCCCGAAATCCTTGGCGGGGCTGGCAATCTGGCACTTTCTGCCGGTGCCGACTGCACGTTCGGGGAGCGGCGTTAAAAATACCCCTGCGTGAGCGCCCGCCCCGCCAGGCCTCCCACGGGCTCCGCCGGGCCCCCCCTGCGCCGGTGGCGCTGCCGCAATGCAGGCGCTCCCCCTGCCACCCTCCCGGCTCATTTGCAAGGAGAGGTGGGCAACAGATGGAAAGAGCCCTCCACCATCATCTCCTGCTCCATTTTTAACCTCATCCCCCCCCCACCCCGCACACACGGCCGGGGAGACGCTGTTGAGGAAGAAGGTGGTGCTTTCAAGTAACCCACCCCCGGGCCCGTGGTTGTGGAGCTCTGGGATATATGTTTAACTCGCAGAACAGAGGGGAAGAGCCAGCAGGACTGTGTTTGTAGGCTGGATTCAACAGCCTGGGTTCAGTGAGGGAGAGGACTTTTAGGAATTTTGGGGAGGCTCTCATCATCTTGGGGATGAGTCATCTGTTGTCACAAGGATGATATCACAGTTACTATATCCTGTACCAAATGTTTCTGTCCTACGGAGGTTACGTCATCATCTCAATTCCCTGGAGAATGCCAAAGATGGGACAATTCCTTTAGGAGCTGATTAAAGTCACCTTCAAAGTTTAAGAGCCTGAAGAGAGCTCTAAGTTGGTCCCTCTGTTCAGATTTTCCTGAAATAGGAAGAAGATCCTCTCCTAAAACCCCCCAACCTTCACCTCAGCCGATTCTTTCCTTCTAAAAGGTGGCCAGTCAAGCAAATCCCCCAGGTTTCCCCTATCACAAACAGATGCAAAGAGTAGGCAATAACTCTTGGATCACTCGTGTCTCCCTAGTGAGACTATGGAGAAACTTGGGCACCTACCACAGCTGGACTTCTAGGGAGCTAAAAGCAGGTGCTATGAAGATAACCCCGAGCCCCCAGAGAAAGCATGTTTGTAAAGTAGTTCTCCAAAAACGGCGCGTTTATAACTTTGACACCTGCCCGAATTTACAAGCAACAATTTCTGAGGCATGAAGGGGAAAACAGTTTGACTGGGCTAAAGCCTGCTGAGCTGCAGCAGATGGCTTGTGCAAGAGTGGGGAAGGAGGAGAGATCTCTACGCAGCTATGAAAGGTTGCCTCCTCTTCTTAGTCTGCTCCTTCCCCACCTCCTTTCCCCACACTCCTCCTCTCCGAGACAGAGAACTATGCGGGAAATATGCTGGTGAAATCCCACACAAGGCGTTACTTGACTGACTTCTCCAAGTTGCTTCGCTCCCATCCAATTTATCCTAACTTTGCAAGCAAACTGTGGCCCACCGGGAGGAAACTTGGCCGTTCTCCTCGGCGTTTCACGTCACGTAAGACTTGCCCTGCTGCGCCTCGGCAAGGGCTCACTGAGTTCTTCGCGGGGACCTCGCGCGGCTCGGCAGCCCAAGGTGAAACCGGGGAGGCTCCCAAGCAGCGTGGATCGAACCCCACGGAAATATTTGTTACCAGGCTCCGCCAAGTGAGACCACCAGGCTCCTCGTGGCTTCAGTTACGACTGGCAACCTTCCACGGTGTTAACAGAACTGGTGTTTCCGTGGCACCTTTCGTCCCGCAGGCCCCTGAAGTCACAGCCCGACGCAGACGTGGTGGGACATGAGGACATCGGGATGTGGCCACTTGTGGAGCGCGATGCTCCAGCTTCCAAGGCAGCGAGCAAGGCTGGCCAGGCTTCATCCTGCTCCTGCATTGCAGGGGTACCCGGTGGGGCTGGCACTGCCATCACCACGCTGACACACACAGCACCAAGCCTGTTCTATCCAGCTCGAAGCAGAAGGTAATGGCTGGAACTGGAAAACGAGCAGCATATTCCCAGTCTGATCTCCTGACTTGGGTTCTTTAGTGCCTTGTTTCTCATGCCATTTATCTTCCCATTTAGATGTGTATAGCTTTCCAGTTTTTCCTTTTTTTTTTTTTTAAGTGCTTTTTCTCTCCTTTGTAGAGAAACCTGCCCCTCCTGCACTGGCTCATTCTCCACCTTGCCCTGCATGCTAATGGGAAGTGACACTGTGAGGAGAACAACAACCTTGGGGGGGGGTTTTCCAATAATCTTCCTTCTTCCCCCTGCACTGAAGCTTTTCCCAGTCAGAACAAGCTGCAAGAAGGGAGCAGGAAAAAACACAGGGAAGCCATCCCCTCAACACACCCCTCCGTGCCTTATCTCAAGGTCACCTGCAGCTGTTCGACATATTTTCTCCAGGCTGCTCCCTGGCAGCCACAAAACCTCCTTCGAGCAACAGAGGAGCCCTTCCAGGAAGGAAACAATTTTCCTCGATGGCGGAGGAGCAGAATTATCCATTTGGAAGAATGGCGCCTCATCAAGCCTGACACGCACAACAAAGGCAGCCGTCCTCCAAGGCCATCGGAGGCACAGCAAGGCGAGACGGGCGGAATCCCACGAAACATCATTTAGAGGTATAAAATATTCACCACAAATTGCGATGCCGCTCGGGACCCGCGGCGTTCAAAGGGCTGAGAAGAAAGCAGAGCCTCAGCAGTGACACTTGGCTCCCCAGCAAAACTTTCTTCCAAAGCCCCGAGGAGAGACGAGAGGCCGGACGCAACGCTCCGGCGGCGATGATCCACCACCCCCCCCCATCCCGTGCTTTTAATCAGCATCTCCCCCAGTATTTCACCAAGAATATTAATATCTTTAACCCCGTTTTACTAGGCAGAAAGAGAAATGAAAGATGTTTTAGAGCACAGCTGCCTCTCAGGCACTGGAATCCGGATCTCCAGCCATTAGGCGACGCTTCCAAGAGATAAGCATAAAGCAGGAGACGAGGAGGCAGAAAACTTCCACAAAGCCCCAGAGGAAAGAAGCAAGGAAACGTTCTCTTACAGGTGGGGAAATTGCTGTGTATTTATGAGGTTGCTTTAACGGGGAGATCAGACCAGCGTTTGATACCAGGGATGGAGCCAAGTACCTACACCCCCTGAGCTGAAGGTGACAACCACCTGGTTATCCATCAGTTACCTTTCTAGTCTGTATTTGACCTGAACTAGCACTGCAGGGGAGATTCACCCATCACTCAGCAAATGAATTCCCGCTTTCTTTTTTTCTTCACTTACTTTATTTCTTTCTTTGTCTCCTACCACACCCCCAGATTTCCCGCAGAAGGTGAACACTTCCCATGGAAATTTCACTTCTGATGAGAACCCAAGTTCCTGTCAAAAAAAAAAGCCTGATTCCCCTAAAAAATTTTCCACCAACTCTAATAAGTAACAATTACACTTGGATCTGAACCGCCCCTGGCTTGGTTTTGTTGTTTGCAAACGCTGCTGGAGGCTTTGCCCACCTGTAGTTATTATTTCATTGCTTTGTTCCTGGCTGTCAAACTTCATCTCTTTTTTTTTTAACCTTAACACCATATGCTTCCTAATGAAAAACGTCTCCATATTCACACCTGAAATTAGAGTCTTGTGTCAGTGCTCTTTCACAGAGCCCTTATGGAATTTCACTCCAAGGCTCAAGGAAAATGAAAAGGTGAGAGAGGAGCATTAAAGAGAGAGAAGACCCTTTTCTTCTCATCTCCCTGCCTGGCTGTGCAGCAGAAGACACCTTTCACCAGAGGTCTGGGCTTAGGCTTTATGGGAAATTCAGGTTTCAAAAGGGAGGGGTAGAAAAGCGTTTGGGCATCACTCACCACAGCCACGAGGGCTGTCTGGGCTCTTCCACTCGGAGCATGGGCTGGGAAGGTCAGCAAGGCTGCCTGCTCTGAGCTGAGGAACTCTTTAGCTGTAAAAAGGTGCCCAAGAGCCTCTTCATCTTGCCTCTTTTTGGAGGTGACCTTGCTGTTTCAGAAGATTGCCCTGCGATATTCGATTTACTGACTCCCCTGTGATATTTGGTTTACTGTTTCCCCTTGTCTTTCTGAAGGGCTCAAAAGCAGATAACCACCCCACAGGCTTGGCAGGCAAACCCCAGGTAAAGCTCCAGCAATGGGAATGAAGCTCCTGCAATGGGAATGATGCCCCTGCAGGCAGGTTTCCTGAGCAACACCCAGGCACAGAGAGGTCAACACCACAGCTCACCAGCTCAAGCCCGCTCTGCGGCACACCATGTCCTCAACACCACCGAGGATTCATGCCAAGGACGGGAAGTTTCAGAAGTTTCCAAGGAAACCTGACATGCTTTTGCAGGAGAACTGGAAAAAGCAGACAGCACACTGCTTGCAATCAGGGCTGAAAGAAGCCTGCACGGCTGGGAAATGGATGTTTATTTTACTTCTTGTCTGCAGCACTGGACAGCTGAGCGGGAGAGGCTGCGGGTGCCGCCGCATCCCTGCTCGGCACGCGCAGCGGGGAAGGAGCCCGGCTTGGCATCGGAAACGCGCTCGCCATCAAGCTGTGCCTGGCCATGAGTCACCTCCTCGGCCCCTGCTCCTGCCAGCGCCGCTTCAGAGCCCGGGCTGGGGGCTGTCAGCAAGGCTTTCTCTCTGCTCCCAGCAACCACTTAATGAGCCAGCGCGTGGAGTGGTTAATTACACCGTGCTTTGCATATTTGTCATTCTTGAGTCCCGGGAAACTGAGCGGAGCTGGAAGGGCCTGGCGTGAAACCTGTGGGCACCCAGAGCTCCAGCAGTCCCTGATGACAGCCCAAGCCCCCAGATAGTTTCAGCAACTCAGTGTGGCCCTAAAAATACTTTACAAAGGACAAGGGGGTCCAGGGTTCCCGTTCTACACCAACAGCGAGGCCAGTTACAGCACCTACTCTTCCCTGCTGGGTATCACAGAATTGGGAGCCCCTGGTGGCCTAGTGGTTAGATCGCAGGACCTTCACCACTGAGGCCTGGGTTCGATTCCAGCCAGGGATACTCCCCGGGCAGGTGGAGCTCGTTAGCCCTGTAAGGCAATCCACC
>JAWMRA010000063.1:3000906-3047508 GCA_035584735.1 Pseudotriccus pelzelni
CTCACAGCCAAGAATTCCTTCCCAATATCCCATCTAACCCTGCCCTCTGGCAGTGGGAAGCCATTCCCCCTTGTCCTATCAAGTTTATACGTTTATATGTTTTGAATTACATATTTTTATAAGTTATCCAATTCAAGTTCTTGATGTTTTGCCTATTTCCTTGTCTCACCCCATCGCTGAAGCAGCTTGTCACTGACAGTTCACAAACTCCCCTGTTTATTTAGATTGTCATGCAGATCTACTTAGAAAGAAAACACTTTCCAGTCAAAGGCTGCTTCAACATTTAGGAATGTCTTGGGGCAGAAGACAGGGCAGAGATTGGTCTGCAACGTGCACTGGAGTTAAAGGCAGGAAAGTACATCTGCTGCTGGTGGTTGGTACCAACCTGGGGCTGTGTCCACACCTACAGCTGGTGCTCGTGGTGCTGGACATTTGGGAAATTGGGAACTTGTAAAATCCCCAAATTTTAACATGTTCCTCCATAGGAGTTGCAGCTGGGGCTCAAAACGGGGAGCTTGGACAACCAGACAACCAAGCAAGTCTTGGCAGTGGATACAAACTGCCAAAACTTCACTGGAAAGGAGAAAAATCAAGGAAAAGGGAAATTCTGCCCAGAGCCAGTTCCCAGGAAGCAAACATCACCCATTGGAAAAAAAAAATCCAAAACGAAAAAAAAGGGAAAAAGGAAAAAAAGGAAAAAGAAGTGAAAAAGGAAGAAAAAAAGAAAGAAATTGATACTTTACCTGCAGTGTCCATGGGGCTACTGGAATTTCATCTGGCTGGGAGCTGGTTTCTGGCCAGGTGTGTACACTGTTTTTCTCCCAGGTAACACCTGGCCAGCGAGCTGTGGACAGTGTCACCCTCCTGGCTCGCTCCCACTCATCCTTGAGCTCCTTTATTCTGTCACCTGAACCACAGAATTCAGAATCACCTTGGAGAGATTTAAAAGTTCGTTAAGAGTGCACGGCTCATTTTTTATTGGGTTCTCCACCTCATTAGACTCAGAGGGCAGTTTCTGAAATAAGAGTGCCAAGGTGTTATTAATAGGCCTCATTAAGCAGAATAGATCAGATCTAATCACAGGTACTACTCCCTGCCCTGTGACACCCAGAGGATCTTTCACATTAAGGCAGAGCTCACAGCAAAGTATAACTGTAATTTAGATCTGTTTGCTGGTCTTCCCTTCCCAAAAACAAGACACAGGTGCCCCATGGGAAGCAGAGGATCTCATGCTGTGACCTGCAAGTTTGAGTTCACTCCGATTTATTTCTCAAAATAACATATTGTTACGGACCTTAATCACATATAATTTCCCTTTGACCATGTTGAGACTTTCATAAACAGTACTGGGGTTTTTTTTCTTTGCTGGTAATACAGTTTGTTTTCTATCAATTCCACACATTCCTTAGTCAGTGGAAAGGCTCCATGAAAAACGTAATCAACAAGAGGTTAATAGGCATTATAGCATATTATTATGAAAGCTGTCAATTCACATTGAGAAAAAGGGGGATTTTTTGCTACGATTGTAATTAAATTTTAATGCTGACTAGCTGCTACTCCCTGCACAAATTAGGACCAAAAGAGGCTCTGTGCTCAAGAATCAGAGTTGACAAGATTCTCGTTGGGAGGACAAAATGAATCCAAAATAACAAAGGGACTTCAGAAGAGCTCCATATGAACTATTTTGAAAAGTCGCACTGGAGTACTTCTTCCTTGCCAAATAAATTGATTTCTAGAACGAAATATCTGGGAATAAAGCCCGTTACTGTTTTATTTCAATTTTTGGTTACAATAAACTTCAAATATTTTCCTCTTTATGACATATTGTACATATTATATTGTACTTAAAACACATATTAAAATGATCTGTGTTGGGTACATTTGCCTTATAAAAGCCTGAGCTGTATTTCCTCCCTAATACTGTTCTTAGTAACATTTTGGAATAAATCTTGAAATCTGTGAACATGAAATTAAACTCCTCGATAAGCCAGGTTTACAGAGGTGTGGATTAAGGTGGTCTTTGACAGATCTCAGTGGATCCTTCACTTCTTGTAGAACAAAGTCACTCCCAGTTAGGAAAATTTAACTTCAGGCACTGAGAGCAGAATTTAGGCTTCTCTCAGCTAAATGGGTGTTACATTCAGTAGCTTCATACTCAATAATGAAAAGGCTTTGCCTGCCTGCCCACAAAAAACTATTAAGAAAAAAGGGTGTATGACCACCACAGCATTTTAAGGAATAAATTTCTCACAAACATATTGATATTAAAGCCAAATTAATCTCAGTGGTCTTCTGCAAAACTGTCTTCTGCATGAATACAGCTGCTTGTGTCACCTCCAGTTTAGCTGTGAGAATAAATGTTGGAAGTAAGACTTCCCAGCCGCTGCTGAACTAGAGGAAATTATGTTTTACATGATGAAACCTTGTTGATAATCACAGTTCAGGCTGTTGTGCCAAAAATAAAAGGTTGCAGAAGTAAAAGAAAGGTATCGGAAGGAGGTTGCAAAAATAACCTCACTTCTGGTGCTTCTTGGTTGGACTGGGGCTGCTTGACTTTGCAATTTTAATGCTTTTTCAAGATTTTCTTGAACCTTCCTTACAAAGCAAGCATATCCTTTCCGTTTTAATCTTGTTTTCTATTAACC
Organism: Pseudotriccus pelzelni; assembly: GCA_035584735.1. Classification (NCBI taxonomy): domain Eukaryota; kingdom Metazoa; phylum Chordata; class Aves; order Passeriformes; family Tyrannidae; genus Pseudotriccus; species Pseudotriccus pelzelni. Next base: position 3,003,552 of record JAWMRA010000063.1, read on the forward strand.
ATAGCAATGTATACAGTCAGATTAGCTGATTGATCTCTCACCAGATGACTCACACTCAGCACTTAAAGCTGGACAAAAATGGCCCGACTTTCCATTATTTCACATTTTTCTTTGAGACTGATCTCATCTTATTATTGAAACCATATTCCTGACAACCCCAGCAGGATTTGTACCTTACTTTTTAGGAGCTGGTTTTGCCTGTGAGCGTTTTCTTCCGAGAGGATCCTCGATGATGTTTTTATACTGTGCATATAGTTGGAGACAGACAGTTTTGGTTCGAGGACGCCCTGTGCTTGGATCTCTTTGGATTTGGAGGTGTCTTTGGAGGGATCCCTCCTTTTTGATGAGCCAGCAGCAGTGATTGCCTCTCTGGATGCTGCATCTGGAAGAATGCAGCTCCTCTTCCTGCTTCCCCACAGCATTTGTGTTCCTGTGAAAAACAGAAAAAAAAAAAAACCCGAATTCCATATCATGGGAATACTTCTCTTTTTTTCACAGTTCACGTGATTTTTCTTTCCTGCAAAACTGCTTTCAGAAATATATGTTAAAAGTTGCACTTGCCACAAGTTTTATCAGGATTGCTGTGCAGCTGGGCTGTAACAAAAAGTTATTGGCAGAAATAATCACAGAGGGGATAAACAATCTCAGACGGCACTATTCAGAAAAACACACTGCCCTTCTAAAAAAATACACACATACTCTGCATCAGTGAGCTGAGATACCTCTGACAAAAAGCTGTGTTATGTGTCTTTGTCTTGCCTCTTATTCACTTAAGAGGAAGGACATGGACCTCTTGGAGTAAGTGCAGAGGAGGCACCAGGATGATCAGAGGGATGGAGCAGCTCTGCTGGGAGGAAAGGCTGAGAGAGCTGGGATTGCTCAGTCTGGAAATAAGAACGCTCTGGGGTGACCTGACTGTGGCCTTCCAGGACCTGACAGGAGCCTGCAGGAAAGATAAAAACTGAAAGTGAGTCGGTTTAGATTCAATATTAGGGAAAAAATCTTCCCTGTGAGGGTGGGGAGGTCCTGGCACACGTTGCCCAGAGAAGCTGTGGCTGCCCCATCCCTGGAAGTGTCCAAGACCAGGTTGGACGGGGCTTGGAGCAACCTGGACTAGTGGAAGGTGTCCCTGCCAATGGCAGGGGATGGAATGAGATGAGCTTTAAGGTCCGTCCCAACCCAACCCATTCCAGGATTCTGGGATTCGGTGAAATGGAGGCCTTGGGGGGTATAAAGATGAGGACTTGCTCTGGGAGCTCACCTGGAGGGAGACATCAGCTGAATTTCCCTGGGGTGACCTTGGTGAAGTCACAGAAATGGCTCCAAGAAAATTACTGAATCCCAGCCAGAGGAGTCTGCAAGAAAGGTCCTAAACAGAGATCACCCTTTTTATCTTCAGGTGCCCTGATTTGAAAATGGAAGAAATGGCAGCTTCTTCATCAGCACCACTCTATGCCCATTCCTTCCTCAGTGAGAGCGGGGGCAGCAACAAGCAGGTGGATCCTGCACGACCACAGGATCTGCCTGGCAGGAATAAGGTGACACACAGCCAGAGGAAGGATGCCAGGGAGAGGAACAGGAGCAGATCCCCGCAGTGGGGCAACATTCACCACAGCTGGTTCATGAACAGCACCAACTATAACAGTTCAGTGGGGAGGAGGAAGAGAACTAGTCTTCCAGATTGTGGTAACGCTCCCAGGGACGACACAGCTCCAGGACCCTCCAACAGGAGCTGCCAGTGGGTTCCTGCACACAGGGCTGCTCAGGAACAACTCCTGCCGAGACAGCAGGGCAGATCCTTACAGATCCAGAGCTATGGTCTCCCCAGACGATCTCTGGAGATCAGGGAATACCCTCAGTTAGAAAGGAGGATGAGGGACCAACAGGAACCATTTGGAACCAACAGGAGGAGAAGTCAAAGCCAGAATTAAACCCCCTTGTTGGCCTCGCGTGAATAATTTCCACCGTGTTTCCTTCTCTCTGGGTTCTGGGGCAGTTGGTGGAAATAGGCTGTGAGGGATGTTTGTGTGGTGGGATTTTGGAAGCTGTGGGCTTGCAGGTACCCACCTGGCAGTCTCTTCTTAAAAATGGAGTTCAAGTCAATCAAAGGGACATGGACTGGACGAGCCAGCAGTGACCAGCATTGAAGCGGGTGGGATGGCCGGGCCCCGAGGGTGCTGCTCAGTGGCACCAAGTCCAGTGCAGAGCCAGGAACAAGCACTATCTACCAGGAATCAGCACTGGGACCCATCATGTTTAATGTTTTCTATAACTAATGGTCTGGATGCTGGGGTAGAGGGCACTCTCAGCAAGCTGGTAGATGACACCGAACTGGGAGGGGCGGTGCTGGGGCCAGGAGTTTATGCTTTTATGCTTCCTCTGCTCTGTCCTGCTCCCTGCCCTGCTTTTCCTCTTTGCAGCCCCTCTGTCCTGCTTCCTGTCCCCAGTTTTTCTGTCTTTATTTCTCTGTCCTGCTGCTTGTACCATAAAGTGTAAGAACTCCGTTTTTTTCAGTTGTTTTCTAACACTAAGTGTTGCTAAACAAGAGGAAGAGAGGTTGAAAGACTCTGTTTTTTGAGACTAACATATTCCCATGGAGTGCCCACCTTTGTGTGGTGATGGTTTTCTTCTGAAACACGATTTTGCTGGGCTGGGAGGCTGTACTGGAGCAGCAGAGGGAAGATATAGAGTCTTTCAAGGTAATGAAGTTGTAGCAACACTAGCAGGAAAAGCTCATTTCTTGCTAAATACTGCCTGACAAAAGTGGTAGCAAGTAAAGGCACCTGTGGATGGCTTTTTTGAAGCAGTATTCATACAGAGCTTTTGATATGGATTCCTGAGAAGGAAGACCTGAGTGCCTGTGCTCCAAGGCTGACAGTTGCAAGCCAAACCATTAAATTTATTTGGACCAGCCTTCACACCCCACGTCTCACCAGCACGTCCCCATTCTTGTGGATGAAACCCCAGCTGGGAAACCAGGCTGGTGCTGGGAGAAAGGTGTCCTGCACTGGAATGCAGGTCTCTGCAGCTCCTCTCACAGGTTGCAGCTCTGCGCATTCCACCCCGACACAAACAGCCAAACCAGGCAAGAACTCACTGCTTTTGGCAAAAATGTGTCTTTCATGCATTCACAAAACAATCCTCTTTTAATGTGCAGTACCCCTGGCACTGGTAACAGCGATACCCAAATGGTGTGGGCTGAGATGAGTCCAGCAAAATCCAGTTGTCACACGCAGAGGCACCGTCAGCCAGAGAGCAGCTGGGGCAAGTGGGCAGAGGTGAGGGGCCTGTGACCATGTGCCTGGACATCTGGGCGAGCTGTGCTGCAAACTCGCTGTTGGCTTGTCCCGGTGCTTCTCCGTTTCTCTGGGTGCTTCTGTGCAAATGGGTGTCAGAAAAGACCACTCAGTGATACGAATTAGGAGGACGGTGGGAGGATCACACCATGGAAACCTCAGCAGGGTACTGCCAGCACACCCTAGCTGCAAATACTTCATTGCCAACAGCAGCAGTGAATAACTCCGGGGAAAAGCCAACTCACGTGTCTCTCCTGCTCAGCAGGGACAGGACTGTCCCAGGCAGCACCACCCCAAGCAGCAGCACACCCAAGGCTGCTGCGGTGCCCAGGATGTGGTACTTGCTCAGTCCTGGACGAGCAGCCTTCTCCCCAGCATCTGGCCCTGCAGGACAAGAGACAACACCACAACATCACTGTGCTCTGCCCTAGGGGTGATCTCACAGCGTGTTCCATGAGGGTTTTTGTTCTCAGAGATCGGCGCTTCTGGCTCTGGTGTCGTAGCAGCGGAGGACAAGAAGGATCCCTCAAAGTCCTGGTGGAGAAGAGCCCGTCTGTTCCCGCAGGCTGCAGGGCAGGGCTGTGTGCTGGGGACCCACAGTCCATCCCAGCAGAGCAGTGCAGGGGTGCAGCAGATCAGCTCCAGTTCTCCCAAGCTGACATCCCCCTGAGCACTCACCCCCAGGACGTCCCTGAGGCTGAGCAGGAGTGCTGCTTTCTTGTATTGCCTCTCTTTCTATATCTGAGACTGGCATCCTGTCGCTTCTTCTCATCTTCAAGGCCTCCTTCTGCTCTGTGTCCATCTCTAGATAAAAGCAAGGGGCAGTTTAATTAGAGGTAATTATTCCTCATCAGGAATATGTTGCCATGTCCTGGGCACTTTGGCAAGGGGCAGTGAGGAGCCTGCTGTCCCCCCCAAGAACAGGAAAGCCACAACCAAGCTTTCTGAAATGCAATTAGAAATGGAGAGCCTGGAAATTACATGGCTTTTATAATATTTGGGTTTAATATATGGTTTTAATTGAATCTTTTAATTAGGTGTTTTAATTAATTAATCACAAGCTGCATTAGGCCTTAAATCTCTTTTGGTCAGCATATAGCAAAATAGTTGTCAGAAGCAACTTCTGGGAGAACACAGCTTGGGAAAAGTACTAAAACTGTGAGTTTTGTTAAACTTTGATATGCTTCAAGGAACAAAGTCTGAGAGAGAAAGATGTGTTGTTGAAGTTGGACATGTGGAACTACACGGACATTTTGCAGAAACCAGTAGATAAAGAAAAGAATTACCAAAGAATTCAGTATAAGTGCTGGATTCCTTCCCTACTGGAGGAAAAAGATACTAAATGGACTAAAAATGTGGACTTAATTAGCATGGAAAGTGAGAAATTAATAACCAGTAGAAGGTAGAATACTAACTAACGAAAGTGAATTATGTAATTAAGAACCAATGAACATTAATTTCTTTGTCTAAATTTGTCTTAAAAAAGGTCTAAATGGGTGAAAAAGTGATTATTGGTGTCTGTATGGAGGCAGAAACATCTGCAGAATCAGGGTCTGCATGACTTCCAACATCAGAAAAGGGCAGCCAAGATTTCTTGGCATGTCCTTTGTGCCTTGAGGCTGGGCTGGGTATGAGCTGCACATGAACTCAGCACACACCTCCTCCCAACACCTGGATACCCAGCACAGAGCAGCTCTGGCCAGTTATAGAATCATAGAATCATAGAATGAGCCAGGTTGGAAAAGACCTCCGAGATCATCCAGTCCAACCCTTGATCCAACCCCGTTGTGGTTCCCAGCCCATGGCACTGATGCTACATCAGTCTCACCTTAAAACACAGGGATGGAGACTCCACCCCCTCCCTGGGCAGCCCATTCCAGTGCCTGATCACTCACTCTGGAAAGAATTTCTTCCTCATATCCAACCTAAACCTCCCCTGGCACAGCTTAAGACCGAGCCCTTTTGTCCTACTGCTGGTTCCTGGGAGAACAGACCAACCCCCACCTGGCTCCAACCTCCTGTCAGGGAGTTGTAGGGAGTGATGAGGTCTCTCCCCTGAGCCTCCTCCTCTCCAGGCTGAGCCCCCCCAGCTCCCTCAGCCTCTCCTCACAGCACTTGTGCTCCAGTCCCTTCCCCAGCCTCGTTGCTCTTCCCTGGATCTGCTCCAGCCCCTCCATGTCCTGAACTGAGGGCCCAGAACTGGACAAGCACTCCAGGGGTGGCCTCATCAGCGCTGAGTCCAGGGGAAGAATCACTTCCCTGCTCCTGCTGCCACCCTGTCCCTGAGCCAGGCCAAGATCCACTGGCCTTCTTGGCCACTTGGGCACACTGCTGGCTCATGTTCAGAATATGCAATCCCAAGGCTTGACAGAAAACACCACGAGGATACAATCAGGATTGCACCCCCCCCATTCCCCAAAGCCGGCGGGCAGTATTGAGAAAGATGCTGGAAAGGAAGAAAAGCAGCCTGACAGCAGAGCTCCTGGATGTGAGACAGAAAAACGACTTGCTGCAGAGGGACTTCTGGAGGCATTTAAGTCCTGGGTGAGGTCCTGCAAGAAACGTTTCTGTTTTGACAAGGGGGCTGTGCAAGGTGGGAGCTATTGTGGTTTTCTCACGCTGATTTCAAAGCCTCGAGCAGAGGTCAGCGAGCAGCGCCTGGAGCGGTTCCCGCAGCCCCCGCAGGGCACGGGGACCCTTCGCTTCCCACCACCACGCTTCTACCACCAGCCCACAAGGACTTCTGGCAAAAACTGCCACTGCGCTGTCAAGGATAGTGAAAGAACAGGTTGAAAATGCGTTTTGTTTACGTGTGGGCAGCAAGACTAGGGAAAAGATTTATTTAAGACGTTAGGAGACGTTTTGAGCCCCTTCTCCCTCCCCTCCTCCATCCACTTAGCAGCAATCAGGCACTTTCCTTCCCAGCTTATCTCTCCCAGAATTCAGATTGCTTTCTTGCCTCCCCCCTCCACACCTGAAAACTTGGGACCTGGGTGCAGAACCAAGGAAAAGACCAGAGTACCCTCAACTTTAGGTGCAGGCTTTCCAGCCCGGCTGAGGCAGCACCAGCCCGAGCTGCTCTAAAGTCAAACAGGAAGAAAGGATGGAGTAAGGAGAAAAAAAAACAAAATTAAATTTTTTTAAAAAAAAGATTGAAAATTGGATCCATTTATTTCACTTCAACCTTCCCCAATAGCTGCTGGTTATTTACCATTATCTCTCCTTGCAGTGCTGGTGCTGAGCTGAACTCCCCTCCGCAGGCTGCTGACAGTCCATGATTACCAAGGAGCACAGAACTTGCTGCACAACCAGCCCGAGGAAGTCCCTCCATGCCAGAAAACACGAGTTTCCCTCGAGGGGGAAGCTGGGGAGGGGGACAAGAGAGCCATGCAAAACCTGCTGAGATCACACTGAGCTCACAGAGAGATGGATTCTCCTCCTGAGGCCCCAGCAAGGGTACCCTGAGCACCCGCTGCTCCCACCTTGCACCCACGGCTATAAATTTGGAGGTGCCACGCATAAATTTTCCCCCTCAGCAGGATTCTTGCCAAGGCAGAGCTGCTTCTCTGCCACACGCCACAGGGATGGCGACACAGCGTTCAGGTAAAGGGTATTGCTGCCCATGTCAACTACCTGCCATGCTTTATTCACCCAAGGTAGAATTTGCCTGGCCTGGCCAGGAGGGGGTACACACAGCATCTTGTGTTTCACAAGAATATATTGCCTCTTGGAAGAGCCTTAACCAGCTTGTGCCATCAAGTGTGGATGAAGGAGCACTGGGAATGACCCGCTGCACTGCAATGCACAATTAATCCGCAATTTCCCAGTTAGCTTTCAACAGCAGGGCAAGGTTGCCTCAATATTAACCCCAGGCTCCCAGAGACAGGCAGGATGTTTCCAAACCCATTCCCAAGAAAACAGCCCCGCTGATGAGACACGAAGTGAGAGGCAGCTTGGATGGGTTCCCCTGCAGAAATGTGCCCGTCACTTCCACCCGTCCGTGCCAGAGGCAGGCGATGCTGCTCAGCACAAATAAATCAGCCTGGGAGTGACTCGTGCCCCCAGAGCTGCAACACAGGCACTGTGAAAGCAAGGCTGACCAGATGAGGTCAGGGGAGCAAAGACAAGGGGCTGCTCTTTGGGTCTCAGCCTGGCCTTATTTTTCAAGCAATCCCTGGCCTCTGCCTCCAAACCAACGGAACGCTCCTAGAGCCAGGCTTTTCTCTTGACAAGTGGCCAGCTGGGGATGTTCTACACCTTAAACCTCATGCAAAACATACATAACTACAGCCCTTCACTACTGCAACCCCCCTCAAGCTTCCTTTGCTGCATCCCAAGAGGGTGCACTGGCTGCTCCAGCACCGACCCAGCAACCTCCCATCTGTCTGGGCAGGTCAATGCTCTGTCACCTTTCAACCTATCCCCGCAAAACAGAGGGCTCCAGAGGGAGTTGAGGGTGTCTTCCTAGATTTACGGCCTCTTTATTTATTTGTATTGATTTTTAAAAATGCTTTTGAAAGGGGAAAAGAAGAGCACAATGACTCTGCTGATCCCTGGAGGCCTGGCAGTGATTAGAGCTTAATGCATCCACTATTGCTCCGTGCACCTGGGGACACCCAAGCACTGTGCTTCAGCCAAACTGGGATGGAAACACCCTTGTCCCAGCAAGACCCAGCTTTCTGGAGGTGAGCAGCCAGCATGGGACCATCCCCATCGCCATGGATGGGCAGGGTCTGGCAGCTGGTGGGTCCTGCATAAGCTCCCAACTCTCCCTGCAGCTCCTGAAAGCCCCTCAGAAACACCTCCCTGAAGCGTGAAGCTCACAGGTTATGGCAGCCCTGCTGTGGCTCAGAGTAAGTCGTTGCAATGATTAATTACCCTCCCTTCAAAAAGTGGACACCACTTCTGTTGTAAATGAGCCCAGCTTCACCTTCCAACACTGGATCCTGACACACTCTTTGCTGCTAGATTAAAAACCTGTCTATTTTCAGCAACTTCTCCCCCACAGAGAAATACACAGACCACAACCAAATCACCTCTTAGCTCCCCTTTGATAAACTAACCAGGCAGAGATGCTTCCCTCACACTCCAAAGCGAGACTTACATGCCTTAATTTACCCAGACATTTTGTTTTCAGCTTCCTGTGTTGGCTTTTTTCCCCATTCTCCTTTGAAAAATGCTCTCTGGAGCTGCACAGTCCTGCTATAAAGGTCCTGTTCTTACACATAGTGCCACCTCCAAACTCGTGTTCCCAGAGACACTTCCTGCCCAAAGGAGTTCATATTTACATTGAAAGAGTGGCACAAGCTGAGAGAAAATAAGGATCATTATTCCTGTTGTCTAGATGAAGGAATCAAAGCACAGAGATGAAGAGATTTGCCCAAGGCCATGGGGAGTTTGAGGAGCTGCCTGTGCCTACCAATGCCAACAGTTATTTAGCAAATCAGAGTTATCGATAGGCAGCAATGAGGAATGTGGCTCAGCTCCTGGATTTGCTGCTCTGATGATACTCCAGGCACCTCACTGCCCTGACAGCAGGTATCAGACACAGAGGTATACAAGCTCCTCAGGATGGGAGGCTGCTTGTGGTGTTTCCCATCACAGGGAAGAAAGGAAAGGCCCTGCTTGAGCATCCAGGAAAAAGCCACATGGAGGAAAAAGCCACATTTCCCACCAATTCCAGCTGTACCAACAGCCCTGTGAGCTGGAAACACTCAGACCAAGGTCCAACAGCCACCTCAAGCCTCACCCCAAACGTGGTCTCTGCAAACCCTTGCCCGTGCCCTGTCTGACCAAAGGCAGGGGCACCTTTACATTACCAAAAGCCTTTGAAAAGCAGGTTGTGACTGTTCCTGTGCCCTTCGGAACAGGGACAGTCCTATTTCCCTCCCTGGCTTTGCAAAGCTCCGTGACTTTGGATGGAAACTCCCTGACCCCCCGCCTCCAAGAGAAACACCGTGTTTTGCTTTGCCATCTTCCCGGCGACTCAGGAAAGTTGGAAAACTGATTTTCACTTTTTTTTTTTTTTTTTTTAAACATCTGGCTTCCCCCCAAAGCTTCCAGTGGCCAAACATGACGGAGTGGTGTGACAGCCAGCCAGGATGGCAGCCTGTTCCAGCTGGGTGCTGGATGAGCAGCACTAATTCCACTCCTGTCAGGATACTTCCGATAGATGCGGAGATTAATGCAGCCATCGTAAGGCAGTTTTTTCCGTGCTGCCAAGTACCCATGGCCAATATGGTTCTCCTCACTTCTTTTGACACAGTCCCACTTCATTCCCTTGAGCTGCTGATTAAACAGTCAAAGGAGGTGAAGAGAGATCCCAAGAAACAGGATCCCTTTGCTTACTCCTCTCTGGAAAGCTGGCACGAAGGGATCCCACTTGCTAAACAGTTAAAAAGAAAATGGCCCAGCACAGCACACCCAAAGTGCACTTTAATTAACTCCAGATTGTTTTTTTCTCTCCCCCTCTTGCCTTTTTTAATTCCTTTTCTTCCCTGTCTCCGTGCATCAAGAACCAAATTGAGATGCAGGTGAATTCATTTTCATAAACTATCAGTTTCCATCAAATCTATCTAATCCATCTCTCTCTCCAAAATCCCTTAAGCAGAAGATCTCGCTCCCACTCTGCCTTCCACAGCTGTGTAAGCCTCGCAGAGCCGGCAGAAATACCAAGCGTGGGTGGCACTACAAGTTCCCAGCTCTCTCTAGATGTGAATATCACTGAGCTTACACGTCCCCGCCGTTCCATGGAAAACATATGGCTTTAATGTAGCACCAGTCACTTCCCATCAAGATCAAAGTTTAAATATATCCGCGGATCAGGGCGGGAACAGCAGGTGCTGCTCCTGGGTCCGGACCGAGGGGCTGACCTGGGATGGAGAGGAGACGCTCCAGAGCTGGAGCACAGCTGCAGGGACAGACTAGGGATGGACAGAGGAACTGGTGTTTGGGAAAAGGGTTGATCCAGCTGCTGCTCCAGGAACACACATCCCTCAGTGGCCATCCCTCCACATGGCGCAGCACCCCAAGAATTCCTACATCCAACTGGAGCATCCAGAGCAGCACACCAGCCTGATGCAGGCAACATCCCACAGCTCTGAAACAGCTGAAAACTCACAATCCACACCATGAGAAGGGCAGAAAGTCAACCAGCCCTGCCTTGAATTCCATACTGGCTTTCCCACAAGCTCCAGTTTGCACCAGTCCAATCTCTACAACCAAAGGACTTGGCCTGCCAGGCAAGGTGGTGGCAGTGAGCAGGACTGGGGCTGGAGAGGTAGGGGAGGAGGCAGGAGGAGACACTGCAGTTCCTTCAGCATCACCCAAACATGTTTATCAGGACTACACACAAAGGTATTGGCTGCAGGTTGAACGCAGTTCATGGCAAGTGTTTCCCAAAGCCGCTGGGAGCTGGAGGGCTCATCAGCGAATCTTAATTGGTTTTCCCTTAAAAAACTCCAAATGCATAAATTAAAGGAAAATAATAAACTCCTGCCTGGTATTCATTATTAATAATATTAGCACAGCAAGACAACAATGCAGAGCAACTTTCTGCAAATCCTCTCCCCCAAGATGGAGCAGCCAGAGGTTGGGGGGAAGGCTCTGGCACACTGGGGCTGGGAGGGGAGCCCAACTGCAAGGATGACATCCAAGGGGATAAGATTGGGGCTGTTACAATCTCCTTGGTGTTCATCATGTCTTGCTCCTGCCAGACAGGCCTCCTTCTGCTCATCTTTCACCTCCCCCTCTCCTTTTATTACCTCCTTTCCAGTGCAGGCACACACTGGGCAGCTCAGTTTCTCTGCACTTTGTAGCCGGCTCTGCCCTTTCATCCCGGCCTCGGGAGGCTCCAGCAAACCTCAAAGTCTCAGCCTGGCCCAGGCAAGGCAAAAATCAAAGCAATTTGCTGCTTGCTCAGGCTGGGGTTCTGATGCCCAAAAGCCTGGCACCTCCCAGGCCATCCCAGGGCCATTCCAGCCCCAGCAGGTGATGAACCTGCGTGGGACCGACCAGAGGGAAAGTGGGCAATTGACTGACAGCCAAAACTACAGCAGCAAGTCCAGTTTCCCTACTTCAGAGGAAGTTTTCCCTGCTCCCTGATATATTTGTTTGGGCTCAACAGTCATAGAATCCCAGACTGCTTGGGGTTGGAAGTGACCTTATAGACCATTTAGTTCCAACACCCTGCCATGGGGGGTACCTTCCACTAAATCAGGTTGCTCCAAGCCCTGTCCAACCTTGCTTTTAAAATAAGAGACTTTATCTTGGTAAAGTCTGCAGTGAATCACATCTCCTTTTCAAGCACTCAGTGATGCTATTTCCCAAGTTACGTGGCAAGAATCCAGTGGGTGAACTGAGGATAGGAGCCAGCCCCCTGCCTGTATAGCCAGATTTAATAAAGAAAACGCAAACCAAAACAGACCTTGCTCCTTTTGGTCTTGGTTTGTTGTTTGTTTTTTTTCCCTCTCTTGAACACTAGATTATTTATATTTTAATTAAAGTGAGCACAATGTAGCTCCGTAAGTGAGTTTGGCCGTGGAGCGTCGTCTCAGCTTGGGCTGGAAGATAAACAAGCTCAAATACTCTCAGTGTAGCCCTTTTCCGGGAAACACAGGGATCACGCTCACAATTCATCTTAAACCCTTGCAAGATGATGCCCATTAGAGGGAAGAGAACGGGTGTTAATGAGATGAAGTGCGAGAAAGGGGGGAAAATGAATAAAAGCAACAGCATGAATAGCACATGAGAGGCAAATGAAATAATTACTCTGCTCACCATTGTTACAACAACACAATAAATTTAATGTAATTTCTAAAGGCCAACCAGTTTTCTTTTTTACTTGCTGCTTCTTTTTTCTTTCCCCTCTTTTTTTTTAAGTTCCTTTTTACAGTTTCAGACTTATGCTTTAATTAGCATAACATTTAAATTAGCGAATGGAATCTTAATTAGCTGAGGAAATAGACTTTTGTTGGAGTGGTTGCTAAAACAAATAAATCCTCTTCCTCTTTCAAGAGCCATTTGCTTATGGCACATTTAATAGCCTAGTGTACCATAAACAATTTGAGACAAGGATAAGTAATTAAATTAGAAAACATGCCGACAGAAGTAGCCCAGCCTGGCCTTCTCAGAGCTACAAGAGGATAATGCAAACCTTCCTTCAGGAGGGAAAGTGTCCACGCTGGGATGCTCAGTTTTTGTTTGCACAACTTCAGTTTCTCGATGTTTTGGGTTGGATACTGGACGCTCAGGGGGTGGTTGACCCCCGATCTTAAAGGTAGGGCTCCCGTGGGAATGCAAGGAAAGAGTGGCAGAAAGTTCACCCAAAAAGAAAAACTGACATTTTCTCTTGTAAAAGGGCATTGCTGGAATAAAAAAAAGCCCAGGTGGTGAAGGTCTGGGAAGAGCAGGAGAGAAGCCACAAGACAAATTCCTACCAGAAACTCTTTCAGCTGCTGCATTTGTGGGAGAGCAGCTATGACATGAGACCCATGTCAGGGACCACCTTCTTGGCTTAATCTAACTTTGTTCCTATCCTGGTCCCTCTCTCCCACGTAGGAAACATCTCCCCCATCTTTAGCCACCCACCAGCTTCAGCACGGCTGGAGAGGGACCAGCACCTGGTACAAGGCACTCAGCTCACATATGCTGAAAACCTATTCCATTATGAGAAAAATGCCCTCAGCAGGAGGCTCTTCCCTCTCCCTGTGCCAAGACGGTGTCAAGTCAGGCAGCTCAGGCTGCAAGCACCCATGTTTTGCCTTTCCCACACTCTAAAATTAATTTTTGCCATCCCTAAAAAGGCTGGATCCTTTTGTGTTAAGGATTTAGGTACGAGGCCTGTGGATGAAACAGGTAAGACAGAGAGTACCAGGGCAGCACCCTCATGTGAACCTCTGCAGTGGTTCTGGGCACCCTTTGGAGGACACACTTCCAGGTCCTCACCTGCACAGCACGTACTTCACGAGCTGCGTAGTCCCAGGATGCAACGAAAATAATAGTCTTAAATCTCCTGCATTCCCAGCTTTTAAAGATGAGCAGAGATATTGTCAGTCAATAGAGGTGGGAAACAGCAAGACCCAGGAGAGAATGTACTCATACATCATCCTCAGCCTTGCAGAGGATTGGGAAAACCATCACATCCAAAGCATCCTACAGCTGATGAGCAAATCCCTGGGTGGCCCTGGGTGGCCTCTCCCTGGCATCCCTTTTCTCCAGCACAGCCCTGGCAGCTGGAGACGGAGCGATTCCAGCAGCAGGGCTGCTCTATCCCACTCCGGCCAGGCAACTGCAGAGAGCAATAAAAGTTTAATGGCTCCCAGTGGGTCGATTCAGAAAGAATGAAAACGCTATAAATCCAGCATAGTGCTTATGTGGAGCTTAAAAACAAACTGCTCCAATCACACTTAGCGAAGTCGTCCAGTCTTCACAGAAGACAGCGATGAAAAGGAAAGATTTAACCTTAGCCATGCCTTGGGCAGAGAAAAACAGAGTGTGGGCTCACTGGCAAGATTTTCTTGGCTTTGGTTGTATTTAGCGTGATGCAAACCTGTGTGTGTGCAACCCTGCCACGAGGGCTCATGCTCTAAGGCATCACCAGGGCTCAGGTACACACGGAAAATCGCCAGGATCAGGCAAACGCCACCTCCTTGGTTGCCAGACAAATCAGCCATGCTGAGAAGCCCCTTTTAAAGGCTTTTACTCCTCGAAGTTTCCCCATGTAAAACTCTCCCACACCCACTGTCTCATTCCTCCTCCCGGTGCACTGTAACAGCCAACGATTTTCAATAACAGCTCTCCCAAGGAAAATGCTCTATTACAGGTCTAACTCATTCCCAGACACCACTCTCTCTCCATCTTATCTCCCTTTATTCCCCGCTTCACTACACAGCTGTGGACTCTGGTGCCAGCTCCTTGGGAGGATGGGGAAAGCAAAGCTCCTTGTATAATCCCATCTCTCACAGCAGAAATGCCTTCAGAGCCGAGCGACTCCCAAGGAGGCAAAGGTGCTCCACAGCCCTATCCATCTTGTGTCCACCTGCTCCATGGTGCTAATGAAGCAAGGGATGTGGATGGCTACAAATAACAATTAGCCTCTGCTCTCCGGTGGGGAAAAAATTCCATCAGCAAACAGGAGCCAAACCCCAGCTTTTTCCACCCACGTTCTCCAGCAGCAGTGGCAGTGCCATCCTCTGGGATCACAAGTTATTTCTCACTCCTTAGCAAGCTGCTCTGCCCTCAGCAGAAAGAGCTGTGAGGTCTCGGGGAGGCTGAGAAGAGCAGCATTTCACAAGTACACCCAACACCCATCCTCACCCGACCTCAGTGGCCTGGAAAACCCTGGCCCCAGGCAACAAAACACGTCCCAAGCCAATCAAAAACCATCCAGGGAAGTTCAGACCCTTTCCCATCTGAAAATAGGTCATAACCCAACCTCCATTTTCCATTTCTTACGCATCCATCATCAGCAGAGTCAGAGAATTGTTTAGATTTTGGAAAAGACCTCAGAGATCGAGTACGACCTTTGAGACCAGCCAAAACATCCCACACAGTCAAATCCCAGGAAATATTTGCTCTACCTGCAGTGAGGGTTGATGGGATAAGTCAAGTGATCTTTGTTTCCAATCTCTGAGAGGGAACCTGAAAATTAATGAGGGCGCTTTGATACTGCTGGGATAAGGACATCCAGACTAAGGAGAGGTTACCCTCTAGCATCTCTGGGGACCCATAGACCAATAATTCTTCATTTTTAATAGCAAAAACCCTGCAAAATATTTTGACCCACCGCTTCTAAAGCCCAGAAAGCTCCTGAAATCCCTCACACACGGCTGCAACACCGCACCACATAAACATCCCTCTGGCAGAAGACAGAAGAACTGACTCTAATTACCAAAATTACATCTACATTGCAGCCACAGAAGCTGAGATGGCTTAAAACAAGCTGTGCCCTCATACTACCTTTTTTAGATATATATACACACACAAAAAAACCCCAATGAAGCCAAACAACACACCACAAAAAAAGAGACTCTTTGCTGGCAAAATTCCATGTGGCAGCCAAATTACATATTGCAACCACTAACCTTTTCTCCTTAGGATATTCCTAGCCCTTCCCTGCTTTGCTGTGGACAGAGGATGCTTGGGACACGAGTCAGGATGAGGAAACCACGTTAAGATGTAGCATCAGTGTCAAACAACTGGAGCTGGAGGGATGAGGTATCTGAGGGAGACCGAGGCAAAACCCCACCCAACGCCTTCACTCCTTTCACAGCACTGGTTATTTAGTTATTTTTTTAATTACACTTCAGCCC
Source organism: Pseudotriccus pelzelni (assembly GCA_035584735.1). Taxonomy (NCBI): domain Eukaryota; kingdom Metazoa; phylum Chordata; class Aves; order Passeriformes; family Tyrannidae; genus Pseudotriccus; species Pseudotriccus pelzelni. The sequence continues at coordinate 3,019,159 of JAWMRA010000063.1, forward strand.
CCTGGAACCCGGACACGCCCAAAATGGCCCAGCTTCATCCTCTAAGCCATTACTTCAGCAATATTTATAGTTTTCCAAGAACAAACAAACCCATCACGCCGGAGCCGGCGCGTTAATGGCACAGCCTCGGGATAGATGACTTTGGGGAAATCACTGCAGCGAGCGCTGAATGGTGATGGATAGAGGAGGAAAGGGGGGAAAGGAAAGAAAAAACAGCAGTCTGCAGAAACAGGGGGACAATTTGCCGACTTGAGGAGAGTCACACCTCCTTGCTCCAGTGACAAATTTGCTCCATTAGGCCTATAAACCACTCTTTGCCATCACCGCGCTGCCAAGTATGGCTGGTGCTCAGAAATGGGCCTCTCAAGGCAAATGCAAGCCCAAAACAAACACTTTCCTAAATGCCTCATAACTTTTTTGTTCCACTCGACTGCAGTCAAACCTGAACTCAGACCTTGATGTTTCTTCCACCCACTGCAAACCACCAGAAAAAAACCCAAAAACACACGACTGATAAAACCCCTCAGCCGTGTTCCTGGGCTGCACCAGCACTCTTGGGCTTCCCAGCACTCAGTCAAGCCCTTTGATGCTCAGCACAGAGAATTTCCTTTCCTATACTGCATTTATTTAATGAAAAGCAAAGCCTGGCACAGAAGTGATGGGAGTCAGGACTCCTCTCCGACCACCCGTCTTCAGACTAGTGATTTCAGAGAATCACAGAATACCCTGAGTTGAAAGGGACCCACACGGATCATTGAGTTTCCAACCCCCGGCCCTGCACAGGACATGCCCAGCAATCCCACCCTGTCCCTGAGAGCGCTGTCCAAACCCTCCTGGAGCTCTGGCAGCCTTGGGGCTGTGCCCACTGCCCTGGGGCGCCTGGTCAGTGCCAACCACCCTCTGGGGAAGAACCTTTTCCTAATATCCAGCCTAAACCCTCTCTGACACAGCTCCAGCTGTTCCCTTGGTCCTGCCACTGGGCACCAGGGAAAAGAGATCAGTGCCTGCCCCTCTGCTTCCCCTTGGGAGGAAGTCATAGCCTGCTTTGGGTCTCACCTCATGCCTGATTTCCCCCAGCCACGGCCCAGGGATGCTGACACTGCTGTGCCTTGCAGGTGAGTGGTGAGGATTAAGACACCTTGAGATGCACTGATGAAAAAATGCTGCAGGTAAGGGAAAAATGTGATTCCCTTGGACACAAACTCTGCCATCCTATCTTAATCCTCAGCTGCAACAGGAGTGTTACCTCGGGATCTCACCCCGTGTTATTAAAGCACTCCAGATGGTTTTGATGGGGAAGAGACATTCACTGTGATACCCCAGACACCAAGCTGACATCTCAGCGGCTGCAGGAACATCACAGAGAAAATCAGTTCCCCACCAGAGTGTTTGTGCAGCAAGAGGGAACTCGTGAACTGAAGCAGAAAATCCTCCACGACTGCTCTAGACTAATAATTGCACAAACGCCGGGTGGTAGCAAAAAACCCAACCCACAAAGCGATGCCTGGCTTTGAAACCTGCCCTGCTCCTCGACCCCGAGACACCGGCTCTGCTGCCGCCCCGAGGAGGCGAGTGAACCGCGGGACACGGTGTCCAGCAGCAAATTAAATGCCAGCAGAGCCGCCTTGCTCAGCCCAGGCACCCTGCGGGCAGACGAGATGAGCTCACTCCGTCGCTCCGGTGTTTGCTCCTCTTCAGTCCCTTCCCGCGCATCCATCCGCACCGCCTCTCCTCCCGTCCCTACCACCCTTTTTTTCGCCTCCCTTCCTCCAGGCTGGCGAATCTCGCCTTTTCCAGGGGCTCTGCCTTCCTCTCCTCCCCTTGCAGCAGTGGCACAGAGGGACAGAGCACCACAGATGTGCGTGCATCGTGGCTATCCTGCTGCTCTTGCCACCACGATGCCTTCGCGCCGGTCAGACAGAGGCTGGGCAAAAAAGAAAGCCAAAAGGGAAAAAGCCTCCAGGGGGGTGCGGCGGGACGCTCCCTGCCCCACACTGAGGCTGGATGCTGGGAAACATCCCACCTCCTAAGGCGCAGCTCGGTTCGATCCTCACCCTGCGCAGACCTGGGAAAAGAGATGTCACCGCGGTGGCTCCGGTGACATCGCATCACGAGTGGGCAGAGAGCCCAGCCGTGAGCCAGGCACACAGGGAAAGCTCCCAGCAGAGCCTGGGAAGGGAAAGCCAGGCGCTGGGTCGGGGGAGCGGGCGGTCACAGCAGCCTAACCTTCAGTCACCGCGAGGCAGCCGCGCTTGGCTGCGGGCAAAATAAAAGCGATCGCTGCGGCCTTTTAAAGAGCAACATAATCTGGGGTCATTACCATACAGAGCGGCGCAGAGAGAGCCTCGGCGCAGCGGGAGACTTATGAGGAGTTTGGCGGCTCCGGAAAGGGCAGGCTGGTGCTTTTTGAACCGTGCTGCCAGAGCATCCCTCCGACTCACCCACGCGTGGTATTGCTGCCCGGTGCCCGTGTCCTCACCGGGCACACGCAGCCCCTGCGATCCAGGGAAGAGTTTTCCATAGGTGCAGCTAATGAGGCTGATCATCCGCTGATGTTACTTGGCAAAACGCTGCGGAGATTTTGCTAATTTACACCACCAGAGAGCCCTACCCCCGACGTTAATTATCCTTCTGGTTTTTGGGCACGCTTGCTGACTTTGGTTTTCCCCTCCGCATCAGTGAGGCTGGAGCTGGTCGCTCCTGCCAGCTCCTGCCAGCACAGATGATGGCACAAACTGTGCAAAGGGAGAAAAAATAATAACTGGGACTGAACCACTTGGCAGAGCAGTGCCAGAGCCATATTCTGTCTCTCTTCTTCACGTGGGAAATGAACAAGAACCTTTTAGGAGGGTGTGGGAGAGGTAGATGCTTTGCTGGCCAAGAAACCCTGGCAGGAGGGCTGCAGGTGGAGGGGGGAGGACACGACTTGAAAAGGCACCTGGGCATTAGAAGGCACTATCTGGGTTAAATGGTGATCATCTCCAGCCAAGACCTGTTTGAGCCAAGCTCTCCCAAGGTACCACCCTGTTGTGAAACCTTCTCAATCCCTTGGTTTCTGCCCTACCTACCAATGGCCACCAGAAATAACACTAACTTGGGATGCTTTCACAGCCACAATAACGCAAATCCCAACACTTCTGGAAAAAACCTGTCCTGGTTCCCATGAGACACTTCCACCTTTGAAGATGTGGGGCTTGGAGGCCTCCACACTTGAACATACAGCTCTAAACACTCATTTCCCTTGGGAGAGGGACCATCCCACTGCCTGGCACTCAGGTATTCAGGGCTAAACCCTCATTTTTGGGGTCCTGTCCCTTCCACTGCTGCTGAATTGAAGACTAATGATGAGGACCCCACCCCTTCACCAAATACAAGAGCATCTTTCTCCTTGAAGGGCAATGATATGAAGAAACAGACAAGGGAGGACAACACCATGTAAAACTCTGCTCTCTCTGCAAGTCAAGCCCACGTCTGACCCAGCAGCGAGAAAACAGCTCAACTGGTGATAAGGAAAACAGCAGATCAGGCAAATTTAGTCAGACTGGATTATGGGAGACCAGCAGTCTCCAGGTTCTCCATAGAAGAAGTAGAGTCAGGAGTCTGCGGTGAGCTGTTCCAACGAGAGGCAATAATTGAATTTGTTTTCATTTAATTTGAAGGACCTTTAATTAAAAGCCAAGCCTGTGTGTGCAGAGAGATAAAGCCGAGCACGTGGAGACCGGGGGTAATTTGGGTGCTGAATGCAATAATTAATTGTAAACGTGGAGGTCAGGAGCCGGGCTCTATCTCCCCGCAATCAGCGCGCGGCGCTGGCCAGGCGAGCGGAATGGGCTCGCGAGCGCCGGAAACGCTTAAGTGATTTTTGAAGCCTTAATAGCAATTATAGAGCAGCGTGGAGGTTAATTTGCAGAGTTCATTAATCAGAGGCATAAACACGTCAGCGATCGCCACGGAGAGGGGAGCGGAGGAGCCCGCCCTGGAGATGGAGAAGGCCGACCTCGGCACCGGGGCTCTCCGGGGACCGGGACGGTGTTTGCATCCTCAGCTCGGGGTGAACCCTGGCTTTTAACGCCCAACCACGAGCTGTAAAACCCTCAGCCACTCACCCCGGGGTTCCTGCTAACCAGAGCTAAATATTCCCCAGCTCAACGAGGTGTTAACTGGATAACAAGACCATGTCGCTCTCCAGCTGGTAACTCGGGTCCTCCCGGTCCTGCTATTCCACTGCAATCTCAGCTTCTCATGAGTTATTATTTTATTATTATTATTGAAAAGCTGCTCAGCTTCTCATTAAACTTGGACATCAGTTTTGAAGTGACAACTATCACCCTCAAATTAAGAATTCACCCCACTGCCAACACAGGAGTCCTAAAGCCCAACCCTCCCAAGAGCATTCCCCCCGCCAGAGCTTGGAAGGGATGGAGCTTTAACACAGCACATTCGATAAGATATGTCAGGACACAGAGTGTCTATTAAGGAAAAACACTTAGAAATAAAGAAAATTGCTTGAATCCTAATAGGCATTAACGAAGTTTAGAGATGTGTGGCTTCCTGGACACGCATCGGGAGACAGAGTGGTGCATCGTGGAGGAAATAGGGAATGAGGTAAGGATGGCCTCAACCTGCAGCAGGACAGAAAGGGGCCAGGAGCAAAGGGCATTGGCTGCTGCCTCGCTCAGCTCAGACAAAACGGAGTGTTTCAGTGGGAGGAGAAGCACTGCAAGGAGCCAAGGGGGCTGGAATCCCCCCCCGGGCGGGGAAGCAGGAGGGCTTTGGCAGAAGCCTGTGATAAAAGCAGAGCACTTGCAAGCCAGGGCTGGAGACCTCCAACGGCTCCCTGTGTTCCTTGGGCTCTCCTGACTTCCCTCTCAGCCTAAGGAGAGGTGACAGAATGGGGTAAGGCTTTAGGGAGGTGCTCCACGCTCCCGGGGGAGGGTTCTGGAGGAGCTGGGTGGCCCCTTCCCAGGCTGGTGGCTCCTCCCGTCCCTGCTGCTGTGGGACCAGCGGGAAGAGGACGCACACACATGGAAAGGTGTTTAAGGAAGGAAGCACAGCACCAGGAGTTTTTTCTCAGGCTGGTAATTGCTCCCTGGAGAAACGCTGTACATTGCATCAATTTATTTGCCCTCCCTCCTTCCTTCCTTCCTTCCTCACAGATTATTTCAGGAACTGATTTCTGATGCTTTTTTGGATGCACTTGCATAGAAGACCTATGCTTCCAAGAAAATGGCCAAAAAGATTCCAGACCCAGCACAGACAGGCCTTGTCTTGCTGATCTTGTCCTAGCACAATTAACAGTAGCCAATTAGTTCAGCCATTGCTTTGGCTCCTCTGCCTCTTCAGGCACTTTCATCCCTGGGACCTCCATATGGAAAATGAGTTTTAAACACCTCAGCAGACTTCAGGAATTTGTTTTTACAGGAGCAGCTGTGTTCTTCAAAATATTGAAGAGTATCTATGACATCGAGCAGAGTGCCAAGCTCAGCACCTGGAACAGGATAGTCCCACGCACTGGGATCCCAGGCTGGAAAGGGATGAGCTGAGCAGAGGAGCTGCTGGGAAGGACCTGGGCGTTGCAGTATGGGTTGAAAAAGATGAGCCACTGCTATGAAAAAGGCAAACAAGCAGCCTCCAACAGCAGGAGATCCAAGGAAGCTGCCATTCCCCTCTGGCTGGCACCAGGGAGAAATGAATGACCGGCACACACGTGTCCCTGTGCCCGTGTTCATCTCCTGTGACCTGCACGCTCTAAACAGGAGTCCACGGTGCTACTGATGGGCAGCTCAATCCATCTCCTCCATGCCCACCTCCTCCTCTCCCCTGCTCCCACTAACTCCAAGTCTGGGGACTCAACTGGGATCGGTGTTAACTTTTCTGCCTGCTAGAACTGTGTTTAATTAAACATTTTAATTAAAATCTACAAGAGTGATTGCCCCTGTCACCCTCTGAAGGGAAAGCTAATCGCGTCCCTTTTATCCAGTCCAGTGAGTAGCCCAAGGACACCGGGCAGCAGTTTTGGGTGGCAGCAGAAGGAAGTGTCTGTAAGGAACCATCTCCTTACCTGCACTCCAGCAGTAAAACCCAGAACAGAGACAGAGCCTGGCATGGACACAAAACCTGGACGCTTGGAAGCTTGGGCATGGAGACAAGAGGATGCAAACCACCCAGAAAGGTGGCATCACCCATTCCTTCAAAGGTTTTACACCTCAGACCTTTGAGAAAACCTTCAACAAACTGTTTTCACACCAAGCCCACCTCGCACCAGCTCCATCCACCCTCCCTGTTCCTCTACACCCTTTCCCTGCTGCCTTCTCCCATTCCCTGGCCAAGTGTCAGAGGGGCTGTGGCAGCGCAGAGGATCCTCTGAGCGCTCACCCTGATTGCAAGTGAAGTGTTTGAGCAGGGTTTCAAAAGTTTTCTCCCTTGGCGCCCGTCAAGAACAAACAAAGTATTTGTTGTTGGTGGAGTAAAAAATTCATCAAAATAAAATAAAATAAAATCAGGAGCAGAAACGCACACATCCACATTTGAGTAAGTGGGGAGAGAACACACTTGGAAACTTTTTGATCAGAGCAGAGAGTCTCAAATCCTGACAGAGAAAATGTATTCATAATTTATTAAAAAATAATTTATAATTTATTTTAAAATTCATCGGACTCCTCTTTTTTTTTTCCCCTCTCTTTTTTAGTCTCCCTTCTGACAAACAAGATTTCCTGTAATTCCCAAGAAGGGCAACCAATGGAACAATATTGCTGAAGGCTTGTCTCTGCTTTCAGAGATTGGGAACATGAAAAGATGCAGCATCAGTGCCAGAGACACCCCCCACCAGCATCCCTGCTGTCCTAAACCCTCCCAGGGATGCTTTTGCATCTCAGACGCCCTCTCTGCACGGGCTTTACAGACCCAAAATAGGACCCTGCCAAACCCCTTGGCTGCCAGTGGGTACCATCCAGCTTCATCCAGCATTGAACCCTGGCTCTGACAGGTGGAAAAAAAGCAGCCAGGGCAGAGTGTTGCAGCTCAGAACCCTCCTGCTGTATTCTTTATCCAGGAAGATTATGAGGTTTACTGCTGCTTCTCCATTATCCTAAATAAAGCAGCCTTTCAAAATTGCTTCAGACATATTAGATCATGTACTTTTTACACTTCCAGAGACACTGGTTATAATATCTTTTTAACAACACTGGGCAGAATCTATTTTCTTCTTCCACTGAGCTGAAAAATACTGTTTTCTCAAGAAAGAAGAAAAAGGAGGAGGGAAAAAAAAGCTATTGATTTTGTTTAGGGTCAGAATAAAATATCATTGGAGTGGGTGTTGAAATCCTCAGCCACAAATTATTTCCAAAGTGACAGTTTGGGCTGTGAAGATTTTTCTTGTGAAATAAAACAAAACAAATGAAACATTGTGTTCTTCTTCTCTAGGTGCACGTTTGAGGTTTCCACCGGCTCCAGCTGGTTCCTGCTGGATATATTTAGCGTTTCAATCTATTCTCTTCCCATTCCCATCCCTTCTGGATTGATGCCTGGCCAGCAGCAAATCCTGCTGCCCAGATGGAGTCAGGCTATGCCGGGGGGCAAAGAGAAATGCTACGGGTGGGGTCTGGAGGGACAAGTCTCAAAGCCACGAGGAGAGCAGAGGTTGTCCCTCCGATGCCCGAGGGATGCTGTTGGCTCTCCCTGTGCCCCTCTGCCATGCAGGAGAGAGGATGGCAACTGGCACACCATCACTCAGCATCCCTCAGGCCAGGACTGGCTCCTCTCACGCTGCTTTTGAAGGCAAAAAACACCCCCAGGAACCTCCAAACCTCAGAGCTCTCAGCCAGGTTTCACTTCTCCAAAGAGTCAGCAAATTAACCCCCATTTATATGCACAATCCACTTCCCTCTAATCTATCCATCTATCTCTGCTCTTCTGCTGGTACAAGAGATGAGTATTGGCTTTAAATACAATAATTTCTTTATAAATAAAGAACAGGCAACACTTTTGAAAGGAAAACCAGATGTCTACCTCCCGCTTCTCTGCTTTCTGCTCCTCGGCATTGTGTGCGGGCGATAGAGACACGCCACTGGAATGAAGAGATCTGCAGGTCCCTGCCTTCCTCTCTCAATTTTATTTTATTTATTTAGATTTATGCAAATGCAAAAAGAGGTCGCCTACCCAGATGCTCTCAATGCCCTTGATGTAACTTTAAAATGCATGATAAAAATGCCCTGTACAACGCAGTGTAATTCAGTACCACACACCAGCAGGTAACAGAAAAGACAAAATCTTCCCCTTCTACAAACAGATACGCTCCCAGTCCAGCAAGCACCTGCATCCACATATGTTTTAGCTTCCATCAGCTCTTTCCCTTCCTTCCAGGGCAGCCACAGACTTTTTCCCCAAACATCTGCTTCTCTGCTCAACGTCTGTCCCCCACCGGTCACTCAGTGCCCCACATCTGAGGTTCTGAGCAAATTCAGGAGCCATTCCTGCCACAACCTGCCATCCCATGCAGCAGCCCGAGGGGCCATCCAAACCCTGCCACTGGATCAGGACCCCTTGCTCTTCTCCACGTTTCTGAGCGTGGCGGGCGTAGAAAGCCCTTGGTAGTGGGCAAAAGCAAGAAAAGTGCTGCAAAAACATCAAGGAAACTCATTCCAAAGTGTGACCTTGTGGCGCTGCCAAACTGGTCTGATGGTGCCACCCTGTTCCAAGCAGGTCAAGGTACCTCCAAGGATGTGGAGGCTGTTGTGGCCTCATCAGGGAGGATGGTCTGGACCATGATCCTGCTTGGGACACTGCAACCACCAGCACGGCCACACTTGAGCCACCAGCCAGCACAAAGTCCAGCAGCATTTTGGGCAGGAAAGACCTGCCCGTGATTCAAGCCACCATGAACGTATACATTCCTACCTCCTAAACCCCACAGACCCAACCCTTCCTGCAGGAGCGGCGCTCCCCACTGCCGGCACCTGCCTCCAAGATGCCACAGGATTTCTCCGCAGCGACTCTTCACAGTTCACGGCCACCTTCCCCTGGGAACGTGCGCAAAGAGTGAACTAATGAGTCTATTAGGCTTAATTAATCTAATGTGAAATTATTTACTTAATCTGGGAAGATCTTACGATGGCGAGAAATCCCCACGGACAAAAGCGTTCAACTGCCTCGCCCGGATGAGCGGAAACCTTGAAAGCAACCAGATGCCGAGATGCTCAACTGCAGTGGAGTGGGGGCTCAGCTGAGCCCCTCCTGCAGCCAGCTTCGGACCACACCACCAGCTCGAGGCACCTGGCTCTTCCAACACATGCCAGCATCGCCAGGAAAACCAGCCAGGAAGCCCCAGCCATGTTTCGCCTTCATTTTCCAAATGCGCATCTATGCCCGGCCAGCAAATCCATCCAAGGCTGGCAGCTGGGAGGGAAAAGTTTTCAGAAGTGGCTGGCCCCTCTCTCCCACTGATGGAGAGCATCCCTCATCCCACAGCTCCTGAATCCAGGCTGCACCTCATGGCAGAGCGGGAGCGGGGAGCGAAGGGGATTTTGCCTCGCACATTTCCCTGGCTATTTCCCCCCCCCCAATGTAGAAAAGCTTAACGCTCGCTTTGAATCCCTAATACGACCGAGTTCTTTTTGCCACTTATTTTGTTTTGTCATGCACTACATACAATTACACATCTCTAATCCGCAAATCCTCCCCCGACACCGGAGCACGTGCCAAGCCTTTCCTTTCTGCAACCGCCGCATTAAAGGCCTTTGGAGATGAGCTGGCATCACAGAGCACTGGGATGTCCTGGCATCACCCACAGCTGTGATGCTGCGGACATGGAAGCCCCACATCCCCGAGGACCAGCGCTCACAATGCCCCATCCTTGCCCCAGCTAGAGGGAGGATCTCCAGCCCCGGCATTGCAGCCAGGAGCCCTCACCGGGACTAAATCCAGGAGAAGGAGCCCCCTCCATCCTGGTTACAAGGAGCTCAGCTCAGCATCTCTGAGACAGAAATCACATTTCGTAAATCTCCCACAGTGAATCAACTCCCCAGTCAGATATGAGCTCAGCAAAAACTGGCAGGCAAATGATCTCATTAATAATCAGCACTATCAGGAGTTTCTGCTTCTCTCCGGCAGCCAAATGGGCGAGAATTTATCTGGGAATGGGAGCACAGCTACCTGGAACATGATGTAGTTATTGCCCCAAGGTCAGATAGCGGCAGTGGCCATGCTGGGAGTCAGTGTCCTGCTCACAGGTCACCTGCAAGGGGACACCAGAGCTTTGGTGGTGCCTGAGCTGGCTCAGATCCTGATTCCCCAACCACAGGCAACTGCAGCCTTTCCACCAAAGAGATGGAAAGAGGAGCTAAAAGCTCCCCCAGCACATAAACCATCGTGTGTGGACTCTCACCTGTGAGCATCAGCCCTTCAGCCAAGCCCTGGAGGGGACCAAGGTCCTCCTTGCAGGGGTCTGCCATCCCTGCTGTGACACCCAGAGCGTTTCAGGCAGGGCTATCCATGACCAGGGAGGGTGCAAACAAGTGTGAGAGTTTCCCTCCAAGCCTCACTGCAGCCACGGAGCCTCTCCCGACCCCGCTCAGGAAAATAAGAAGGGAATAAGAGAGACATCAATTTCCAGAGCTCAGAGCCAAAATCCGGCCTTTGCCTTTGGAAGCGTAATTTATTCAAGCTGCTTTATTATTGCAGAACCCGCTGTCGACGGAGGATTATGGAGAGGTCGCAGCTGGAGCAATAACAATAATAATAAAAAATAGTTAAGTCGGGAGAGTGTCTTGTCTAAGTTCATCGTGCAGCAGGGAGACACTTCTTTTTAGGAGCCAAGGTGTTTGAGAGAGAAGGAAGAACATCCCACGTGCCACCAACTTAACGCCAAAGTGGCATCGAACAAACCTTTGGGGGAGCAACAGGGACGGGGGTTTCACACCCCCTCTGTTTGTGAACCCAATTAGGCATATGTTGAGGAAAGGGTGTATGTATATTAGATTTTAATTAAGCAGTGTTAATTATAATCTATGAGATGTGCTTACTGCTTATCTGATAATTATGAGAAAGCCAATTTGGCTGCTGGCTTGTGACTAATTAAGTGGAATTAGTAATGATAATTATAGATTTAATTTTTGTTTGCCTTTATTGGCAATGGGGGGAAAAGCGGCTTCCAGGGCTGGGTGGGGCAGGCATGGGAAAAGTCAGCGGAAAAGGCCACCACGCCAGGGATTTGGCCCACAAAATGAGGCTTCACCTAGGACTTCCCAGCAGAAATGGAGTTTTGGTGGGGAAAAAAAAACCACAAACGAAACAAAACAATTTGGGGTTAAAAAAAAGAAATTTTTGTGTAAGATTCTGCTGTGAACAAAGTTCTGCCAAAAGGCAGCAGCTTCACGGACAGACTGAGTTGCGTTTTGACAGCCCATTGCACAGGGGTCTTAAAAATGCTTGAAATTTTGGGCAGTTCAAGGAGTTTGGCTTTTCCAACCCACAGAGGGAAATTCCCTGCAGATCTCTTCCCGTCCTCCCACACCCACCACAGCCCTGACTCCCATTCACAAGAAAAAGAGGATTTTTGAGCACTTTTTTTTTTCAATCCCAGTGTAACTGATAGGCTATAAAATAAACATCAAATCCTGCAAAAAAATTGCCCAATCCCTGGGAATGGGACTTGCATATTTTAACCACGCTCACAGGTTGCTCTGTCTGGCTGCAAGTCTCCTTGAAATACAAATCTTCCCCCCTCCCCGTTCCAAGCGTGAACCATGTTTACAGGGCTGCCAACCTGGCCCAAAGCATTAAAGCAAAGTTTTTGTACGAGGCAAAGAATAAAAAAAAACAAGGAAAGAGTAAATAAATAAATAATAATAATAAAAAAAAAAAAATATATATATATTGCAGCTGGATTTTTAAAAGGCCCAGCTACAGTCGCAGCTGCGCGGCAGCACGTGGAGCTGTGCAAGCTCAGCTAATGATAATTAAATCTCCTGCTGCAGGGGTGAACAGCAATTTCGCGCTAGGTCTGCTGCCCGGGATGAGAGCTCTCCCGGGAGAAGCCACGGCAGCAGGGAGAGGCCAGAGGGTCGGAGCACGGAGACGCTCTGCTCACTTCCCAGGCAGCGCCCAGGAGCGCCGGAGCTGGCGCTGCTCTGCCCCCGACTCCTTCCCTAAAACAGCATCTCCAGCGCCGAGCTGAATCAAATCATACCTGGCAATCCCAGGGATGAACTACAGGCGGAGGGGCGGGAAGGCAGTGCCAGCTGAGTGCGTGCAGGTAGCAGCCCCGGGGTAGCCCAGCTCATTCATCTACAAGACCCCGCTGCAGAGGGGGGTCCCCGCTGTGGCACCCCCAGCTCCTCGGGTGGAGGACGGCTCAGCGCTGGGCTGAGCTCCAGGGAAAGCACCTGACCTGACTGCAGAGTGGCTCCTTGCATCCAAAGGCAGGGCGTTCCTGGGAAGCAGCCTTGGGAAGAGGCTGTGGGACCAAAGAGCCGCTCTTAGAATGCCGGACGAGTCCCCGGTGTCGACCAAAATAGACTCTTTGCCCAGCTACCACCCGGCTAAATTTGGGCCCCGGCCTCCTGGATACACGGAGGCAGCACGAAGCCATTAGCCAGATCTCCTGTGTCACATCAGAAATGCTTCACTGTGGCAGGCAGGGACACAGCCCTGCCAGGAGCCCGCTCTCACAGTCCCGAGGAAGAGGATGGTACGGAGGTGATGCTCTGTTCTGCCAGGCTGCTGGAAAAAGCAGAGGTGAGACAAACCCCAAGCCCTGGCCACTTGTAAGTATTAGGGATTGTTTGCCAGACAGGCTATTGCTCTGAGCTCTGTGGTGGCTGGTTAGTAGGAGCAGCACAAGAGATTAAAAGACAGCAAACTCACAATTTATATGGGTTTTGTCCTTTTTTCATGTCAGCAGCGACTCAAAAATAGGCCTGTTTACACAGGTTAAAATTCCCCAGGGGTCACAGACTACCCAAGCCCCCAAAAAATTGCCATCATCGGCCTCAAGTGACCAAAACACACACATGGATGGGCAAAACTGGACTTCATTCCTAATGATGCTCGGGGTTTGTGCAGCCATGGACACCCCCACAAACTCCGTCCAGGGTTTCCACCTGGGACCCAGCAGCACACCAGGATCCATTATAACAGAGCATCATTCTTAAGTGCATTTGCTGAATCATTCACTCCAGCTCCTGTACTTAATTTCTCCATGATACATTAAATATCTTCCCTTCCTGCCCTAAAGAGCTGTGGGGTGCATTGGTGGGAGTGTAAATGGTTTTGGCTCTGACTCCACGCTCAGCTCTGCAAGGAGGTTGTTCGTTTGGAATTCCCTGTTGAGCACCAAGATAAGAGAGGTCAGTGCTCAGCCCCAGAGGGATAAATAATAGTTTAGAGATGACCACAGGATCTCTTGTTGAACACTTCCACCCGTGGCTGGCAAAGGATGAATCATTGAGTGTTTCCCTACCCCTCTGAAAAGAGTAGAAATGGAGTTTTAAGAGAATAATGCTTCATAACACTAGGCATGCTGTTGGATAAGGAAAAGACAAGGCAGAAGCCAGGAGCTGATAAAAGCTACAGCTTGTAATTCCACTGCACCTTCTCTACTCAATAAATGGGTTTCAGTCAGAGCATCTCTTCCATCCAACCCAAAAAGGACCTGAAGGGTGAGTTGATTGCATTGATCGTGCATGCATTTTCCCGGCAGGGAAACTGGCCCGGTCCCTCGCTGCTCCTGTCCAAAGTACTCCACTTACTTATTACGGGAATATCGCCAGAGACTCCAGGGCCAGGGAGCGGGACACTACGGGGAATTCATTGCTCTCCGCGTGCTGGGAACATTAAGTGAGAAGGCAGAGCAGGGGGGTATGGCAGCAGCTCAGCTCAGCCTTTCCCCCCTTAACAGCCCCTGGCAGCCCATCCCTCCTGCTACGGGTTTTGCCAGCCCTGCGGGATCGTTCCCACAGGAACGTTGTTAACCCTTACGAGAACGGCACAGGGGGTCTCCTGCAGGGAGAGCAGCACAAATCTGCTGGGACAAACTGCCCTCACGCAGCTCCTGTGCCCCACAGCCAGCACTCAGCCCTGTCACTCCCTACACCTTACATGGGCAACCTCCTCTTCCTCCCCAAGCAAGAAAGTCCCTCTGCATCCTACTCTGATCCCTACACCCAGCTGTGACACCACTAAGGCATCCAGCCCCAAGCCAAACCATCTCCTCTGCTGCTCCCAGGCTGCCCACTGCTAGAGAGTCAGCTGGTGTGCCCATTTCCTTCCCTAAAACCCTGCCTGTCTCCCTGAGGAAGAGTGCACATCACTGGGAAGCAGTGCCGGACTTGGGACAAAGCACAAACTGTCTCAGTAAGATCAGCACTGCCACAGGGATGCACTGGCTGGAGGGCATTGCTGTCCTAAAGCAGCATGGGGGGAGCTGCAAGAAGGAAGGGACTGAGCCCAAATTTCAGCATCAAACCCCAGAACAGGAGCAAAAGGCACTGCACAAGCTCTGTGACCCCAGCTGTCATGCCCTTTGTCGCCAGCCGTCTGGCTGTGTCCTGCCCTAAGGGACGGCACACGTGGCCGGGAGGTGGGAATGGGACATCCCAGGGCAGCACCAGCCTCCCTGCTCTGCTGCAGGAATGACAGGCAGGAGGCAGGGCAGGCTGGCAGCTCGCAGCAGCGCTGCCCAGCCCGGGGAGATGGGTCGAGGTACCTGGGTTTGCTAATTAACCCCGAGGCAATTCCCTGCCCACACAGCAGCGCTCCTTTAACAGAACTGCCTCCACCTCTCCCGGCAAGAGGCTGAGCCGTGCCTTGCCGGAGTGTCTTCGAAGGAGAAGGCTATCAGCTCCAAACAGCCGAGACCTTTAGCTCAAATCCATTAATCCTCTTTATTAAACCCGGGTCACCTCTGAGTCCTGGCAAATTAACCAGCATCTCCCCACTGCAAGTACATCAAGAGGAAACGCGCTGTACAGCGCCTGTAATTTTCATGGACCAGGGCTCCGGGGTCAGAGGGCTCCCCGGGCTCCACTCTCTGCCTTTGTCAATTTAAAAGGGAACATCGGCTTGCGCTTGTATAAATTACGAGAGAGGCAGAGCGGGGGCCCGGGGCGGTCACAGGGCGCTCCGCCGGCTGCAGCAGTGCCACTGGCTCCTCTCCTGCCCGAGGATGGGAGCAGAGGGATGGCAAGATTACGAGCACTGAGTCCCCTGGGGGCGAAAACGGGGCTGGGGACATCCTCCGAACAGCTGGGCAGCCGTGGTACCGCGCTTGGCACCCTCCAAGGCTACCTTGGCCACGGGCCTTCTTGCTGCCTCTAATAAATGGCACATCCCCGGTGCCAGCCCAGCTGGGGAGCGACAGAAAGGGAGACTGGAAGGGCTTCGCTCCAGCTCAGAAGTGGGTGGAAAATTGTTCCCTTGTTGCCTGAAATTTCACCATTTGAAACATCTCCCCCTTTCTGCGCTCTCCTGTTGGAGCCACTCTACTCTGAATACTCACCAAGCCAGCACCAAAGCAGGAGCGGCTCTATTTCTGAAGAGCCAAGGACATTTAGCTGGGCTGGGGAAGACCTGGGGCCAAATCCCTTATGCAAACTAATTACACACCCAGCAGAAGAGCTGCAAAAGCGAAAGCCAGCCCAGCCTGGCCTGAGGAAGAAGGATTGTGTGTGGGCTGAGAGCAGCACAGGGACTAGAGGTCACAGCACTCCTGAGGATGGGTCTCCTCCTGCTCCTAAAAACAGCATCCTAAAGACAAGTAAACTTTCCACAGAGCCAAGCCAAGAGTGCTCACACGTTCTGCGAGTGAAGATGACGTAAAAGACATTTTTCAAGGAGGGAAAAAATATGCAGGAAAATTTCCAAGCAGGTCCGTAAGAGCTACAGGCATCACACCTATTCCCCTGAGACAACTCCACACATGGCACTTCCCAGCACACTCTCCATTCACAGCTCTACCACAGGGCTATAAATCCACTGGCTTTGGCTGAAGTTGCTCTGGTTTTACACCAGCTTAAGCCAGCAGAGACTGAGCTGGGGAACTGTGATCCAAACACTGGGATGCTCACCCTTAACTCAGTCCAATGGCACCAGGAGGTTTTCAACCTGGGTTTGAGTTGCAGGTAGGATTAACACCCAGCATCTTAAATCTCCCAGCCATCAGCTTGTATCCCAGCTTTAGTTTTCTATTGAAAACATCATTTCTTGCTCTATTTAATCACCACAAGGTCATTTCAGTGACAGTTGCCAGCATCCAAGCCAAGGAACCAGAGGAGCAGAGCCCTGTCCTGCTGACCAGATAAAAGGAGGAGATGCTGGGTTTCATTTCCTTGTTTTCAATTGAGAGGTGCCCACCTCAGTGTGCAGATTAAGGTGTGGGTGGGCCGATGTCAGCCCCCCGCGGGCTGAGATGGGAAGCTGCCGCTTGCTCTGCTCATCAGGAGCCCCGAGGAGAGAAATTGCATAGTTCTCCCTGCGGCCCTCTGCCCACCTCGAACCAATTTCTGCTCCTTTTAATTCAATTCAGCTCCTCCTGACCTTGGCTGGCTGGAGTTGCAGAGTTTCTCTCAACAGATAGCACCAATTACAGAGGTGTGAAAATGGAAGGCTTTCAATTCGGAGAACAAACCCAAGGAACTGGGACTTTATCGAGCTGAGAAATGGGGGGTGCGAAAGGGGGAGCAGGCAGGGGCACGGGCACGGAAATATCGCCCTAAAAATCGCTCTAAAAACCAAATGCTGTGGCTGTTCCCCCCGTGGGGGAAGGTGAAGGCATTCCCAGGGGCTGGGATGGCAAACGCCCCGAGAGGCGCAGGTTCAGGTGTGCAGAGGCAATGGGCACCTGGGGATGAGGGGTGCAAAGCTGCGTCCCTGGCTCGCGCCTCTCTCGTTAGCGGCTCCGAGCCGGCACGTTCACGCCCGTCCCCCCGACGGGCTGATTTCAGCCCCTCGAAATCAGACCCGACAGATCTGACGCAAAACTGGGTTTGCTTCCCCGCAGCAGGTCCAGGCTGGATTGGGCTCCGCAGCGTCTGCAGCCTGATCCGTCCCGTTTGGCACAGCGGCACCTCCCTCCACACCACACTGCCTGTCCACCCACCAGGCCAGGGCCAGCCAAGGACAGGCCTCTGCAAACCCGAGTGGCAGCACAAGCCCGGTCAGATCCGGGTGGGAGGGCTCTGGAAGGATGGCAGAGCCGACTGCCTCAGCAGAGAGATCAGCACACGGACAGGCTGTGTCAAAACTGCACAGTACAGCCTGTGATGATCAGAGAGTCCCCAGACAAAAGCGGGAATGTTCAGTTCATGGGAAGGAGGCAGAGATAAGCACTTCCCTGGGCTGAGCTCACTGAAGCTCTTTGCCTAACATGCCCTGATGCTAAAAAAAAAACCAAAAACCTAAAGCAAGAAGTCCTAGATGCCTAGGATAGAAAACGGGGTTACTCTCACGTGAAACTACCACTGAGTATGGCCCCCACCATCTCTGGATACCTCCAGGTACTTGCTGGGCTGCAAGAATGCAAAAAAGCCTCCCCCAGACCTGAAAACTCCCCTCTCCAGTCCTGTCTCCACCTGACCAGTCAGACCACCTCCATCAGCACAATGCCCACGTGCCAACCAAGCGCCCAGGACCTCCCTTTGGCCCAGACAGTCTAGACTTCTCCCCCACCCCTTGAGGGTTCAAGACCAGGTTGGACAGGGCTTGGAGCAAACTGGTCTAGTGGAAGGTGTCCCTGCCTATGGCAGGGAGGCAGGATGAGATGAGCTTTAAGGTCCCTTGCAACCCAAACCATTCTGTGATCCTATGACTCCCTGCCCTGATGAGGAGAACCTCACACGGCAAAGCTCTGCCTCTTCCAGACCAACACACAAAGACCAAGAGGATCCTCTCAGTCTGAATTTTGGGCAAGTACCCATCTGGCTGGCACACCTGAGCTGGCTCAGCATCCCCTTTCAGTCTCACAGCTGCTGGGGGGCCACCAAAATGAAGAGGTGGCTGGCTCGTGCCTCTGTCCCAAGAGCTGCCACGACTCCTCAGGACTCGGAGCAGCTCGGAGGAGTGTGGTTTCAAAGCCAGTGCAGCACCTCCTGCATCTCCAGCCAAGCTGTGACCGCGGCTCCACCGGCACTGCCCATAAATCCTCCAGCCCGGTAAACAGCCGAATTACGTCGCCCCGCCATTGCTTAGCTGCTTTTGACACTAATTGCTTTGCGGAGTGTGTGCAACTGGCAACACCTTATTAAAAGTGAAATATATTATACTGTCCACTTATTGCGACTTTATAAAGATAAAGTATCCCGAGGATACGGAAAGGCTGGCAAAGGCATCGGCTCTCGGCCTTGGAGCGGCCGGCAGAGGCTGCAGCGCACAAAGACAACACAGGGCAGGCACTGACAGAGCAAATTTATGTTCTCCTTTAAATTCCAAAGAGCATTTCCATTTGGAGACCAAGAGCGTGCTTGAGAGTTTCTCCTCCTGCTTTCAGCTCGGAGATCATCGTCCTCAAACCTCAGAGGAAGGCAGGCAAAGATGCAACGCCAAAGGGCGGGGGGATCAATCACGCGCTGCCCTCCTGCCAACTTCGAGAGGAGCAGAGGGTGCCCCTTGACTCAAAAAGTCAGACTAAACATGAATTCAATTTTTCCTACCGCCAGACATCGCTGCCTGAACTGTGGTACAGCCTCTCCTGCTGGTGACACCAACTGGGGCATCCGTGGCTCTGACAGGCACACAAGTGCCAAGAGCCCTGCGATGCTCCACCTCCATGTCAGCTCAGGTCAGGGATTTCAGCACCCAAGGTATTGAACCTGCACTTTCTCCTGCGTTTCTCAGAGGAGGAAGCCAAAACCCCACTGTTTCACAAGGAGAAACGTGCAGAAACCTCCACTTCAGATTTGGAGCTACAGCAAGGACACGTCTTTTAACACGTGTCTCTGCACATGCCTCGGGCAAGTCATTTTCCCTCTTTATTCCTTGGCTTCCCTGTCTACAAAAACAGGTACAATGAAATTTCTCTGTGAAGTGTTTTTAAGATCTACTGGAAACAACCACTGTGCAAGCGTGAGACCTGATACCACCAGGTCTCAGTAATAAATGTTTTGATCCAGCCCCCCTGGCCTCGTCTCACCAGGTAATTTTGGAAGAATTTTGGGTTTATTTTGAATTGACGGGCTATTTCTGGTTGGGAACACGACAGACAAGAGGAAGGCAGGCACAGGGGATGCCATCAAAGGCACTTCTGCAGCCTGCAGTGCTCACAAAGAGGTGGCAAGCAGGGAGGGCACAGAAAAGCCACCTACATGGGGGGAAAATCAGCTTTGGGGACCTATTTTCAGTAAAATGGAGATATTCCTCAGGCACATCACAGAACGTATGACATCTATATCCTTCCTGTACTGTGGAGAGTACAGATGCTCTTATTTACCACGTAGTGGTCACCTCCCATGTGGCAGAGACAACAGACCCACCTCCCACCAGCCCATGTGGTGCAGCAACACTGCCTGCATCATGCTTGGATTCCTGAAGGAAACTGCATGTCCTAAGCAACAGATTTCAAACAACCAGAGCCTTTGGTTCAACAAGTTCAAATCCAAGCAGGATCAATACCTTCTCACTCCTGAGGTATCAGCAGGTAATTGGGTATCGTGCAGTGGTGAGTAACCTAGTTTGCTCAGAAACTGCAAACTTTAATCTTCATCCATTCCTGGTACATAGAATGGTGAGGGAGGAACAGATCAAAGGAGAACAGATCAAATTCAGCTGCATTTGGACTCAGATTGCAGAAAAAAGGACTCATTCTTAAGCAAAATGGCTCAGGCTTCTAAGGTTCAACATCTTGAGGGGGACTTGAGTACAACAGAACACGGGAAGTTGCCATCTCTCCAGTGCAGCCACCTGCGACCCCAGCACTGCATTCCTTGGGTTTAGGCTGCTCCTGACACCCCGACTTGGCACCAGAGTCCTTTCCAATTTCACACAGCAGCATCTGAGCACCCCGACCTCTCCAAATGTCTGCGTCCTATTTCAGCTCATGGACTCCCACCCCAGCCCTCTCCCCACTGTCCCATTCCCAACCCTGCCATGCCCCTGGCACCAGCCCTGCTGAGGGCGAGGAGATGCTCCAAGCTGGAAGGTCCCACCCCAGCCATGGAAAGGAGAGGTGGCAAGGTAGAGAGAGAGGGCAGAGAGAGCCAGAAAAGCACCGGGGGCAGCAGGAGGACCCATGTGACAGGTTTCCCTGCCGATCAAAGCTAACTTTGCTCAGAGGTTTTGACATCTGATTAATTACGTCGCGCTGGCTCCGCTCAAAAGCCCGAGTTTCCGGCAGCCCTCGCCTTTCATCCTCGCAGCGCTTGGCGGCCGAACCCGCTCCCCCGGTGCCAGCAGAGGAGGGGACGGCAGGACGGCGGCTTTGCCAAAAGTCCTGGCCCGTCCCTGGGAGGAAGGAGATAAGGAGGGCGAGGGACGGCCGGGGACAGGGCCCCTTTGTCTGCGGAGCCTTTTGTCACCAGGAGATAGGAGGAGGCTGCGTGGCGCTGACATTTCGGTGACCAAATTAAAATGCGCCGCCACAGAGACTAAATGTCATTAGCCTCATTAGAAGCGATCGCATTAAAAATAAGCAGCAACAGCAAAAAAAAAAAAAAAAAAAAAAATTTGAAGTGGAAATTAGCCAAAGTCGTTAAATAAAATAAATAAACGGGGAGATCCAGCGGGGACCGCGCAGCCGATGCCAGAGGACTGGACTGCTGAGTTGGGGAGGAGCATGGTGGGAGCAGCGAAGGTCTCCGTGGACTCTGCTGCCACCCAGGAATGCGACAAGACAGGACCACTGGTGGTGTGTCCCCAGATGTAGCTGCCTGTTCAGGACAAGTCTATGGGATCTAACTCTACAGGGTCTTCGGGGCTCCATTTCCACACTGTTCCAGGATGCACAGTTTTACTTTAAGGACCTTCATGTCCTTCACCACCCTGGGGCTCGTGCTGCAGGCAGTGCTTGGTCAGCACCTCTGCACCACGAGAGCTGAGCCCTGTGTGCGCTGCTCTAACAGGAAGGTGGCTTTTTAGCAGCATCCAGGTTTCCCTCAGATGTTTCCCATTCAATTACTGGCCAACACCAAGAGGGTTTGGTTTATGCGCTGTGACAGGACCGCCATGCAAGGTGGAAGGCTTGGTGAAAGAAGTGCTGCTTTGACCTTGTAAAGAGAGGAATTTTTCCTCTAACCCCTCTTGCTATGCAAACGCCATTTCCTCTGGGGCGGGAGAAGTCATCAGAAGGCCCTTGCAAGATCCTGCTTATGACAGAGCAGATTTGAAAGCCCAGAGATCTCCTTCCCCCTCCTTCCCTTCTGTCAAAAATTATAATCATCATTTTCCAGCTTGCTGAACAATCAAAGTGTGGCCTATATTCGCTGGAGCTCCTTCCACATGCCGCATGCATAGCAACAAGTCCAGGAAACAAAAGCCAGAAGTAAACAGTTGAGTGAGAGGAGGCGAAGGGCTGGCATGGGGACAGCAGAGAAACGCTGCTCAGGGAGCACGTGTGGGGCACAGGCAGCCTGGCTCAGCCCAGTCTCACCAGTCTGGAGCTGCCCTGAGGGTCAAAGGCCCACCTGAAGACCTGTTCTTTCATCCTCTGCGAGGAGCATGGGAAAGAAACGCGCCTGGGAAGTTTGGTTAGTGGAAATGGCAGTGGTGCTGCTGCACCAGAAGGAAGCCCAAGCCCTCCTGCTGCAGGTTCAGCTCATCCTCACGAGGCTGAGGAGCCACGAGGAGAGCCATGAAGGACAAAGCCGCGTCAAGCACAGGTAGCCCCTGGGTAGCCCATATCCTCTGGATAACCAGCTCTGGTCAACACAACAGACACCCCCCACGGCTTTGCTGCCCAGCAGCCTGAGAGGACAAGGTCCAGTCGCAGCATCCCACCCTGAAGCACTGAGCCCTCAGGGAATCTTGCTGGGCTGCCCCTTCCCTGCACTTTGCATCCTGCTCCAGTCTCCAGAGCTGTCAATCCAGCACTTTTCACTAGCGCTGAATTCACAGAAAAGTAAACCTAAAAATATCTCTTCTTTTTCCCCCCTTCCTTTGCCTCATCTCACACGTGTTCCAGGCGCACATGACTCTGCCGCACAGGCAACAGGTTCAACTTCCCCAAAACACCTCCTCCCAAGGAGGTGGCTCTCGACACCAACGGGTCCCTGCAGGTATCTGAGTGTCCCAAACCACTGCCCCTGCCACCCCACGCCCTCTGAGCCTAAGCTGGGACTAGAGGGAAAGCCCACCAGCTCCCGCTCAGCCAGACCCCGGGATACCTGGGCTCATGCATCCATCAGTTCCACAAGGACAATGCACCCACCCCCTGCCATCCCTACCTGTCCAGATCTAACAAGCCACCTTGCTTGGTCACCCTTAGGGGGTGATAACACAGTCCCAGAGCTTTTAAAAAGCAGGCAGGAAAGTGTTTCTTTCCTCTAAGCATGAAACGAAGAGGAGTTCCCTGGAAAAACCCACCCACAGAGCAGCAAGTGTCAAAGCCACCTCTGTTATGTGCTGTTGCTGCGTTGGTAATTATAAGTACCGTGCCTTCATTAGGGAGAGATGACTGGGAGGCAAGGAGATTTGCAGCAAAGCTGTTATTATTTTTAAGTTTAAACAAAGAGGAGAAGTGTGACAGCTGAGATCATTCCCCACCCTGCACACACCAGCAGCCGAGAGCATCTCAGGGAATGTTCAGGCCAGGAGGGAAGGAGGGAATGGGATAAGTGTCTGGTTTTGCCTGAGAGCACAAAGGACAGGGCTGCAAAACTGAAGGTCTTTAAGGATGCTACAGATAAAAACCCACACCTGACTGCAGCAGAAGGATCCTCCTGGATACTCTGCTCCCTCCCCCCAAAACGTGCCGAGGTTCATGGACAGCTCCCCAACAAGCCTCACTCAGCGACTGTGGTTTCTAACCAGGCAAAGCACAAACTTCAAATTGCATATTCAAGTGTAAAATACGAACACAGCTGTTTACGCAGCTCGAAATTCGCCATAACCAAATATCCGAGCCTTTGGAGGAGGTTTTCAAAGGCGCCAGTTAAGGCACACGGCTCCCATCGGTGCCTTTGAAACACTTCTCCCTTTTCAGTTTTTCACAGGGATTCGCACCAGCAAAAGCTCCTCCACCCGGCCGTCTGCAACCTCGGAATGCACAAAGGAGAGGCTGTCAAAGAGAAGCTGCTGGAAAACGCAAACGCAAGGTTCAGCGCTTTGGGGCATCCTGAAAGGCAGCTGCCGGAGCCACCGGCCCTGGAACCCGCAGCCCCGCAAGAGCAAATCGTCCTGGAGACCCGCGCCGTGGGGGTTTGCACGGAGCAAAGAGATGTGAGCTCCTGGTCTCCCGTCACGCTCCCTCCCCGCGTCATTTGGGAACGACAGCAAGTTCTGCTCCTCCCCAGCAGAATAAAACATCCTCCAGGAGACCTGCACCAGCTTTCTCCCCATCCCAGGGTGGAGAAACCACCTTCTGTCAGGGAAGCTACAAACCTGTGCATCAGGCAGGGGAAGAGCAGGCAGTGTTTTTGGGCTGACGCCCACCAGTGCAGCCTCCCCATCCTGCTGGGACCTCTTCCCCAGCGTCTCTGACTCAGGGAGGACTGATGGCTGCCTGATCCACACCTACCCCCAGCCTTTGGGAGAGCACAGAAAATCGCTTTAAGTCCCTCTTGCTCATATTGAAATGACACTAAAGCAGAACTAATGTGCTCCAGGTACTTATTCTCGGGCTTAGTTGCAGGGATCAGCAGCCCTCCACCACCCCCGCTGGAGAGACGTGATGGCCACATCCACAGGCTGCGGGGAACGTGTGTTCCTGCAGCAGGGACCCTCTTAGGAAGGGATGGAAAGGTGTTTTTAAACATCTGTAATGCCTGTTTTGTAAATTTAGATGGGTTTTACAACCACCATCAAAACCAGGCTGCCCAAGCAGGGTTGGGGTTGCACAGACAGATGCAGAAAGCAGCTCCCAGGTGCAAGGGGTGATGGCAGAGCACTGAGGGACTCTCCAAGCTCTACAAGCTTTATCTTGATCCCAGTGCCTGGGAGCAGTGAAAAAACAGGATTGTCCATCTCATCCTGCCAGATTTCTGACCTCTGAAAGGAGCTGCTGCCATGACAAGTAATTTCCCCCAGCCAGCAAGGCAGCGATATAAATGTCTGAAGAAGCTGATGAACATTGATTTTTGCCACCTGTAGAGCCATGATGTCACACCGTAACTGAAGATTAGCCAATAATACTCCCCCCAGCCCCAAATTCACTCCCCAGTCCATCACGGCCCACCTTCATCTCAAAACAGCAGCACCCACAATGCCCAGCAGTTCAAAGCATTTGCCAACAGCTTGACAATTAAATTACCCACTCACCTCCCTATCCTGCAGTGCTGGGCTCATTAAAAATCCTCAGCATCCTTCCCATCAGAGAGCCCACCTCAGAGAGCAACCCATGTCCAGGAACCCGCCTCCCCCAAGGCACCAGGTGACAACAGCATTAAGCCTTCGAAATTATTTTAGATAGAAACTTGTCTTACAGAGAAATAAAAAGCTGCAGAGTAAGACTCTCTCCATGACCAGAGGGGTCAGGGTTTCATTATTGCATTAACCTTTCGTGTCTTTAGATTCCACGAGAGTAAATTGGTAACGAGACGACATGAGCCCCAATGGGAAAAATGCATCTTTCCCAGCAAAAATAAGAGAAAGGGGGGAAGGACAGAGGTGGGAGCAAAAGAAAGAGGAAAAACTGGCAAATAAGCTATTACAGCTAATAATAACTTTGCGGTGCTATTTTCTGCAGGAGCCTTCAAGTTGTGATGTTTCCCTTCACTCTAATTACACCTTCTAAAAGCAGGTTCCCTTCTCACTTTAACCACCCTGTGCGAAACTCCCGCAGGATTCGGATAAAAACGGAAAGGGAAGGAGTTTGCACTTCAAAACAGCCTCTGCATATCCCAGGGGAGCATCACCTGCGTAAAACACTTGGGATTACGCCTGCAAATAATAAACAGCCCAAAAAAAAAAACACTTCGGGAAGGTGAAGGCTCCAAGGGGCAACAGGGAACATCCGACTTCCCTCAGCCATCCGTGACTTTGCCAACATGACTTGTGTTCCAGCCCACGGCAGAGAAACCATGACTGAAATCAATGCTGGGGCAGGTTGGGCAGTTAGGGAAAACATCCAACCTCTGCAAGCCTTGGAAAAATAGAAAGGATAGGAGACGTTCAAACCCAGTGCTTTGAGGCAGAGGGTGACCAGTGTGGGGCAGGAAGGCAAAGCACCAAGCAGCCCAGTGCACTGGAATATTTGCCTTCCTCTAATGCAGGCAGAAGGTTTCTGCTGATGGATTAAAGGCTGAAGCCAGACAGGCAAAGTGCTGGGCTGGTTTGGTTCAGGGGACACGCAAAGCAAAGCAGATATTGCTGCTTAATAGAAGTAAGAAGGGAAAGCCACAACTGCATAAATGCGGATGAAGAAGCCTCTTCTAAGTTACTGGGGGCTTAAATGCACAGGCATTTTCTTTCCCTGGCACACACAGAGGCCAGAGCCAGCCCAGGCCGTGGGCCAAACAGCCCCGTCCCAAGGAAACTGCAGCAGGGCACTGGCAAACAGCAAATGCGCCGTGTCAGGTCCCTGCCAGCCCCTGCAGCTTAAGGACATCTTGATGACAGCCCATCAAGTGTCACACGTCCTCCCACTTGGCCTGCACGGCTGCCTTCCCTCCGTTTCTTTGCAATTTCAACCCAGAGAACCTCGTGAAAGAGCCAAGGCTCTACTCAGCCCAGCGCTGGTGAGGCACTGCTGCCCCCGCACCAATCTTTCTCTGTCCCTTGTCTTGCTCAAGAGCTCCTTTTCAATAAAAAAAGCCCTTTGCATTCACAAAAGTCAGGCGGCTCTCGCAGCCACACCATCATCCTCATGCCCACGTGCTGAACTATAGGTGCACCATTTTGGTTTCAGGTGCTGCTGAGGAGCTCAAGGCTCTGCTGTCAGGGGTCCTCCATGCTCTCCCCAGGGAACAGCACTGACCCCAGGGCTCACACACATCCCATCCTCTTGCGACCCCACAGACCATCAGTGGCACCCAGCCTCAGTCCAGTGACCCCTGTGCCCGCTGATCACCCCAGCTGCAGCGTGGCAGCAGGATGTGGGTGGTCCCACAAGCAAGTTTTAGCCCTCGTGTTCAGCACAGTTGTGGAAAGGGCTGCTTTCCAGCTGTGATACAGCCAACCTCTCTCCCCAGCCGCACACACCAACCCCGCAGGGCAAAGCGCTGTAACTCAACCACGGGAAGCTGCTGAAATTCCAGCCGTGTCTCTCCCTGCCCTCCCGAGTCCAACAGAATTCTCACCGGCAGTCAGGGAAAACACATGTTGGGGTTAGGATCAGATCCGAGCCTTGCCACCCAGTCCCCATCTGCTTGCACAGGGACAGTAATCTTTTCAGCTGCTAAAAGTGCACATCATCGTCAAAAACACCCCGGTGACTTCCTCCCCCTGGCGTTCAGCTCCGTGTCCTCCCCCCATCACCCTCCCGAGGATGCAGCACAAGGGCTGCGCTCGCTGCCCCGCCAGCAGCAGCGTGGATCCAACCCCAGCATCTCCCCCCCCCTTCATCCTCCCCTGGCAAGCCACGGGGATGAGGCCAACCCCCATTTCGGGAGCAACCTGCTCGGCTCGTGGAGGTGGCGGCACCAACACGGTCCCCCCGGGTGCCCAGATTGGGGTGTGGGGGTCATTTTCACTTTGCAAAAAGGGGAGAGGGGCAGGCACCCGAGTCTGCCCGCCAAGAAGCAGGTGCCCAACTCTGAAGGGAGAAAAAACTGCGTGACCCCACCATTTAGAGCCGAGGGGATGGACCCTGCCCAGCTGTGCAATCCCAGCCAGCCCCCCACTGCAGGTAGCGGCACTGCTCAGGTACCAGCGCCTCAGTGCCCACCTGGGGGTCCAGCACGGCTCTCTAAAACCCCCTCACTGTGAGCCCTGGGCAATTCCCTGCTGCAGAGCAACTCGCTGCCTGGCTGCGTGTGCGCGCCCGTGCGCAATGTGCATGAAGTCCGGGTCCCCCGCGCACACACCGCTCGGCTTTCCCACCCTGCGAGCCCACGGCCCCCCCACCCGCTGGAGAAAAAGCTCTTGGCACTACCTGGGATGAAGAGCAGGGCAGTGGTGGCCGTGAAGACGATCCAGCAGGCAGGATGGTACATCTTGGAGCTGCGGTGGGCGAGCGGCTGATTTGCTTGCTGCTTGCTGCTGCTGCTGCTGCCGCCGCTGCTTTCGTCTGCGCTGAATTCTGAGCAGGTTTAAATCCAATGTTTGCAGAGGGAGGGAGACTGAGTTAGTGAGCTGGAGAGAGAGAGAGAGACGGGAGCAGGCAGTCAGTGTCTCTGGTTTTCCCTTGCACACGCACGCACACGCACACAACTAGCAGAAGGAGCACCAAGCTCCGTGCGTGCACTGGGAAGGCAGACCTCCTACCAGGCACCCATTGGTTCAGGATGCTGACTGACACACGCACACTTGCTCTTCTGCGGGTTTCACTCCGCAGCCAGGGAGTTAAATGCAGGCACCGACCCCCCCAGCATCCCTCCCAGCACCAGCTGGTGCCCGGGATGGAGGGAGCAGCCCTGCCCGGGGACAGGCACAGTCCTGCCGGCTCCTCGTGCAACCAGCCGCCCGCAAAGCGGGATTTTTCGCCCCCACGCTGGAGCCCACTGGTGGGGCAGCTCCAGGCTTCAGCCCCTCGGCTCACCCTGCTCTCTGCTCCCCTCCCTGGGAAGGCACCAGCAGCTCTGCCTGCTGCTGAGAGGCAAACCAGGGAGCAATCCAAGCTTTTTAGCATGAGTGGGTGTTTTTCGCACAAAATCTCTGAGACCGAGAAGCAATCTTGCCTGTGTATCCCAACCAGAGACATTTTTTTCCCTTCAGCAGCTCACAGAGCCCCCAAAAGACGTCAAGCTCAGGGTACCTGCTCCTACCTGAGCAGACCTCCTACCTGATACCGTCCTGTTCTCACCCAAGGGGTCAAGGGGTTTTCCTCAGGTTCTCCTTCCAGTCTGCCACAGTTTCCCCCTTGATCCCTCCTTTCCCCCAGACCTCCCCCTGGCACATTACCATGCCCCTGCTGAGCCCTGAGCATCCCCAGTGCAGGGCATCAACAGCTGCCCCTGCCATGTCCCCCCCTCCCACAGCCACCCCCACATCAAAGCATTTGCCAGTCAGGGCTTGAGTTTGCTGCATTGCCAAAAAAAAAATACCAAAAAAAAAAAAAAAAAAAAAAAGGTTGCAAGGTAAGCTCCCCAAAGAAATAGCAGATATTTTTGAAAA
>JAWMRA010000063.1:3050855-3064891 GCA_035584735.1 Pseudotriccus pelzelni
GGTGCAGGAGGGTTGGGGTGGGCAGGAAGGGGTGCAGGAGGGTTGGGGTGGGCAGGAAGGGGTGCAGGAGGGTTGGGGTGGGCAGGAAGGGGTGCAGGAGGGTTGGGATGGGCAGGAAGGGGTGCAGGAGGGCTGGAGTGGGCAGAAAGGGTGGCAGAGGACTCCGGGGGAAGAGAAAGTACCCCAAACCTGCCGTGCCCTCCCATTTCACCCGCTGCCCTCTCTGCAGTGCCCTCCCCAGCAGCTCCCACAACCTCCTCCCTCCCTCCTCCCTCCTTCCTGTCCCCTCCTTCGGGGGTGTGTGTGTGTGCTCTGCTGAATGAAAGGCTACCCTTTTCTCCTTGACATCTTGTTAGAATGTGAATACAACAGCTATTGATTTGCATTTCGTGCAAGTAGAGAAAAAAAAAAAAAAGCCTTTTTTTTTTCTCCTTTTTTTTCTTTTTTTTTTTTTTTTTTTTAAAGACTCTCTGAACTCAAAGCTCCTTCAGGAATAAACAGGCTGGATGGGGCTTGGAACAACCTGGTGCAGTGGAAGGTGTCCCTGCCCATGGCAGGGAGTTAGGATGAGATATTTAAGGTCCCTTCCAACCCAAACCCATTCAGTGATTGTATGAATAAAGCACCAGCCTCCCCAGTCTCTGCATGGAGAGCACAAGGACCACCTGACCATCCTTCCCCAAAGTGCTTCTTCATCCCGACAGTACACTACCCAGGCTGGGCCAGCAGCACCCACCCACTTCCATGAGAAAGGCAAACTGAGAACGATTAAGCTGGACAAGGCAACTAAACGAGCAGGAGAAGCCAAGGGAGAAGCAGGCAGCACTGCTCACCTCTTGAGGTTTGCACTGCCATCACTCAGGCTCCTTCCACGCAGGTCCCCAACCATTGTGACACAGACACCAACTGTCCTGCTGCCCCTTCCGTGGGGAGAACATCCTCGAAACCAGGGCAAGCAAACCCAGCAAACAGGGATGCTCCAGGGGAGAGAAACTGGGGTGCTGGCAGGAGCGGGTGAGGGCGAACAGCTCTCCATCACCCACCTCAGCGGGGTGCTGGGGGGATTAATTAGCGTTTGCAAAGCACTTTGAAGATAAAGGCGACTGCGGGAGAGCTCGTAACTGGGAATGAGATGGAGATGGGGATAGGGGAACCCAGGCACGGCTGTGGTTTCTTATCTGGTGTACAAGCTGCAGCCCTGGCTGGGCGGACACCACGCGGGTTCACATGAAAGGCGGAACGGGAGAATTTCCACAGCGAGGAAAAAAAAGAAAAATCAAGCTCATGCTGCTTGGGAAAAATGAGTGAGAGAGAGATGAAAAGATGGGATCTAAGTCTCTAAAAGCTGGAGAGACCTGCTATTGATTCTGGCTTGGGAAGAAGGGGCCTGAACAAGAGCTGGTGTGTTGTTAAGTGCACTTATCTCCTCTTGTTAGATGGCAGAACGGGGCCAGATGGACGGGGTACTAATTCCCGTCAAGAGTCATTACCAGCCGTGTGCTGGATGAGGCACCTCCAAAGACTCCCTGTGAGCAGTGGCAAACGCGGCAGCACCATCAGGTCAGGACCCCCCCCAGGGTCCCTGGGCAACCTTTTCCTGTGCTTGAGCACCACTTCCCTAAAACAGCTTCGTTACATTTAAAGAGAATTTCTTGTACTTTGTGTCTGTTGCCTCGTGCCCTCTCTGGCTGCTCCTGAGAGGAGCCCAGCCCCCTGTGCACCCCCAGGTACTGCCAGACACATCCCCCCCCAAAAAAAACCAAAACACCCATCCCCCAGAGCACCTCATCTCCTACAGAAATCCTCGTGGGAAGGAGACTGGTGGGAAAAGCCTGCGAGGGAGTTTGCTCCCCTCCTCAGCCGTCAGGAGGATGGGCCCGTGCCAGGGAGTGATGAAACACATGATACCCTCACACAAATCTCTGATCATAGTAATTATCCGTTGTTGTCGTGTACAAAACATTATCTCCACGCAGACATCAAATTCCTTCTGTACCACCCCCGATCTCCACACACCCCACTGCTCCTGGCTCCCCATCCCATCAGCTCTGAACGCACTCTCACCAGCACCAGGGCAGGATTCCCTTCTCCCAGTCAACGGGTTGAGAACGAAGAGGGTTTTTTTCTGTCTGCCTCCCTTTGATCAAAATGACTGAACTTCAGAGGGGGGTGGGGGATGTGGAAGAGCAGGGGAAAAGGAAAGAAAGCAGAGTAGAAATGATGCATCCCTGATCCATAAGCAGGAGATGGTTCAAGGATAAACTCAGGCATCGCTCACTGGCTGTGTGCTGCTGGGGGTTGGGTTTTCTCTTCTTTTTATTTTTTTAAGAGTGAAAGAGAAAGAAAACATTTTTTTTAAGCTTTGTTCCTTTTCATTTTTCTCCGAGTTCAGTGGCTTTTCCTCGTCAAGCCTCTGTAGCTCAGGTAAGAACAGAGGGCTCCAGATTAAAGAGCAACACAGCAGCAAGCAGAAGCCGTCAAGATAACAGAGAGGACAAAGTCAGGAAAGACAAAGGAGGGAAGTCTGCTTTCTGCAAGATCCCCACTTTCAGCTTTTATGTAGATTACTCCAGAAACGGGGACCAAGCTGCACATTTCAGACTCTGATCCCAATTCTCTCGGCCTGAACATGGGGATACGGGACAACGAACTGCATCAGGAGCCACGATCTCGGCAGCAGGGCCCTGACAGACATTTAATACACCCTGGATTTTTATAGATCCCCGGGTGGGTGGACAGACAGACAGCACGCTAGACTGACAGCTCTAAATACCTCCCTGCACGAGCGTGGGCAGCAACCGAGCGTGGTGCCTCCTGCCAGAGCAGCTCACGTGCCGGCAAAAATCCCAGGCACGCAGCTCTTCCCGGCCCTCGCTCCTCTCCCAAGGCACCCAGCGAGACATGGGTTGGGAGAAGGAGTTGGTTTCATCACCCCTGATCCCAAGAAGGGCCCACCAGCTGCTTCCTGCAGCGTCGCCCACCGTGGGATGCAGTACTCCCTTCTCCTCCCTAACGCTTCTCCTTGGAACCAAACCCAACCTGCAAGCTGGGAGAAGCTTTGCCTGGAGCCCCACTGCAAAGCCAGGCACCCCACAGGCTGAGGGCTCAGCAGGGTCCACGTCTCCTTTGAGCATGACTCCGGCAATGACACACTCCGAGAGTGCCGAGAGGTTCTCCGAGGAAACCTTCCCTGCCGACTTGTTTATAGATCTATTCTTAGCTCAGCTTGGACTCACTGAAGAAGCAGCGAGGAGCCTTTCATCCCGTGACCCTGAAGCACCTGAAAGAATATGTGCTGAGCCTTGAGGAGAGAAAATATTGTCCTCTCTGTTAGACCTCTGACAGAGGGGTCAACCCACAGATGAGGCCAGGAAGATGGGCAGCAGGCCAGCCAGAGGAGCAGGGAATAGCAAATAGGCAGGAGAGGCTTTAGAAGTGCACGAGGCAAGAGGCTGCCCATGGACAGCTTGGGCAAGAGGAGCACACGAGGTGCCTCAGAAATTGGATGAACTGGGGAAGCAGCACGAAGTCCAGCTGGAGACCCCTCACCAAGGGGATGAGGAAGGTCCTTCCCCTCAACCAGGAGCATCTTCTGGGAGCATTCTGGTGGTCTGTCTGCCCCAGGTAGCACCCACAAACCCACTGTCCTCTGCATAAGGCACTGGGAGGTGGGAAATACATGGCCAAGACCTCATTTTCAACCAGGAGAAAGGGAAGGGAGGCTGGGTGGTGACAAGCTCTGTGCAAATAGTCCCATCCTTGGGATGCTCCCAGGGAAAGGACAACCTGGAGGTTGCAGAGAAGCCACCAAACCACCGTTTGTTCTTATTTTGCTCCTGGATGAAAACAACTGTATTTCCTTTGGGCCCTGTCCCAGAGTTGTGATGAGAACATCTCCTATTAAAGATGGGAGATGCTCATCACCCCTAATCCAGGGAGGGAGAGCAGGTGCCGGGAGAGGGGGCACTGCACCCTCGTGCAGCACAGAAAGGATTTTCCATATGCTGCCTGATCAGTTATATCAGTTTCTTAAAATGCTATTGCACAGATATTTCGGAGGCATCATGTAGTACCATCTGTTATGTTATATATTGCACCGAGCCGGGCCAATTTTCAGATCCTGTAATTTTATCTCCTCCATTTCATATGCGGCGCAGGCATTTTGCAAGGAGAGCCGGCGGGGAGCGGGAGTCTGCACGGGAGGGATGGAGCGCAAGGAAATCAAGAGGCAAGGCCCAAAAAATGGCAGCTCCTGCCCATCCCAGGCACTGGAAAGAAGTTTTGGGGCCCCCACCCAACATTCTGGGTCAACCACCTCCCAGCAAGGCCTGCCTTGTCCGGGGCAGAGCGCAGCTCTCTCCATCTCTCCCGCCGCGTCCCTGCCTCCAACAGCAACGCTGCGGGGTGGAGAGACGCCTCCGGCATCTCACAGATGTCCTTTTCCCTGCCTCCCCCAGCTTTTCCAGGCGGCACCATGGTCCCCCCATTCCCCCTGGCAGCGAGGAGCTGCACCCCCGGCACGTCCCGCCACGCAAACCCAACACCCGCACGGCCAGGGATGCTGCAGCAGGGCAGCTCCGGCCCAGCGTTATCCCCTCCCTTATGCCTTTTTTTCCAGGGAGCAGCGGTAGCAAGAGGAGCTGTTGGTGGAGCCAGCATGGGGCTTGGGGACTCCCCATCCCTGGAAGAGTTCAAAGCCAGCTTGGAGAAATCTGGTCCAGTGGAAAGTATCCCTGCCCATGGCAGGGGGTGGAATGATGTGGGCTTTAAGGTCCCTTCCAACCCAAAGAATTCTGTGATGCCATGAATTACTGTGCACCTTGGCCCCACTTAAGAGTCCATCAGCAAAAACCATCTCTGCTTTGTGGGGTGAGCAGTGACAGGCCCTGACAAGCAGCATTAAGGCAAAACTCCCGAGTTATCCTCATGGATAACTCCCTGCTGCAAGAGCAGAGAAAAGACCAGAGACCTAAAATAACCCCTGAGGTTATTGCAAAAAATTAACTGAAGCAGATGGGCAGAGCAGAGATTGGAAAGCTCCGTCCTGTAAGATAAAAAGTCACAAACATTTGATTTTTAAAGTGAGTGTTTCCAACTCATCAGTCAGACACTGGCACCGCTTTTATCAACTCCTTCTCAAGTGACAGCAAAGTTCGGTGCTGCTCTGCTCAATTTAGTCTGATTTCATTAGGAAAAGAGACATGAAAAAAAAAAAAAAGCAGAAACCTTCTGATTTCCTGTGTTTTGCTGGCTCCCTCCTCTGGCACTTGGAAATATTTTTGTTTTGTAATGGGTTTGGCCATGAAGTAATCGGAAATCTGTCCGGCACTCTCCTTGGACCTGCTCTTGAAGACGAGCAAGTCTTGCTCTGACTCATCCTGCGCTCTCAGAGAACCTGTTTTTAAAAGCTTTTTGCATCCTTGCTGCGGTAATTAAAAGGAAAGGGAGAAGCCGCCAGAAATGTTACCCTTGCTATTGTCTAATAGTAAAAAAGTAGTCAAACACTCTTGGAGAAAAGCGATGTCAAGCAGAATTAGCAGCACTTGAGCACATCGATGTCACATTGCTTACAACGACCACGGAGGAAGATGCAAGAACCTCAGAGCCAACTCTTCAGGTGTTTTCTGCCCCTGACCAGCATTAAATACGACCTCATTTCATATCTGGAAGCCCCAGGGCTTATTTTTCCACAAAGGCACATTTTGTGGCTTTATTTGTTTTTAAATGAAGATATGACCATCTCCTGGGGAGATCTGGCACTGTCTTGACAAAGGTTTTGGTGCCAAGCCTAAAACTCTGCTTTCAGTTGCATTTCATTTTTCTCTTAGTTCATTAATAAGCATTAATACCTCGAGTTTGTGTGCATTTAATATTCTCCCCAGCACTTCAGTTTTTCATTTGAAAGGAGTAATTCAAGTACTTTTTAAATATTATTTCCTTATTGTTCACAAAACACTTCTGACAGAAAACAGCATTTCCATTCTGGTTTAAAACTTGTAAACAACCTTTCCCCTTTATAAAGGAATAACGTGTGTTTATTCACCTACCAAATACCAGCAAGCAGAGAGCCATGGGGAGCCTGTTAACTGTGGGAACTTGGGGTGGGAGGTGTTCAGAAATAATAAAGAGTAATGCTGGTTTCTCCATCTTTCCTTTAAAGTTTTAAGGATTCTTGGCACCACTGCCCAACTCGAGCATATAAGAACAGGTTCTGTATTAAAGCATGGGCTTAGTTTAAGGAGATTTATCCTTTTTCCCTTGGTTTGCAGCTCCTGAATAACCTAATTGAGGGTTGTCTGCTGTGGGTCATGTAATCTAAGCGGATAACTAACAGCAGAAGCAAGATTTGTTCCCAAAAGGAACTGAGGGTCTCATAGCAAGCACTTGACCTTCTGGTCATGGTCCTGTCCCTTCCCTGAAGGAAAATCTGAGCCCTCCAGAGCGGGGATGGATAGGGAAAAGGAAGAAGTTCAAAGTAGGAGGCGGGAAGCGTGATCTGAGCAGGGAGGAAGGTTGCCACTCCAAGGCTCTGCAAAATCACTAAACACCCTCAAATGCTGCTTCCTCTTTCCCCAGCACAGAACAGTTCAGATCTGGAGAGTTAATTCTGCCCATCAGTCACTCCCCACACTGATCTGGAATACCCAGCCAGCTACGGGCTACATAAATATTGACAGGGTACAATCCTAAATAAATAGATCTGCTCAAACATCCCTATTGACCACTTTGAGAAGGCAAAACAAGGCCTGGGAGAGAGAGGGTTTCATCCAGTCCCAAAGTGGATAAGCACAGATGCAGGCAAGGCTCTGGGTAAAACCCTTTGCTCGTGTCCTAAACACCAGCTGGGAGATGAGGAGGGAAAGCAAAGCCCTGGAGAGACAAGGAGGCAAAATCCTCGCATGGGAATTATGTCTTGACAAGACATTTGTTTTTCTGGTTCTGTTGCCTTCTGGTCAAGTGACTTGGAAATTCAATAGTGTGCACAGAGAACTGGGGCAAGGCAGGAGTGGAAAGGCAGCGCGTTCCTCTGGGGACGATCAATCACAGGAGGAAGGCTGCCAAATCACCCTCGAGCTGCCCAAAGTGTGTTTATGGATGAGATTAAGAGAGCTCCTTCTGGGGATCAAAGGAAAGCTCTCCCCCAGGAGCATGCTTCCTTCAACTCCCAAATTCCCAGAGGACTCCTTTAGCAGCATCTCCTGCAAATATTTTCTTTGGGAGGGTCACAATCCCCTGAGTCTCATTAAGGACCTTAAAAGAAAACAATGCTTAACTTGAGGGAATCCCACTTCATCCAGTTTCCAGTCAAAACTACATGTTGTGTTATTTGGACGCCCAGCCCTGAGGCTCAATTTCTAACCCAAAAGGTAAGCACTGATACATCACCACCACCCTGTGCTGTAATTAAGCTGGAAATTCTCATTCAGAGTTTCACCCCTTGTGCAGCCAATAGCATTCATCTCTCTGATATCAAGCCATGAAAAAATAATAACTGCAACCGGAGCTTGCAGGAGAAAATGAGCATTGCAAGTCATCCGGTTTGGAGCAGCAGAGTTCAAACCCACCAGTGGCTGCAGCCTTGCAGCTCGTGGCCCCTGGTAATGGGAACTTGCCTATTTCATGAACTCCGAAGGCAATCCAAAGGAGAATCATTCTTCATAATTGTTTTTCAACTTCTCCTCCAGCTGGAGGAATAATGACTGCACAATTCTCCTAACAACATGATCATAATCTATCAGTTCTATGAACTATAGAATGAACCCAAAGAGATAATTGGTGCAGGCACTGAATGATAAACATGTCAAGATTATGATTTCTTTGCTTAAAAATGAAACGAAGATATGATTGGAAATGCCATGCTTGGGGAGTATGAGCAATATTCCCATGCTCCATCATCTAAATTAGTTTATAATTTGCATACACTTGTATTTTTAGGCATTGTTCGAAGGCAGGGGAGCTGTAAAACATTAAGATCCAAACATCATCAGACTTTGTCCTTCAACCGGCACCTTCCCGGTAAAGATCCCGACGTGCGTCAGGAAGCCCCATTATCCCAGGAGCAGCTGCGGAGGTGCAGCTCTGCCAGGAGTCTCGGGGGGTTTTATCACCTCCTTCCAGGGGGGTTTTACAGCCCCAGAGATTTGCTCTGAGTGCGAGGTGTGCGCACGCACATGCCGGCAGCAAGCTCAGCAGGCAATGAATTTTAGTGTTGCACCTTCCCGTCTGCCGGTTCCCGACGCTCCCAGAGGGACGACAAACCCAGGCTGACATTCAGCTCATAACAAAACCCCAACCACAGCAAAATTCACCTGATTTCCATGTTTTTTACAAGCACTGTTGCACAGCCCTCTGAGAGCTTAACGAACCACGGTGCTTTCTTGGGTTAAACATGAGGCAAACCCACCGCCAACCCAAAGTGCATTCGTGGGCTGAGGGAGCCTCTGTCTCCCCTCCTTCAGCTGCACCCTCCTGCAGTTTTCAGCAGCAATGCAAAAGAAAAAGGGAGGGAAATGGGCATCTCCCAAAATCTGGGGAGGGGATATTTGGGCTCCAAGCCTGATTCATGCCCCGAACCTGCGCAAGGATGCCCCACATCCCACCAAAACCCCCGTTTTCCCTGCCCACAGAAGCCTTTGCAGCCCACGGGGGACTCCCTGGGGAGCACTAGGTGGAAACGGGAGACTGCTGAACCATGAAAGAGCAGCTAACAGGTCCCTCTGCCTGCGACTGCTCCTGCCACTGCTCGGAAACCCCTCGGGGCTCCCTGTGGGAGCCACAGCCAGCCTGGCTGCTCAT
This sequence comes from Pseudotriccus pelzelni, assembly GCA_035584735.1. NCBI lineage: Eukaryota > Metazoa > Chordata > Aves > Passeriformes > Tyrannidae > Pseudotriccus > Pseudotriccus pelzelni. The sequence continues at coordinate 3,059,652 of JAWMRA010000063.1, forward strand.
TCCATATGGCACCCATTAGCCTGGTGCTGGGATGGCACCGACGGCGCGCGGCAAGAGCCAGCTGCCAGCCAGCCGTGCGTGGAGGCACCGCTTCCCCCGGACAGCTCTCGCTCCAAAGAGGACGGGGAGGAAGGAGAAACGTGGTCCTGCATCCTCTGCCAGCCCCAAATACTCTGGTGGGCTTTGCTGCAGTCCCCTCCAATGGGTCCTGCCAAACCGCTGCGCGGGGAGAGGAGCCTTTCCCCAAAACCAGCATCACACAAGGACATGGGATGGGAACCGTGGAAAGGGACATCTGTGTTCTGGGACAGATTCTGCAGGAGTCAGGAGCAAGGGGGGGGAACACCAGTAAAGGAAGCCTGAAAGATGAAAGCGCCAATTCCATCCTTTCTCCGCTAAAACAGAGTCCCTTAAAGCAAGTCTACTGAATTAAAGAGGAAACCCTAGAGAGCCTCCATGCTCATGAATAAATTCAATTTGCCATCTCATTTTTGAACTTATAAAAGCCAAAGCTCTCTAAACAAGAGACAAAGTCTCGCACTATGCCTTCAGGCACCTGGAGACGAGCCCTCAGACAGGGCATTAGGTTTTTTGGGGTGCTCAACCCAACCAGCTCCAGGTGTCTTGTCCCATCTCAGAGCACCAGTCCTGGCGACCAAACCCGGTGTCACAGGAGGTGGTCACCAAACAAACAGCCAGGACAGGAAGGGAATTTGCATCAAACCTTCCTATGGCATTATTATTTTTTATTTCACTTCTATTATTATTATTTACTTGCATTTCCCCCCTCCTTGCTCCATGCTGCCTAATCCAGCACTGCAGCAGCACAGCACCTCTGCACAGGCACTGCTCCCTCACCCCGTGCCTGCCAACAAAACAAATCCACCCTTTAAATAACAGCAAACTAAAACGCAGTGTGATGGAGACAGGACCAGCAGCCCCTTGGCTGAAGTTACCCAGCACCTCTGATCTCTGTACCTGACAAAGCACCACCAGCACTGCTCCTGCGGGATACAGCAGGCACGGATTGCTTGGCCTGGCTCCTGCTTGCAGAAGGCTGGATCTGCACTCCAAAGGCTGCCTGCGGCCAAAGGCACCTGAGCAGGTTTCTAATGCGGCCGCAGTGCAGGGGGAAGGAGCTCCAGCACATCCCAGGCACCGGAGCCACGGGATGCTTGCTGAGAACGACCCCCCATCGCTCCTCCTGCTGGTTCAGCGCACTGGGGAGCTTTGGGTTCACACTGGGAGCAGGACAGAGGTAAATCCGGATGGACATTCACTGGATTTTGCAGATCCCACCAAGCCCAGCCCTGCAAACTCTGGGGTTTGCAGCTGTGGCAGCAGAGCTGAGCAGGAGGAACAACCCCTGGGCAGCTGAGACTGAACTGATCTGATCACATCCCTCGCTCCCTCCCCAAAAACTGTCACTCAAGCCCTAGGAGTGGCATTAAAGGCTCCATGATTTTTCCTATGTTTTCCTGTGTGTTGGGAACACAGGCAGCACAGCACTCAGGAGCCAGCACCAAAGCACAGGAGAACCTCAAGCCAACTGAATGGTGTGCTGTAATGTGTTCAAGAAATACTGACACACTTGTCAAACTCCTCACAATTCCTTCTTTCTCTTTTCCCTTTTTATTTTTTAAATTTCTGACTAGCTCTATAGATCACTGGGTAACATTCAGAAAAATCATCGGGACGATTTTCTTTTCTTTCCCCATCATTGCCATCAAATGAAGTTATTTGTGAATACGCCTGCTGGAAACCAAACGAAACCAAACATGACAAGTCTATTTTCACCGTCGGCAAGGCACCGAGGTGCGCGCAGCCCTGCGAGTCACGCCTGGGTGCAGCACCAGGGAGGCACTTTCAGGGAGCATGGGAAGCAAGGTGGACAGAGCGCGACTGCAGGAGGAGCTGGGCTGGGATTTTACACCAGGGCAAGGTTGCACAGTAATTCCCTAATGACAGGAAGCTAAGAAAGCCATAATACCCAGGGAAATTCCCTCCTCTCTGGTAAGATACAGCGGGTTTTGGAGTTGGAATACCCCAGTGCCACCTATTACTATGTCATTAGCAGCAGAGTAATATTCTAATAGTTAACAATTTGACTAATAGGCCTCTGTGGCAAAGGGATAGTTCAGACAAAAAACACTGCCTGATGCACCAATTTATCCTGGTGATAAACTCCTGAATCAGAGACAACCATGTTGAGGGTTGCTGAGGGAATCCTCCCCTTCCAGGAAAACACAGATGCTCCTTCCATGTACCTGCTCCTCTACAGCAACACTTTCCATCTGCATTGCAAACCCCCAGAGGCTACAAAAGATGAAATTCCTCATTCAGCACGTCCCCAGAGCTCAGGCACACCTTTACCACCTTCTCCCAGCCACACTGCAAGAGTCCTTCCCCCTCCCGGCTGTGGCTGGAGATTCTTCCTGGAGAGCTGGTTCAAGGGCCAGCAGAGGCTTCTGGACTTCCACCCTCAGAGCCAAACCCTGAGGTTTTGCCAGGGGGTTCGCACACAGAGCCAGCAAGAAACAAGGTGCACAGCCCGGGATGGCAACCAGGAGCCAAATGCTCTGGCTCAGGCACACACCATGTTAATCGTGGCCCTTTCTGGATTTAAAATCTTGATGCTTGTGAAATCTCTTCCCAAGAGGATGCCTGGAATAAATTGTCATCTGATAATAGCTACCAGGTGGCGAGGCAAGAAAAAAGCAGACATGCACAGAATGTTTTGACTTCAAACTCATGTGGATTGTCAGGGAGGGAGTGCATTTTGCGTCCCTCCCTTGTCCCTGCCTCCCCCTCGCCATTTTCAACCCCCTTCATGGGTTTTTCAAAATTATTTTGGCTTTCTTCAAGCATTAGGCCAACTGCCTGGGGCAGCAGCTGAGGTTGGTGGCAGAGTCCAGAGCAAACCCCCACCACCCTTCAAAGGCTCAGGCATGGCCAGGTTGGGGTCACCACGTTGGCTCCTCATCTCCCCTCTAATTAAGCGAGCAGATAAAGTCTCCACAGACATCCCTGCTCCTCCTGCCTTCTCCCATCTTTCCTACCCCCTGCCTTATCCACCTGCCCCTGCTCACTCCAGTCCTCACTCCCCATCATACCTGTAACCTTTCCCATTAACACCTGCCCAGCCAGGGAAAACCCTTCCCCAGCTCAAAGCATCTGCTCCTAATCAATTTGCCACGGAGCCTGTCTCAGCCTCGGGCAAGGAGCAGGCACAGAACTCCCTCCCCATCCAGGATGACATTTCCAGGGCAGGGGAGCAAAGGCCAATCCTCTCCCCAGCTTCTGAGGCCAGCAAAAAGCAATGTCAGAGCTCCCTGCTGCATTTGGGGAATGCACATCCCTTTCTTCCCGTTCCAGGAACGCGATGCTTGCTCAGTGCAAGCCTGTGAACAGGCACACACACAGATTACATCTTGTTCTTAGCAGGAAGGGATATTGACTTGGAAAATATCAAAACCGCCTCTGAGCCTGCAGCACCCCCCTCACAAAGCAGGAAAGAAAAAAACCCAGAGGTTGAATCAGAGACGAGGAGATATTTTACTACATAGAATATCCAGGGAAATTAGGTTCTGTAATGAAGAGGTCGGCACGGAGAGCAAGAAGGAACTTTTAAATGGCATCTTGGAATTTCAGAGATCCCTGTCAGAACACACAGGACCCGGGAGGGACTGTGGCAGCAGTGGGAGCTGCCAGGAGGGCAGAGCTGCTCTCCCACCCTGTGTGTGAGGGGACATCCAGCTGAGGGTGCTGGGAACGATAACCAGGAGAGCAGCAGCCCGTCACCTGCACGAATGGGGAGACCTGCTCGAGTCCAGAAACCCCACAGGCCTTGCCCTGGGCAGGTCAGTGCCGCTGAGAAAATACAACATCCCAAACCGAGCCTTTGCCTCTCCACTTCCACAGCTTAATTCCTGCTCCAGACACGACTCGAGGAAAAATAAAGTGGCCAGAAGCAAGCACTAATGATGGGTGCCAATCTAATGACACACATAATACAGTCAGCTCCACTGCAAACGTAATTGCAATCATAATGCAATCAATACCAATGGAAACACCGTATTTATACAGGGCCTTTCATCACTCACATGTAATGCAGTCAGTGCCAGTGCAAATATGCCAGCATCTGAAATAAAATATTTGCCACACATCTCATGCACATGCAGACCAAACACTGCATTTGGGAGAGCCTTGTGATGTTGAAGGCTTTGGGAGGTAAAAATCCCGAGTCCAGCTATACTTGGGAAAATAACAAAACCTGCGTTCACATTGAATTCTCCTTAGCTTAAGTCACGATTTCCACATTGCTCTCCCTGTCAGTTCTCTGCCCCAGCATATTGCCGTGGTCAGGCAGTCATTAACCTCCTGATGGGGAGAAAATGGGGAGAAATGCTCCTGTCTGATGGCTGGGGCAGCCTCCAAATCCTCCCCACAACTGCTGCACCAAAGACATGTGGTCCTGCTTCACCCAGAGGTGCCAGCAGGACCGAGCACCCAAGCCTCAGCACCTGGAGATACCAGTGTGACTGGTCCCATTCAGGTGAAGCAGCTGCAGGACTCTGCCCTTACACTCTGGAAAGAGAACACTCCCTAAGGTTCCTACAACTGTGGAGCCCGGCAGCACTGGGAGAGCAGAGAAATCCGTCCTGCCCTCGCTCGCCATCCCATCTGCCCTCTGAATCTGATCCAGACAGTCCATCATGGGTCTTGACACATTTAATGTCTCAGTAAAGAAAAACACGATGTGTTGATGCTCCTGTAAAGCTCTGACAACTGACAGCCTAATGGCTCCTTATTTTTTCCCAGACGCAGTTTAGAAAATGAAATAAATTTCGGTCCTTAAGCAGGCTGGCTGCTCCGTGAGCATCGTGTTTGTTGAGCTCCCAGGCACCAGCACTGAGCTGCAGGAGCAGGGAGCAAGGATGGCAAAGGGAAAGGACAGGCATGAGGGCTGGAAGCGGATGCAGGAGTTGTTCAGTACTAACTTACACATCTAAATCCACCCGGAGTGCCCTTTGCTCCCATTTGCTGAATGCAAGAGCCAACACCCAAAACTCCAGCTGTAGGTGATGCTGCTGTCCTGCCCTGGAAAGAACAGGTGGGCGAACAGGACCCATCCTGTTAGGATGGTTTTTAGGATGATTAGGAAAAGGTTCTTCCCCCAGAGGGTGGTTGGCACTGACCAGGCTCCCCAGGACAGTGGGCACAGCCCCAAGGCTGCCAGA
>JAWMRA010000063.1:3065114-3108386 GCA_035584735.1 Pseudotriccus pelzelni
CACAGCCCCAAGGCTGCCAGAGCTCCAGGAGGGTTTGGACAACGCTCTCAGGGACAGGGTGGGATTGTTGGGGTGTCTGTGCAGGGCTGGGGGTTGGATCAGTGATCCCGTAGGTCCCTTCCAACTCAGGATATTCCATGATTCCGTGCCCCCCTCTCTGGTGACATCCACACTGGGAGGCCCTGGTGCTCCTCCACACCTCAGAGGTCTCCGGTGGGCAGTAAAAGCCAGAGACGGGGTGGAAGCTCAGAAATCCCCTCCTGCTGTGGCTGCAGGGTATTCACACACAGTGCTGTGTAATTAGGCTAAAGCAGTGCGTGGCCACGGGGCTGGGAAGTGTGATGGAAAGCCTTTCACAGGGAGAGGGCCAGGTCCTTGTGGAGCACAGCCCAGCCATTACTCACTAGCCATTACTCCCAGACGAGTTACCCAGCCTCGAGCCAGCAGACTGGAAACCCTTCCCCTGAAATACTCCTGAGGCTCTGAGTGATGGAAGATGGGCAGGGCTGGAGCTGAAGCTCTTGTCTCGACAGAAACCCTCTGGAGGGCAGGAAAGGAGGCTTAGGGGTTGGGACACCACATGGGGCCCTGATGGAGCAAACCCACCCACTTCCCAGCAGCTGGGATGCAGCTCTCTCCCCAGGGCAGAGGAGGAGGGATGGGGGGAGCCTGCTGCCTCTCTCCCCACACCTGTGACAGTCAGCATGGGACATGACATCCCCTCCAAACCATCACACAGCTGGAAACCCCAGACAGGGAGCTGGATCCCAGCCACCCAGATTTTGGGGGACCTTTGCAGTGCCTGGCCTCATCTAGAGTGCACTGCAGTGGTCGGAGCCACTCTGATCTTAATAATGTGGAGCTTTCAGCTCAAAGTCTTCTCTCTTTCTTTTTTCCCCAAATAATGAACTCCTCCCTAGGCCATTTCCCCCCTTGCCCATGAGGTCTTGCCCCCTGCTGCAAAGCACAGCTGCTGGGTGGTGGGAGTGGGTGCTGCTGGACCCCACCAGTCCATACCAGTGAAAATAAGCACCAGTGACCCCATGGCTTGCAGGGTCACCACCAGCCCCCCAGCCTGAAGGCTCAGGAGGCTCCTTTGTGACCCCACAGCTCCCCACAGGAAGGGAAAGCCAAGCAAAGGGACAGGATGGTTGCAAAGCCAATAAGGACAAGCTCTGCTGCATCCCCTACACAGCCCAGCCAGAGCATGGGGTGGGGGCTGCAGCCCCCTCTCACATCCCCAAAATACTGGTGCTGACAGGGAAAAGCTCACACAGCCCCTCTGAGCAGCCTCCCCGTGCTCACACCCCAGCTGGAGCCCGGGGGGGGATGGACCACCTGCACACTCCACACACCACCCCCTGGCACAGCATCGAGCACAGACTGTTCCTTTCAGCACTTTTCTCACCCCAAATTCCCTGCTCTCCCCACCCCACCCCCCACTGCCAGAGGCTATTTTTCTCTTGATCCAGGCCAGCTTCAAAACCAGGGCCACCGCAGCACCTCCCTGCAGGTGGCATTTACATCTCTCCAGAGGAGCTAAATGCACTCCCATCTGTACTCGGGATGACCCCATTTCTTTTTTGGAGGCATCCAGGACTCAGAAAAGGGATGAGAAGGGGGAACGTTCTGCAGGCTGCTCTAAGACAAAAGATTTTCAAAGGGGATGTTCAAGGTAGAGGAGAGAAAAGCCAGCACTAACTGCAGGAGGGCTGGCCAAAGGGAGCAAAGGCATGGGAAGAAATGAGGGAAGTTCCAATGCATTGGGAACATCGAGGCAAGAACACAACCAACCTCATCTCCCTGGAAAGCTGTGCCCCCCCCAAACCTGTCGCTGCAAGAAAGGCACATTTTGGGAGGACAGGGAGAAGGCAGAGAGGAGGAGAGAGGTAAATTGAGGCTCAATAGCTGCCAAGAGCCAGCGAAAGGGCCAGTCTCCCTCAGAGCACGGCAAGACACGTGGAGTGATGAAGCCGCCAAGAAGTTGCAATCAGGACTAATAGTTTGAGGTTCTTAATATTCCCGCAATCCAATAAATCAATGGCGCTAAATACGAGCGCGGGAAGGCGAGCACCGGATTGACAGGGCAAATTAGGTTGGGCTGCAGGGAGAGATTCCTCAAACAGTTTGTTCCATCTGAGCTCACAGGCAGCTGCTGAGCTGAGGGTGCTGCAGGAGGCATCCCTCAGGTGAGCTGTGCCTCCTGTCCAGACGTCCCTCCCGGCATCCTCCAGCTCCCAGGGTGCTTGCCACGCTCAGGGAAGCAAGAGCAGCACCACCCCATCCCAGATGTTGCACAAACATTAACTGGTTGTTCACCTTGCTGCTCCCAGGGCACTGAGAGGATTTAGCTCAGTGTTTACCCTCTTGCTTTACGTGTGCAAGTAAACCACTATTCAAGTGCCAGGAATTATTACTAGAGATATACAAATGCTGGGATTTACAACAGGATTAGTACCCTAAAACAGAGCTGCTGCTATTCCTGATGCTCTGATCCTCCTGAGTATCCCAAGAAAGGCTGTAGTATTCCAGGGGAAAACAGTGATGCATAACCTTCAAATTAGGAGGAGGGGAATAAGGCAGCCCAGCTCTTCCAAATCCTCTAGAAGACACCTTGCAATTACAGGAGCTCTAGATCAGATCTTAAACAAATACCACAGCTATAACCTCAGCAGAGGTATAAAACATGCCTACAGAGTAAATGACTCAAACATGCTGGGTTTGGGACCTAAGAGGCCATCCAGACAGTTCCTACCAGATCTATCTCGTTCCATACTAAACTCAGACTTAACACAGCCCAGAAATGTTTTGTGAGCAGAAAAAATGGGGTGGACAGATGTGTATTCATGTATTTGTCCCTGTGTTAGCCAAGGGACATCTGCAGAGAAACCAGGATATTCAGCCCAGTCACCTCCATCTTCTCAAATCCTCCAAAAATGGAAGAACCAGCCTTACCATACCAGTCTCTGTACCCATTGTCATATGGAACTTTCCCAGGTCCTTAAATCATTCTTGTCTCCCTGTGACAAGGGATTGGAAGGGCTGAGATTATTTATCTTAAAAAGGAGACAAATAGGAAGTCTTATGATAAATGTATATGAATTAATGAATGAGAGAGACAAAGTACATCTGGTATTTCTACCCTCCCTGCCTTGCAACACAAGAAGTCCCCTTTGATTCCACTGAAATAGTGACAAATTCAAAACTGATGAAAAGAAACACTTTTCCCTAACCGGCCTATGAAATCCGTCAAAGCCCGGAGCTCGGGAGGTTTCAAAGACATTTATATCAATAACACGGCTATCCAGAGCTAATGGCCAATGCTAATGAAAAGGAGAGAGTGAGTTTAAGGCCCTCTCTAATGACTGCAGTGGGCTGGACAGAAAGCCTGGATTTAGCTAGCAGTTTTTCCAACCTGGAAAAACTCCAGCTCAGATATTTGCAGCTTAGGCACCGCGTGGATTTACCACGGGAGGTGGTTCCCCACAACTCCATTGCTCCTGCCTGTGAGTCAGGGCCCATTTCACAACCCTGCCTGAGGCACTATCCCTATGAACTCCAACAGGTCCTCCTAGGAAACCCTTGTATTCCCCTTCCTACCTCCCACCCAAGAAAGACCCCAAGGAGGTCTGGAAAGCTTGTTTCATCACGCACCAGCCGTGAGTCCACGCTAGAACTGCAGTCTGAAGCCGTCCAGTACTTTTTATTTCCTGTTAAAACTCATCTATATTCCTTACCCCTGAATTACCAATACAGGAGAGCACCAGTGCTCTGTTTTTCCTGGGAATTGTTCCTTTGTCTTTGGTCTCTTGCCATCATGTTTGTTATTGATATCAAAAGCAGTGCCCAGAAATTTCAAACGAGAGGGAAACCTCGATTAAGAACACATTGTAAGAGATGCTCCCTGCCCTAGAAAACACTGATACAGGAAGAAAAGAAAGATTTGAAAACATCCCCAAGGTCACAGAAAGAGCCTGCAGCACATCCAGGGGAAAAAACAGTGCTGAAACATCCCTGTCCATAAGCCCTGCCTGAAAATCACCCCTCCTCCTGTTTTTACATCACCTGGGGTTGCAAGTTTAGTGTGTGGGTTCTACATGTGCTGGGATGGGACCCGAGCCCAGCCCACAAGATCTCCCTTCTTAAAACTCAGGGTCTGGACAAGCACATTGCAAGGACCTCAGCTCCCTCTTCCCTGCATCAGCACAACATCCTTTTATTCCCACCACGTTCCTCATGGCTGGCAGGGACCTTTGCACGTGGCAACATCTCTGTTAAACTCATAATATTATAAGGCCAGGTAATTAAGGCCAGATCTCCAATGAGTCCTGATTACAGATTGGGGAGGTCAGTGCACAAAGTCAGGAGAGGGATGGACTCCTCCCAGGGGCAGCTCACAGACCCTCCTTCTCCACTGACACAGCTTTGGGACTTTATTAGACAACTGAGCTCAGATGGTGTGAAAATCCTCCACACCTCTAGGCTCTAAATCACAAACTGGAAACTGCTTGAGCAGAATGGCACTTCCCTACACAAATACACTGCAAACCACGGGGCACATTTGTCCTGGCCATCAGCAGTTGCAATGATCACTGTAAGAGGGTTGAACACGGTGAAATGTTCTTTACTCTGGAGTGTAACATGCCCATTATTAAGTGCTATATAATGCTGAGCTCCTGCTGTAAAAGGGTCTTCAGAAATGACAACATAAAGAATTAACAGCCTCCAAAACAGGACTCAGGTGAAACCTGATAGTTAAAGCTGGGAGAATTTTATATCAAAATCCTGCAAGTTTCACAGGAGCATAACACAAAGCCATAAATCACATTGGCTTTGCTTACAAGGTTGGTGGAACTCAGGAAATATAAAACCCCAAAAACTTTTGATGAACATCCCAAGTCCTGAGCTTGTTACACGGTTCTGAGGAACTGTTTGTCAAACCCTGTTTACCAACACATGCTCAAATAATTCATGGACTTCTGCCAAGTGTCAGGTAAATATTTCTCAAAATAATAAAGATACAGTCCTGGCCCAAAGAAGGTGTAACATTGTGATGGCAGGCAGAGGTCATGTCTTGTGATGCCAAAGGGATGAGCCGTCTGAGTGCTACAGGAGTCCAGGACTGTAGCCTTTGATCTGGGTGAGCCAACTCCCACCCTCAGCTCCCAAATCCCTCTGCCCAAAGTCGGGACAGGATCCTTCTTCAGCCCCACCTTCAAGGCTTTAGCATGGAAATGATGAGCAAGTGCTCAAACACTAAATAAAGGCCATAAAAAAACAACAGGAAAAAGAACAGGGTCACTGCAAGCAGTCAGAGATTGTTCTTCAACAAACCACCACGTGCTCCAGCTCCTGTCTCCGACCTGACCCTGAAGATCACAGCACACCATGGCCCAACCGTCCAGCCCAACCCTTGTGAGACACTTTATGGGAACATGTGCCTCAGCAAACAAAATCTGACACAGAAATAAAGTTGGAGAGGAGTTTTGGTGGTTTCATTTCGGTTGTGTTCCTTCCAGTGGCCATGGGTTATCGATCTCTGCGGAGAAGAGCCAGCAGCCACTGCTGACATGCCGTCCCTCAGCCAGGGGTAATGTACGACTGTTGGGAACCACAGTTAACTGATGAACCCATCTGGCAGGGGAGGGAGAAGTGATTGATTTACTCTCCATCCTGGTACTTAGACTTTTCACCCTCAACAGGCCACGAATGCTCGTTCATCATCTTCATCAATCAAGTGGGCAAATATCATTAAATCTGCAGGCCACAAGCAGCATCATTTATATCTTTGTCTTTTTTTTTATTTTGTTTCAAAAGTTTGCCACCTCCTCTTCCCACATCCCTCACTGAAAAATGGTGCTTTCACCTGTCAGGGACTCAGTGAGATGAAATGGAGAAGATGAATCCTGCTAAGAAGGGATGATGCTGGGCTTTGCGTTCTCATCTCTCCCAAGGCACTAGGGATGCTCAGAGGTGTAGACCATTCCCAAATACTCCAGAGCTGTCCAGGTCTGTACAACATCAGTGATGTGTGGTTGGGTTCAGCTCACGATAACTGTGTGCCACTGAACCCATCAAGGGTGTTTTGCTGCTGACCCAGAGCACAGCACCAAAGTCACCAAGGCAGCACCGTGCAGGATCTGGCACAAACCAGAGTAATTCCTCAAAATTCAGTGGCGCAGGAACGACCTGCTTATGCTGTTCATCTGCCCTATAACTTCCCCAGGACAACGGGGATTTCAGGTTATTAACGCTGTTTAAGCACTGACTTGTTCCTTAATGCACCTTTTCAAAGTCTCTTCTTCCAAAGCGCGGAGCCTTTAGCAGCAAGTACTGACACCACCAAGCCCAGAATGTGCCAGAAAGGAACACAAAACCCATCAAAAAGCAGCAATAGGTTTGAGGCCCTCCTGCAGCAAAGCTGACACTTCATCCTGGCAGGCTCCCTCCCACCCCAGGGCTGTGTGAGCCCACTCCCTGCTCAGCCGAGCACTCTGACCAGCCCCCAGTCAAGGATGAATGGATAGATGGACAACAACTGCCAACAAGTTCACTGCCTCCTCTCCCAGCAAGACACTCCATTAGAAAAGCTTTTAAAAAACACCAATGGAAAAAAAACACTGGACAAAATAATCTGACTCAGGGAAATTTCGGGCGAGTTCAGAATAGCCCAGAGTGAAAACCCAGCTCTAACGTGACTGAAAGAGCCCCGTGCAGGAACAGATGCAGCAGCCAGGCTGTAAATTAAATCACCGAGGGAAGGTTGGAAGAGCCAAATGAGATCTCCACCTGCCATTACTTCCGAGGCACAGAAAGGGCCGGGCGTTCCGAAGGAGGGCGATGGATAGGCAGACAAATCATTTTATTAGCCTTAATTGCCATTTCAATACCGCACCCATGTCTCCACATAAGCCTTCATTCTGTGCAAAGTTGTCAGTTCATGTCCTGAATGGGCCAGGCTTGTTATCAGCAAGGCGTTTACAGCCCCTGGGCTGTGCATTAATTAAAAAGGCTTTGTGCTGAGGCTCATTCATTAGCACACTGCTCCTTTAATCACTGCCTCTTCAGCCACCAGGACAATCTATAAATCTCCTCAAATATGAAATAATGAAGTGGAATGGTTCAATTTATTACAATGTAATAAGGCAGGATAATAGGGGGGTGGACAGGGTGGCACTGGAGCTGTCTCCTTGCCCAGTCTTCCCACCTCATTACTGACAGAGACCATGGATGAGAAGAACAGAAAGGATGCAGGTGAGGATGGAGAACACACAGGACAGGGATCTTCCCATCTGCCATCCCACCCTCATGAAACCCAGCTTGCCACAAGTGGTTGAAGATGATGCTGAAAGCCAGACATGGTTTCTTGGCCTTGGGAAGGGACAGGTAGGTTTTGCCCTGAGGAAGTTCCAAAGATTTTGCTCTTTGTTGAAGACACAGCATCCCTTCAGCAGGAGGGTAAGTCTCTCACTCTACGTCCCATTTTCCCATCTGCACCCCCATTTTCCAGCCTCTCCTTCCTTGGATCTTGTTCCTGGAAGGATCCAGGTAGAGGTGGACAGTGCCAGGGAGCAGATGTTCTAGGGAACATCAGCAAGCTACAAAAATCCATGTATTAACTCAACACAAAGCTCCTGTTTCTCCTCTCACTGCTCATCTCCCAGCTGGGCACTCAAGTCAAGCTGCCAAATAAAATATGACTGCGCACAATGGGTTAATTAATGAGGACAGAAAGGTGAACATTAGCTTGGCTTTGCATTTCCTAAATAAATGCATCAAGGACACCTAACTAGTGAGGGGAGGCCAAGCATGAATTTTTCTCGTGACGAAAGCTGCAGACTAAAGATGCCAAGGAAAGAAATAAAACTTCCAGCTATTTTAGAAAAGCAGCCACGGTATCCAAAGAAAGTGCAAAATGAAAACTGCCCATACAAAAGTTAACAAAAGCTAATTACACTCTCACGAAGAAGGAGAGTGTTTAGAGAAAAGCAGGATTTGTAAAGAGCATTGTGGTGGATTTTGAAAAATTACTTTTTCATGTCAAAAGATACCTAGTAAGGAACATCCAGTTCATATTAAAACAGCTCTACAATTTGCTACTTTATTTTCAATGCTCTCCCTATTCAGTCTCAGAAATCCTTGAATTCTTATGCACTAAGAGCCATATAATTAATACAACATGTTGCTTTATCCAAGTCAAAATTAATTCCCAGGAAACTGAGTTGTGATAAATCCACAACAAGGAAAAAAAACCTAAATTATCAGAACAACCCATTTCAACCTTTTCTTTAAAACCAAAATCTGTTTTAAAGACTTCATTTCAAAACCTGAAATCGTTCAGGGTTTTTCCACACGGAATATGCAAGTTATAAATATGCATAATTTTAACTGACCCAGCCTAACCCTGGTGGGAGGGAATGCCCTGGCCTAGGAAAGCAGTCAAGGGGTTTCATTTTTTCTCCCATTTATTATCAGAAGTAAATCTAAAATAACATTAGAGGACGGGAAAATTATTCCTTCCCCTGCGTTAGAAAGGACCGACCGAACACGCTGTTCAAACACAGAGATCTTTAATATTAGCAATCTGCTAAGTGCTAATTTGTCAACACGAAACCTTTCATCTCCAGGGTTCCCAAAACACTTCATTTGCTCGAGAGTCACTCGTCCCACCACAATAAGATTCACATCCTCCGTACGGCGCCGCGAGCAGGAGGTTTGGGTTCCTCTTCCCCTCTAAGAAGGGCTCCTCCAGGAGTCAGGCAACTAATTACCACTCAAGTCAATGAATTAACCCTGTCCCTGACTGCTCTGCGAGTTTCAAGGTGCTTTTTAGAGGGAACAGCGGGCTGGGGTCCTTCCCATCAGAAAACTCTATTATATGGATCTTCAAAAAAGCTCATTACTACAAAGCCACGAGCATTCAATCCCATTAATAATACACATCGGTATATAATTATAATATTAGGCACTTAAATTGCAGTTTTCATCTGCGGCTCTCAAAGTATTTTACCACAGTAAATTAAGTCCCCCCTAATTTGGGCCGGTCAGAGTTTTGCATTTGAAGCTTTTCCTCAAGGAGCATTTGATTTTGTGTTTGAAAGGAAAATCGCAGAATGGATCTGTTCTTCCTCAAAATGCTTATTTCCTTCAGGCAAGGGGTATGCAACGGGCAAAACCCACCCCAACTCTGTGAAATGCTATGAGGATGAAGAGTTAAAATGCTGCTAAGAGAGCAGTGGCAATGAATCCATAAACTTTTTTGGAGGCAACAAAACGGTTTCGCAGGATGCGTTTGCTCGTCACCCCTCGTCGCATTGCGGTTCTCCGGCTCGCACCGTCGTACCGGCGGATAAGCAAGACGAAAACTACTCGTTACGTGGACAAAACCACCCCTGGGACCCACTTTTCTCCTCTGAAGGAATCTCCAAGCTTGGAATCACCAGCTTTTCCTAAGAGCTGCACCCTGGGTTTGGGCTGGAGGGAGGAAGCCACGCTCACTGCAAGCTGACAGCGGCATCGCCCTTGACTAGATGGAGGATGACAGCGGCTCCTCCGGAGTCACATCCTGGCCCGTGCTGGAACAAATATGCTTCCAGTAGGCAATGAAGCCGAGTAAATCAGAGATGACAATAAAAGTATCGAGGAAATTGTCTGTCTGGGAGACAGAGCACACCCAGCACACAAGGTTCAGCTTTCATTTGCAAGGAGACCCGTGCGCTCGAGAGGTTATGGCAGGAATACCGGTGTAAATGATATCACCACGGGCACCAAACAGGCAGCTTGCTCCCCACACTATTAGCTGGTAACACCAATCCTCAGTAATTCCAGCTATTAAAAACAACTTCAGGAGGACTCAGATCTCATTTTGCAGAGAGTGCAGGGGTCTCGATGACTATTTTTAAAGTTTTCCTGCACTGGAGTTAACAGTCATGGCTTTGATATGTTCAGCTGCTGTGCTGCTTCCAGGTTTATTAAATTTACAAGCAGAGAGACAGGATGGCTTGTTATTTTTCCCAAAGAATCCTCAGAAAAAAAGGGCAAAGCTTCTCAGGCATAAATCCAATCTGCAAACTCAGAAACCACGGGAGTCCAGGAGCCCCCTTCCCCAAGACCACGCAACAAATCAGGTAATTATGGTTGTTACATGCACACATTTATTCAAATTTCAAGAGAATTATTATAAATGTGGTACCTCCACAAACACTCCCACCTTTAGATACAAACACTGACAACAGTAAACAGATTGAATGTCATATTCCAGTGCAGTGGGGAAGGGTTGACCTGCACCACACCAGCACCCACCTTTGGGCACTAGCAAGCATCCCAAGCCCCTTTTATTCACCAATTATTTATCTCCACGGCTCCCCTCTGAAGAAGGGACTTGATTTTGACACCTTAGAGACCCAGGCTGGAAAGACAAAACACAACAGAAAATAGATGTATTTTCCCCTTATTCATGACCAAAAGCTCCTTTTCCCTGATACTGTATTTCAAACAGCTCTCACTACAATTAAACTCTTTTTTGTTGGATCTGGAGAGTTTTTACAGCCCGTTCTCACACGTGTTTGATGACCAGGTGGCTCATGGGATGATGCATCTCCAGGGGTCACTCGGTACTTCTGTGCTCTGTGTGAAGGAAGATTGTCCCTCGTCACAGGTAAGAGGATTTAATGTTGTTCATCACAGACCACTGCAGACGCTCCCTGAAGTGTCTGGATAAAACCCCATTAAATCCATCCCGCTTTTTACAAACCATGAGAAAGAAGAAGAAAGGACAAGGCCAGGCACAAACCACCAACATCTATTGTGCATCACGATGGGAAGAGTCTGGGCTCCGGGGACATTTTTCTTTTGGCACTTATTGTCTTCTAAACTCCACAATCTATACAATAGCTATGTTTGTAATCACTCGAAAATTTTCAATTAAATGTAAAAAACCAGAAACAAGTAAATCTATTCTCCCTTTTGACTGTTCTATTGATTAAAATGGATGCCTGAGCTGCGGCCACTGAACCATGAAAAGCAATCTGTCTTGGATGGGTAAGAGATCGTTAGGAAATCGTTGTGCTGAGGCAAGAATAACTGTGCATGTACACACACGTGTGGGGCTGGGCACAGATCCCCCCATGCTGCCATGCAATAAGCCACCTGCAAGGAAGAAATAAAATTGTGTGTATATATATTTCAATATCAAGTTCAAAGCAATCTGAGGTGTTAGCCTGTCACAAAGACCTCTTCTCGTTTCCTAAGTTTCATCATTTTCCTCAGCGGTAAAACTTGGTCTCTGTTGCTGCAGAGCCAAAAAAAAAAAACCAACAAAAACCAAAACCACGAGGTGGGAGAAGAGAAACCTCAAGGTCTGTCATGTGTTACAAGCTCCAAGAGCAAGGAACCCACATCTTGGGCCATTAGGAGATTTTCAAGCTGATGACAACAAGATCCTCCAGTTGATGTTTCATCTTCCCCTTTCGTCCCCGTCCTTTCAGGGAGAAGTGGAGGTTGTTAAACATCACCAGGAACACTCAGTTTTGCAAAGCCTGGCTGGCTGGGGTGTGAGTTAACCTAAGGCAAGGCAAAGGAGGGGAAAAAATTCCCACATGAAGCTTTTGCCTTGAGCACTCACCACGGATTCCCAGACTGCAGCAGGGCCGTCTAATATTGGCTCTTAACAGCCACAGGAACAGATGGAGAACACTTCGGTCTGTGCCGACAATACTCTGCTTTTTAAGCAAGACCATCCTGATATCAGCTCTGCTTTCTCTCAGCACCTCGAGCTGAAGCTTAAATTAACCAAACATTGGGTTGGTTTTTTTTGTTGTTGTAACCAATCACCATCCCACAAGCCCCGGGGAGTTCAGGTCAGTGAATTCTCGGCCTTTGCAGGAAAAAGATCTTCTTTGCTGGAGCCAGTGCGTAGCCTGCTCCTCTCCAGGTATCCACACACCACCCAAGGGAAGAGCCCTAGAGAGAGGTCAGGTCTGGGAGCTCTGCTGCAAAGCACAGTTCTGGAGAAAACCTCTGCTGATTACAGCGATGCTCGTCCTCCCCAACAGGAGCCGCAGGAAACTCCTTTCCAAAATCCACTTCCTAGCAGGGACTGAGGCCCCAACGGTTTTCTCCCACCAGCACAGGTCCTGCAGAGATGTGTCCTCATCTTAACAATGGCAAGATCAACAGCAGCCACCCTGCTGTCCGGGATCTCCAGGAGACACAGGGATGCTGGGCAGGAGCACTTGGCATTGAGTGAGCCGGGAAGGCTGGGAGTGTTCATCAGAGCAGCGTTACTAATGAATTTAAAACTGAAACAAGCTGTCATGTAGGGATGAGGGGATCCCCACCTCCCCACACACTCATCCCTGGTATTTGCTAATGGGAAGAGCGAGGCACAACAGCAGATTCAGGCTGACTCACGCGCTTTGCACTTTTATCGGGCGCTTTTTTCCATCCCCCCCCTCCCCAAACTGCAAACAAAACATACGAACAGTGCTGAATGAGAAGGAATGTTTGGGAAGTGGTGCTCCAAACCGTTTCTATTCCACTTGTGCGTGTAAACCGTGAGGCCATGACCTACGTCTCACACTCCAGGCAGCCAAGGGGGTCAGCACAGGGATGCTCACAGACACTGGGGAGGGGCTTTAGGAAGAGCTCTAATTGTTACTATTGCTTTGATTTAAACAAACAAACAAACAAAAAAAAAAAGGGAAGATAATAAAATTTCAAATCCTCAAACTGGACACACCTAGCAAAACACTGCCGGGTTTTAAAGAGCAGTAAAACCAGTCCTGCCATCCCCACACCACAAAATATCAGATAAAACCAGCAGCAAGCACAAACTGGAGGGGATCCACAGACCCCCAGACATGTGCAAGACCACTCAGATATGTGCCCAAGAGGAGGCACTGAAGGGGTTAGCATCTCTCAGGTCCTTTAATATATTTTCCCTAATTAAGCTGTTCAATTCGCCAGCTTAAAGAGCTGCCGATAGCTGCTACAAATTGATTTATCTTTTGATGAAGGTAAAATTTGCTGGAAAAAAATGAGAAGCAAACAACATATGGGTTTGGGAGGGATTAAATTACTTTGTCTTGTGTTAAGATTCAAACATATTCTGGAGGCAGGATGACTCTTTTACAAGCAAATTGTTTTTATACTATATATCCATTTCTATGTAAACAGAAGGATCCTCATTTACACATCCACCTACAATACCTGCTAGGTAGCAGAAGTATATCCTTGAAAGCCAGATGAGATCCCGAGCTCTCAGTGGGCACACACACACACAAATAAAAAGCAATCATCCTGCAAACAGCCCCGGGGGGCAGGAAAAAAAGCCTTCTGGAAACACAAGCAATCCAACCGTAATAGATATGGCCTGAAGCAGTCTCGACGTGGAGGGTCACGGCCGGGTAATGCCGAGGAGGTCAAGGCTGCAAAGCTGCAATTGCAATTCCCAAACCATCCCTGCCAGTGAGCTGCAGTCCCCTTGGATGGCATGAGCTTAGAGTTTACCACCTCCGCTGCATTATTTTGTTTTACTCATCAGTAAGAAATATAAGGTGAAGAGGGACAAATATTCAGAGTAAATCACAGCCAGCCTGACAAGATCGAGGAATAGCAGCAGCCAGCACAGGATAATTTGCTTGATCTCAAATGAGGAGTTTCCCTGGTGGGATGGGGCATTATAACCTCTAGTATGTAAGAGAGGATTTGGCCTCTGCAGCTCCAATATCACAACACACAGGGCTGCAAGCACTGATGTCCCCTCAAACACAGAACCTTCTCCTTTTCCCAGCAAAAGCCGCGCTCATCTCACCCCCACAGGCCGCAAGGAATTTGGCTGCTTGCTTCCCTCCCTCAAAACTAACTTCTGCACTTCAGCCCATCCCCAGCACCACTGTCTCCAAAGAGGGAGTTAAAGAGAGTTCAGAGTGAGGGATGCAGCCATAGCCATGGGGGGTTTGCATTTATTAACTGCTGTTCCCCACATCCACTTTATCAGCTATTTTGGACACATGCATTCCCTACACAAGCACATGCCAGACAACTGAGAGCGGATAATTTGCCCAGACAGGCAGTAAATACATCCCATCTCATCCTTCCTCCTAGAATAATGTGCTTTCTAGTGTCACCTGTCATGTAAATCATCACCTTGCAATTTATCCTGAGCTACATTTCAACCGCTGCTGGACCTACCGGAAAATAAAGAAAGAAACAATCAGAAAGTCCAGTAACTCCTCCTGTGAAACAGGGATGCTTCTTCCCTGGCCAATACTTCAAATTTATTGAGGAGAAGACATCTACTGAATTTATGGCTTCCCAGGTGAATTTCCAACTCTTAAGATTTAGAGGAGTCCTGGATTTTCTCCGAGCTACACAGAAGACATTTACATAAGTTTTTGTGCAGCATCGAAGCTCATTCCTTCAGTCTGTTCCTTTCTCACCATATGAGTATCCAACAACTACCCACCCTGCGGTTACTGCAACTCAACAACTTCGAGGTGGATTCTAAAAATCCCACCAGTTGCATGAGAAAATAAATGCCTGTGATTTTTTCCCCCACTCCTGGCATTTTTTGTTTAAAATCTTCCCACAGAACCGGAGCTGAGTAAAGAACTGGGGTTGATGGTGCTGCCTGGGCTGCAGCCTTCCAAAGGAACAACCAAAAAGTGGTTTCTTCTCTCCAAAAAGTGAGCCTACAAAAGCCTCCATGGGAACTTTCCACCAGGAAAAAAAAACCAACCACAAAACAACCAAAACCACAAAAAACCCCAGGAATTTTCCCTTTTGAAAAGCTCTAGTGGAAGGTTCCCTGGTGGAAGGTGTCCCTGGCCATGGCAGGGGTTTGGAATGAGATGAGCTTTTAACACCCCTTCCAAGGCAAACCATTCCACGAGTCTACAAATGTATTTCCAGCAGAAATTCCTCAAGCCAGCCAGCCTTGCTGAAAAGGTTGGATTTAAGGAGGTATTTAGTCAGCTTAAGCTGGCTGGGGGTGCACAGTCCTGGGGGGGACCCCTTTAATCTGTGTCCTCTGGCTGCAGAGAGAAAAAGCCTCCTGCGCATCTGTGCCTTCTCAATTTTGGCGTTCAAAACACTTGAGAATCTCTCTTTTGTTCCTCGGCTGTCTCCCTTAATCCTTCCTTCAGTCATTATTCAATATTTGGTTTTGTGACTACATTATTTAACTTGGCGGAGCGTTTTGGGACGCAGCTTGAATAAAAGCCTCTGTTTTTAAGCGGCGGAGGGGACCGTCACACAGGCAGGGAGGAGACAGCACTGACAGCAAAGAGGAGACCAAAGCTTCACCCATCAAAAAAAAAAACCACAAACCCAAACAAACACCTCTCCAGGGAAAGTAGGCTGGCAGTCACAGGATCGTCATTCGAGGGAATAAATCACCAAAGCCAACTCCGGTGTCGGTAATTTCGTGACGCAGAAAATTGATTCGTACGTTACAATCAAGGAGCTCCTGCCTCCGTAATGTACGCTCGGCGTTTTAACATAATTATTTGTGCAACAGTTTTAACGTTTGCAGCCTCCTCTGGCTGTCAACCTGGAAGTAAGTAGGGGGAAAAAAAAAAAATTTAAAATACTCTTCTTCAGAGACAGGATTAAAGAGAGAGGAGGAAAAAAAAAAAAAATCAATCTCCGAGCAACCTCCTTTGTATTTTGTTGTGACAAGCCTGAATTTAAACAGCCTGCAAAGTCAAAACAACAGGAGAAATATCAATACACGTTAATTTAATCAAGGAACACAATTCTGCCATGCCAAGCCAAACTTGGCTTTGTTTCCTCTCTGCTTTCTGTGGGGGCTGATGACACCCCACCACCCCCCAAGGCCTCAGAGCGGTGACCAGGGGTCTCCTCAAAGACCCTGAGCCCTCCCTCCATCTGGATGCCTTCCCATGCAGAACTCCCAGCTCCTGGGGAAGCAGCACCCCACTCGCACACCTCCATCTCTCCTCCCCCAGGAAACCTCCTTTTTGCTGGCAGACCCGCCCCTGTTTGCCATCCTGCTGCAATCCTTCCTGTGTGCCACGGAGCTTTCAAAGGACGGGCAGATAAAAGGGTAAACAGGATAACAAAAACTATTCTCCACCACACTTGACTCCGTCAAATCCTGGGCACAGCGCGACTCTTTGAAACAAGAATCTCATTAAGGAAGGGAGAGTTGAAAGGATAAGCCCCCGCATACCAAAAGCAGAAATCAGATGTACTTGACCTTTCAAATGAATGTACATTTTCTGAGCGACTGTTCGTGTCAGAGTAATTCAAACAGACACCTGATAATCCTCTTAAAAAGACTAAAATTTGGATACTGGATGGAGCACAATGCAGCGGGATCTGCGGGTGGCCTCGTCTCCGTGCTCGGCCCTGCCCTCGCCCCCAATTTCCCGAGGCACCTTCAAGTCTTGTCCCCTCCCCGGGCTTTCATGTCCCCCCACACACAAGTCCAGAATTCATTAACAAGGAAGAGTCTTCTGTGCTGACACAGCTGGAAACGAAAAGCTGATACTCCTTAACACAAATTAGGTGATTAAACACTTCGGATGGAAAAAATGTGCCCCAAAAGCAAGGCACAAGAGGGGGGGCCTCCTTCCAGACATGCTCCAGCCATGCTGACCCCATGTACAAGCAGAAGAACCCACTTAGGTCCTGCATCTTGTAGATCAACATATGTCATGTATTCTGTGGTCCTGAGAAAGAGAAATGTTGTATTTTAGCCACCAGGATTCCCAGAAAAGCCCAATGGCTTCACAGGGAGACATTTGCATGGTGAATGGCTGCAAATGGAGAGTTCACCAAGCTAAGGATATACTAATTACAGCCCAAAGGCTGGAAACGAACACAGAGAGCAACTGCAAGGTTCCTTCGTGGACAACGCTGCTGGAGAGATCACCAGAATGAAATCCAGGTGTCTGCCTGGATCACCTCCCCTTCAGAGTTTTTGGACATCCTGGTCAGACCAGCTGCCTGCCTTGATCAACAGCTCCACTTCCACCAATAATTTCTGGGCTTTGTTTACCACATCCACACAAAGAGAAGCACAGATGCTCCCAAGCCTTTGAAATCAGGGACACTGGGGAGCCAACAACCCAACAAACACTGGAGGAAAAGGGGGTTTTGGTGGCTATTTGTGGCCTTTGTGTATGAACAGCTCCACAGAGTGACAGACCACGCAGTCTGTCAGTCTAGTAATGAGTTTCTTTTGAAAAACACCAAAAATCAACAGCTTAGCATTTCCAGTGGAATCCAGGGGTGTTTTCTGACTGGTAAGGAATCTGGAAGCACACCAGCCTCCTCCTGATGTCACAGTAACCTCAGCCCCAGCCATGGCAGCTCATGCACTCACATTTATTGCCACGCAGGACAGCCACTTGACATGGTTTTGTATCCTCTGGCAAGCCCTCCTCTTCCTCCTCCCCTTAAGCTCCCCAGCATCCAATGCTAATTAGCTAATATTTGCTGACATGGGTCCTGACACTTTGCCTTTTGATTCCCACTGCAGCACATCAGCGGGTCCAGCACGGGATCCGCGTGGTGACTGCTCGTGGGAGCCGCCTCTGCCAACCAAACCTCCAAAGAACCACAAATTCGTGCTCTGAACCAGCAGGCTGAGCCCCTATCACCGCAGCGGTCTGAGCTCCAGCCTTGAAATGATCTCTTGTTTATCTGATGTTTCCCTGCAGGCCACCCAGAAGTACAGGGCTCTGCAGACCTCCCAGCCCAGCGTGCCGGTCAAGAGGCACTGGGTGACCCCAGGAGAAGGCAGCACCTCTCCCCCCATGCAGACTCATCCCTTTGTCCCCCTGCACGAGGCTCCCCCGTGCTCATCCCACAGTCCCCAGACCAGGACCCGCTCTGGCACGTGCCAGCAGCCACCTCCCCTCCTTGCCTGCTGCTTCTCAGCCGCCGTTCTTCACCTCTCCTCTCAACACTTCCTAACAGCTCATGAATTTTATAAACTAAACTCATTGTAACCAAACCATGAAATTGCAAATTTAACTCAGTCAACAAACAAAGCCCTGGCAGGGAGCTGGGGCTGTCTGAGGCAGGGCTGCAGTGCTGCCCGGGGCACCGGGCAAGGCAGAAATCTCCTCCGAGGGATATTTCATCCCTCTCCATCCCCCCTTGGCCACGGGGCAGGGGGGTCGTGCCGGACGCTGGAGCATCGCAGCCTACACAGCGTCACACCTACACCCAGCTCCTTCAGCAGTGCCAGCCGCTCCCAGCGCCCTTCCCCTTCCTGGCCATTCCCACTACGGACTCAAAAGCACAGCAAAGCCTCAGCAGCCCAAAACCCCTGGGCAAAGCCTCCCCCTGCCCAGCCACAAGGGCTCTGCCGCAGCCCCCAGGTCCAGCCAAGCCCGGCCGCTGCCTCCCCCTCGCCTGGCAGCACTGCACACTGTGTCCACGTCCAGGGTGGCTGGGAGAGCCTCGTTAAGTTAATGGAGTGCTAATTAGCTGGCAGACCGAGGGGAGGGATTGAAGGCGCTGCCTCATTTGCTCGGTGGAATTGGGCCATTAAAATGAAGGGTGACGAGTCTCGGGATGAGGTGGGGCGGCAGAGGCTGCCACGCGGCTAGAGGGATGCGGAGGGGTCTCGCTGGGGACAGCTGGGGCTACACAAACCATTTTACCGGGGTGAAGAGCAGCTTGTGGCACAGAGAGACTGGGAACAAGCTGCGCTGTTGCTGCCTGCACCGAGGAGGACAATGTGGCACCACCAAAGTGATCTCCTCATCACCTTCACCATCTCCAGCGCTCGGCTTTGGAGCCCCACCAGTACAGACAGCCACGCCTGCCCTCCTTCCCTGCACGCACAACACCCAGTGGCCAAAGGTACTTGGTCCAGGTGGGAAAAGTGCAGCAATACCTGCTGGAGTGCAGCTTGTCCTCACCGGGCTCCTGCCAACGTACCAATGCCACCTCCTTCCAAGCAAGCACGGTGCCACGGGGTGTTTCTATGGCAACAAGCATCTCCAATACAGCCGGCACCGAGACTCCGGCACCGTTCTGCTGACACCGGGGGCCACGGTCCCACCAGCTCTCCGTGCTCTGCAGCTCCCGGCAGGGCTCCCAGGGCAAAACTCAGCCTCTGAGAGGCTTCAACACTCACTTAGCACTCCTTTCCCAGCATCGTGACCTTCACGGATATCCCCTCAGCCTCCAGGTAGGAGCAAATGGGGGAAGGACACAACGTCCCTCCAGTGGACATCGCCTGTCCTGCAGCAGCAAGCCCTTGGCTCGCAGCTGGCCCTGGCACCAGCAGCCCTGCAAGCTCCCACCCCCCGAGAGCAGCAGCAGAGCTGGGGTCATCAGTCACGGAGCCGTGCTATAGGCAGCCTTAAATCCCAGGCCTACCTTCCCATCGATCTCCTCAGCTCCGTGAAATTAAGAAAAACGCAGGACAAACACAGGCGAACATCCCCGGGCAGGCTGCGAGGGAGGCAACCAAACAGCGCCAATTCCCCCGAGCAGGGCTCAGGGAGCTGGCAGGCAGCGCCTGGCTGGGAAAAACAACCCCCAGTTCCCGACAGAATGCCAATCTCAGCTCAGACATCACCCCTGGGCCCCCTGCATTGCCGGGATCCACGACCACTTCCAGCAGGAGAGGGGATGGGGCTGCAAATGCCTTTGCTGTTACTACATGGTAGTAAATTTGTCAACAAATGACATGAAGAAATTACATGGAACACCTCAAAGGTCTGTCTCCCTCCCCAGAAATCACCTCCCAGAGCAAACCTGCGCTCTAAGGATTCAGTGTGGCCAGGCAACTCAACACAACATTATTAATGTCTATTTTCAACAAGCAACTCCATTCCACCCCTCCTTCTCTCTCTCTCTCTTTCTCTATCCTTTTTAACCATCACTTTAAAGTCTCTCCTGTTCAACCGTGTATTGTGGGGGGGAAAAAAATTGTTTTAAAAAAAAAAAAGGAAAAAAAAAAAAAAGAAAAAAAGTAATTTAAAAGCTTTAAATCCAGTTCTCTGGTCTCCGACCCCCTGAAGATTCCTGCACAGAAAATAAAGTGCTTAGCCGCCCTCCTTAAAAAGATTTAATCTCCCATATTTCAGAGCTCGTATGATTAAACCCTACCTCTAATTCTGCTTTCAGAGCCACAGCCAAATCTCTGCTTAAAGGAAAGCGGTGCTGGTGCCTCTCCTCCCGTCTCCCATACAGAGCTGTGTCCACGTGGATGTGGGGGAAGAGCTGGAGGTAGCAAGGCAGCTCCAAGCATCCCTGAATCCTGGTGCTTCCTTGCCAGAGATGGAAATACCCCTTTTTTTATGCAGCCTTTAAGCAAACTGAGCTTCCCTGTAAGCAGCTCTGAAGGAACACGGGGGGGTGGCAGCGCAGGGGACCTGCTGGGCCAGCTCAGCAGCTCCCAATCCAAAACATCCTCGGCTCTATCCCGTCTGTGGCAGCAGACTAGCAAGGAGAGGAGACCCAAAACTTCAGCTGGGAGAGTTGGGGCAGCACAGAGACAGCACCAGCACAAAAACACCCAAACAAGAGGCGTGGGGGTCATGCCACGTGTCTCTGAGATGCTTCCCAAGGCAGGTGAGAACTCCATGTAAGCAGGGGCTGTGCTGGAAGGAAGAGGTTTCAACGGGACCCTGGTGAATTCCTGACATGCTGGTCACTCTCACCTAGGAATTATTTACCATTTGTACCAGGAAAGAGAATGACAACCTGCCCTGCCCCACTGATCTTCATCCCAGGTCAGGTGGAGATGGAGGGTCAGCAATGGGACTGCAAAACAGATACCTCACTGTTGCTTCACACAAACGTGTCCCTGCTTTCACTGCTTTATGATATGCAAAGGGTTTGTTAAAAACCTGTACTAGGTAAGGTGGAAGTCTGTACTAGTATGGGAAGTCTGTGAGAAATCCACTTTCCAAAGAGGCACAGCAGCCTTCACCTGCTAAAATCTGGAGGGAGCTCAAGACCAGCAAACATGTCCCATGGTGAGATGGAGACAAATCTCCAGGGAGCAAAGCACTCCAACAGCCAAAATGATGACTTATTAACGTAAGAGTGTTGTAGCTCTCACCAGCTCTCACCATCTCAGATCAGGAGATCTGAGCTTCGGTTTGATGGAAAAATATTCCCTGACACTTCTGTTGAGGAACTTTCGCTGAAATTCCATGGGCAAACTATACAAAATCAAGTTTCACACCTTCCCCATCCCCTTGTTCAACAGAGACTTTTATGCTGCCAAAACCTATTTATTTCTTGCAAATCTCTCTGAGCTACTGCTCATGAATAGA
The DNA here is from genome assembly GCA_035584735.1 of Pseudotriccus pelzelni. Lineage (NCBI taxonomy): Eukaryota > Metazoa > Chordata > Aves > Passeriformes > Tyrannidae > Pseudotriccus > Pseudotriccus pelzelni. The sequence continues at coordinate 3,086,390 of JAWMRA010000063.1, forward strand.
AATGCTTTTATCAAAAACTGCTCGCATTTGCCACTGAAAATTTTAAAACAAGCGTTTTCAGGGGGAGGCAGGTTTGCCTTCTGTGAGAAAACCTCATATAATGCCCCTTCCAAGTATTTTTACTTTAAAAAAAAAAAAAGAAAAGAAAAGTATTTTAGGTACGTCAGCCACGAGATGGGAACAAAAAGACAGTACTGCTTCTAAGCTTGGCTTCAGAAAAGACCACCCTGCACCCAGTCCTGCTGGGAAGGGGACCCCCCCAGTGCCATCTCCCTGAGGAAAGCACTCTGATGTGTTTCCTGAACAGCACAAAGAGATTTGAGGCTGAATTTCAGCCCCAGCAGTGCCTGCTCTCGTCGAGCTGCCATAATTACCAGGGCAAACCACAGCACTTGCACCAGCATCCGAGATGCTGAGCATCCATCAGCTTTGTACGGTTAATTATGGTCGCCCCTTGGGGTTAAACTCAACCCCTGAATTTGAGGCAATCCCACTGTCCTTTCTGAAAGCCTTAATGTACAGTCACTTCGTTCTGGAAATTGCCGCATCTGAGATATTTGGATTGCTCTGGAAACAAAACAAAAAAAAATAAACACCTCTACAGCTCCCTAATACCAATCACTGTATTGTCTCCTCACCCTTGGTAAACGTTTCCACGCAGAAGAGAAAATGCATCTCCTGTCCCTACCACCACAGATCCAAAGGGCAATGATATGTCTGGATAAATGAACAGGTAGATGTACTTTCATTAAAATCACCACATTTAAATTACTCACAGATGAGATTGAAGACATGAGGTTAAAAACTTAATTGACTAAATCAACTGAGACGCCGAGGGCTGATTATATCATTTAAAATAAATGTAATATTGGCCATCAAAAACTGCACAATATATTATTACATATCAAAAGCCATTATTCAAGAAGCACAAACAATATCCTCCCAAAGCCCTGGTGGATTTAAGAACATCACCCTCCCTGCTTTTCTTGATTGTTTTTCTCCTTCCACGAACCGTGATGGGAGAGAAAAGCAGACGCCTTCTTGCGACTCCCCAGAATCCAACACTGGAATAAAAATCTCCCTGGCTGCTTCCTCTTAAAAGATGCACCTCTGTTTTAAGGCTAAAGGTGAGCAGGTGCAGCCACCTTGCCCGACCTTTATGCAGTTTGGGATGTACCCTTGTGATACTCAGGTTTTTCCTAGGAAAATCTGAACATTGGCAACAGGAGTGGTTGCAAGCCCTCTCCTCCCACCATAAACTGTTTTCTTCAAAACCCTTTGAGCTATGCAGGCTCCCCCCACTTCCATCTTCACACCTGAGCTTAGTTTCTGCAAGCCACCAGCAGCCCCAGCGCTGGAGCTGGTGGCTGCCACCAGATTTGTCCCTCCTTGGCAAAGGGACACGAGCACAGTCCCCACCTCAGCATCCTGGGGACAAGATGCCCTGGCACGTGGTGTCCACTCCCCAGCTGCTAAACCTCATCTCTACCATCCACCCAGAGATATAAACATTCACACTCTTAACAAGAGCTGAAAAGCCTGAAAACCCTTCAGCAAACAAGCACATTCCATGGAAATCCCGATCAGCTTGCAAATGATTTCCTAGCCGGGACTGGGAGCTCATTACAGCCAGGGTGTTATCAATTATGGATGGCTCTTGGTGGCCCTCCAGCCCAGGCTCTAGTGCCACAAGGAGCTGTTTGCTCCACACCGGCAATCCTTGTCCCTCTCCTCTCCTCCTGCTCCCCATGGATGGGCAGGAGGAAGGACCCAACCCAAGCCACAGGCAGCATCACTAAACCCACACAGAGGCAGGGGCAAGCTGAGAATAACCCCAAAGGCCTCACTATAACATTAAGAACATGCAGATCAGCCCCTGGACTCTCCATTATGCCGATTACATCATAATTGTAAGCAGTGCCATCGAGGGTTTCTCAAACCCCACGTCTGTTCTTAAAGGCTCAGGCAGGGAGAGGCTCCTCTACCGCAGGAAGAGCACATTAGTATGCACATGGAAGAGTCCATGGGCTCCCAGGGCTCCCAGCCTGGCTGGGAAAGCAGCCTGGCAAAAAGCAGGGCTCCCTGGATGCTCGCTTTGCCAGGCTGGCAGTGGCACCATCCTTCACCACCTTTCCCACATCCCTTTGCCCGTGGAGCCAGGCGTGCGGATCAGTCAGTCGTTCCCATCATTCCCGGCTGGAAGGGCTGCATCAGCTGGGATCTCACCCGGGGTCCCAAGGGGATCATTCATGCAACTGGGCACCTACAAGGGCTCACCCAGCTGCCAGGATGAGCTTTGCCCAGGGACCTGGAGCGTGGAAGGACGATGACACGGAGCAGGGGGATGTGTCCCTGCAGGTCTCATCCTAAATCCAAAACGCCGACTAGGAAGAAAATTAACTCTGTCCCAGCCACAACCAGGACAGCAGGGAAGCTCCTCACACGTGCAGCCTGTGCTAAACAAAGCAAGGGCACGGTGCTCCCTTTGCCAGACCCCCTGGCAGCCCATGGATGGGGATGAGGGCCCCGACGTGGTGTGGGGAGCTCCGGCACAGCTGCGGGCCCCGAACAGCTCCCCCACAGCCATCCCACCGGCTTTCAGGGCATGGAGCACATTATCCCCCCCCCATGGAGCGCGCCCTGCAGGGGGGCTGCATTACAAAGCCATTTACTGAAAATAAAAAGCCTGAAGACCCAAGCAAATGCAGTGTAATTGCAGGGTTTGCAGGCGTGAGGCTCTCTGAGCCCGCACACGAGTGCCATGAGAAAACAGGCTTGGGGAGCCCTCGCCAAAACCAGTCCTGTGTGCTGCCTGAAACACCTCCCAAACACACACACACGGCTTCCTAAATCCTACCTGCTCCTCTCCTGCTCTGGAGGAGGGAGGCTGGTGGCAAGAGCCAGCGCGGCTGGGATGCTGCACATCTGGCAGCTGCCAAACTCGGGATGGCTCCTCTCCCCGTGCTCAGGGGGAAAACAGGCAGGAGGGCACCGTCCAAACCGAGGTGCTGCTCCTCCCCAGCCTCACAGGGGGTTCAAGCTGCTGGATGCTTTAGGAAGAGCAGCTGGGAGCCAGGCGTGGGCAGAAGAGGTGTTAAAATTCCCGTCACGACCCGGGAGGAGACATCCCCAGCATCCCGCTGCAGAGCGAGCTAATCCTGCCAGGTTAATTCTCATCCTCAATTCATTCCAGTTTATTAAAGCCAGCAGGCACCCTGCAGCGGATTCATTACCTGTGTCACTGAAGGCAAGGCTGGGCCTTAATGATCTGAGAAATGGGGAGCAGTGCTGGCCTGGGTCCGCCCTGGATGTGGCGATACCTGCAGCCCCATGCCCAGGGTCAGTGCTACCACAAACACGAGGCAAGTGCAGGACTTCTGCAAGGTCCCAGGATTCATCCAGACGTGCCTTGCTGCCATTTCCTCCCATCCACCTGCTTTCACCAAACCCCACATGTCATGCACTGGCCTTGGAGCTCAACCTGGAGCTCACCAGCTTTTATTTGCAGGGAATTGCTGGCAGAGGGCAAAAGGAGATGAATTTTCAGCCAGGTGAGTGAGCACATTACCAGCCAGAGAGATGGCAGCTGCTGCAGTACATCTTCATCCCTTTAAATAGTTCCCAGCCTTCCCCCCGCAGAGCCGGGCTGGCTGTGTAAAAGAGATCTCTCCTAATTAATCTAGTCCTCTCCATTTCTGGTGAAACAGAGCCGGGGCTGGTGGATAAAATATTGCAGGAGCTAACAGAGGATGGCAGGCTTGGGTTAGCGAGGCAGAAAGCGCGTGGTGGACTTCAGCCGAAGGGGCACAATTATTTTACCACCACGCTATGCCTCTAATCCCAGACCTGTCTGGCATCTTCCAGCACCAGCCTGCCTTTTTCATCTGGGCTTTATCTCCCCCCCTGCCCATTTTTCACTCCAATCCCTTTTTTCTCAACGGGTGGCTATTTAATTTGTTGCATTCCATGCTTTCCTTTTCATGAGCAAAGTAAAAAAAAAAAAAAAAAGAAAACTTGCATCTGGGCTTTCTGTTTCTCTCTCATTTCATTTTCAAAAATTCTGCGTTTTATGGGAGGGGAAGAAAAGGAAGGGGAGAAAAAAGAATGGGATGGAAAATGCTAAAGGAGGTGGGAGATGAAAGAAGCTTTTACATAGAATCACAAGAGGAAGGATGCAAAGAGGAGTGGAGAGAGCATCGGATGCCACTCACACCAATTTTTTGGCCCTACAGGAGTGAGGCGAGTCAGGGAACGGCTTCCAGGAGCTGCAGAAGAGCAAAAGCATGCCCAAAAGCACTGAGCCACCCAAAAAACCTGGGAGAACAACATGCTGGGGATGCTTGGGGGATCCCTTGCCTCCTGCATGGGGATGGGCTGATGTTATCACAGTAGCCTAACACTGTGCCTTCTTCCTCAGTGCTTCCCTCCCCCTTCCCTAAAACCTCTGCTCCACCTCCTCACCTCCACCCCCCTGTCCCTGTGAATCCCTTTTGCTCTCAGGAGCAGTATTTTAGGCCCCCACACCTTCACTACAAGAGCAGCTCAGCAAGATCTGCACACACCCCCTCCCTCCCCCCAAGACCTCGCCTATTTAAGCCCAAGCAGGACTGCTCAAGGAGGAATATTATCTGCAAGAGACAGGATGTCTAAAAAAAAAAAAAAAAAATCATCTTTGCTGGTGATCAGAGGAATTGAGACAACAAACAGAGCACAGGAGGGATGCCATCCCTCCTTTAAACCTGAGCGAAGAATCTGGCTGCCAGATCTGGGCTCTGCTGATGAGAGCGTTTAAAAGCCAGTGGGAAGGTTTGCAATGCTCCCAGGGCCAAATTCACCCAAGAAAAAGGTCCCTGGCTCCTCATTTGGCTGTGGCAGAGGAAGGGGAACAGAGATTGTTACCAGGGCTTGCCTCAGATGCAGGGGAGGGGAAAAAAAGACCTGTAAATCACCAGAAGTACCCAGTACAGCTGTCCTAACCAGTGCTGATAGCAGGGCTGGCTTTCCCAGCCTCGGAAAGGGTAAAGATGCCATCAGGAAATAAAAGTAAATGACACCTGAGTGTCAGCATCCCCCACCATGCCTGCCAGGATGCCCAAGGCAAACCTGCTCACTGTTAAATGCTATTTCATCCTGTCTGGCTGGCCTTCATCCCCGGGCTTTTACCTTCTCTCCTCCCCCATAAGGCTTTAAAGAGCATCCTGGTGCTCCAGTGACAGCTCTCAATTACTGCAGAGCCAGGAGTTGTTTGCTTTTAATAAGTTTTCCTAAAGAGCAGAGGTGTTTAAAAGGGATGGATATCACAGCTCTGCCAGGCTGGGACCACACAGAGGCAGCAGCATCGGCTCCCACCGCTGTGCCAGGGCCATGCACATGTCCTGGATGGCCCGGACACCTTTCCCTGCTCATCCCTTTGCTTTCTAGCCTGGGGCTCCCTCTGCCTGTCACTGCACTGTGTTCACTGTCCACTGTCCCCAGGGCTGGGCCTCTGCAAACAGCATCAGGCTCCGTTTGCTGTTGGCAGGAGCCACCTTTTGCCATTTGTCCCGTGGCTGAAGGACGGACCTTCTGCAAAGCTGAGGTCTCTCCCTGCCTGTCCATCAGCAGGGCAGGGCTCATGTCCAGCTGACCTCAGGCCTCACCTTCTCCTGCCTTCGCCACATCAGCTGCTGAGGGCATCAGCAAGGTGCCCAGCACAGATCTCCTGCTCCAGAGGTTCCTACAATTATGGGAATTTGTTGCCAGCTCGAGTTTTAGAAATACTGATGGCAGTTAGACACACCGCACAAAAAAAAAAAGCACAACTCCCAAAACTCCACAAAATCGGTGGTTATTTGGGCTTAAATACAAGTTAATTGCAGACATCAAAAGCTGGTCCCTGTGCAGGTGACACACGCAGACCTGTCAGCCCTGCCGAGCGTGGGGGAACAGGAGCACCCACGTTGCCATGGCTTTGGAGATTTTACAGGCATTCCCACAGCAATGGTAAAAATAAATCCCAAAAGCATTCCCAGCTCAGATTCACCTTCCTGCTAAGCGTGGAGTTGGTGTTGCCAGGCTGGGATATGCTCTTCAACAGCATCTCTTCCCGGGGAGAGCATGCACATCCCAGCAACAGCCGGCCTTCGTGTAGCAAAGATCAGAGCCCTGAAATTGTAGTGCACGTGTTCCCCGGCCTGTGGGCTGCCAGAGCCAGTGGGGAACCTGGGAAACCTCATCCACTGCCCTGGGAAGCATGACTTCCATAAGGAAAGGACGACAAACCCTTTGGGTGCTTAAGGGCGTGATGGCAGCAGCTTTGATTCCAGTTAGGTTCCCATGGGGCACGGCAGGATGTAACTGCTGCTGCTTGGCACAACAATGGCACAGAAGTGACACAAAGACTTTTGGAAACCTTTGGAAATGCCAGGGGAGCCCTGCTGCCCCACAGCACCTCCCTGGAGCCCCTACACCAAGCCACCAGAAAGGCACCTTTTGCCTTCTGGGAAGCACAGGAACCTGTAAGATGCGCAATTCAGCTGCACCTGGATCCTCCTGATCCACCTCCACTCTCCCAGAGGAGCACTTTGCCCAGGACCCAAGTTGCTCTTTCCAGCAGAAACAGATCAGCTCTGCTGACCCCTAGCAGGGAGGTGGGCGGAGATGGCCCTGCACTGAAGACCCTGCCACGCTTAGTTTGCAATTGCTGTTCACCTCGTGCCATCATTTCCCAGAGCCAGGGAGGCCTCAGTGTCATCTCTGCTCCCACCACAGCTGGCAGCTGCCCCTGCTCCACACGCTGCCCCTCTCTGGAGCATTTCATACCCCTCTGCTGCATCTCCCTCCTCCTGTTGCAAGCCACAGGCTGGCAAAGCCAGGGATACCACATCTGGGCACTCCCCTCTCCCTGCTGAGAGATGGAGCGTCCCCAGACAGACTGATACCCAGCTCCCTGTCGCACCTCGGCGAGATAAAGGTGGGACGGGAGTTTCAAACTGCCTATCAGCAGGATGTGAAGTCTCCAAAAGGCAGAGCATGATAAATTCACCCGGAGAATCACAGGCACAGAGTGCAGGGTGACGACTTATCCTTCACCATACACACAGATTTATTAAAAATTTAAAATTGCTACACAGATCTAAAGGGCCCGGGTTATTTATTTTTGCAAGGCTGATCAATCACACTTGTCCCCACAGGATACCAGACCTTTAACTACTCATCTGATTATTCCTGCTCTACCTGCTCCAGCCCCAGTGCTTAATATTTCATCCACACGGCTCCTGGGCAAAGCTGGAGTGGAACGAGATCTCCTGGCAGAGCAGAGACCTGCCTTTGGATTTTATCAGCTCCTGCTCAAGGGCAGAGGTGGTAGGAAAGGAATAACTTGTCTTTTACCCTCTGCCCCTCCTTTCAAGGCAACAGATTTCTCTTCAGTCATCACCATCCTAAAAATAGAGATTTTTCGATCGTGGTGTTTCAGCTTCCTGGGGAAGGGATGGCCAGAGAGGTCCAGGGTTGGCCCCACTTTGTCCTGGGACTGACAAACGTGCTCAGCAGCAGCACCTGCCTCTCCTTTAAACCACATTTTAACAGCAGAATCGAGGCTTTCCGTGGCCAAGGAGGGAAAGCATTGGAAAGGCAGGTTTTTGCAGTCTATAAACTGCAAGGAAAATCTCACACCACCTCCTCAAGCTGGCTCCAGCTATGTGTTTAATCTCACCCCCGCCTCAGCAGCCCACCTGCAACTGCTGCAAAGGCAGGACAGAAATGCAGCTACGGGCTGGGGGCCCTTCCCACAGCTCAGCATCCTCCAGGGCACGTCCACAGAGCTGAGGGAACGCCTGGGCTTCTCCAGCCCCGACACACTGGGACTGCTGCTGCAGGGAGGCTGATCTGTCCCCCTGGCAGGATGAAGATGCTCAAACTGGCTGGGCTTGCCCTGCATCCACCCTGGTTTTGGCAGCAGACACACAACCAGCAAACAAAGCAACACCAAAGCACCTGTTTGGGAGTCAGTAGCACTAAACACCTAAATCCCCACTCATTGCATCTCTTGGCGTTGTCCAACTCCACCCAACCTCCCAAACCTGATCCCCATCACTATCCCAGTGGATGTGGGCAGAGGATGCGCTGAGGACCAGCATGGCTGGTGAAGCACTAGTGCTCCCCGTGGAGCATTCCCAGAACAGAGCCTCTCTTCATCCCAAGGCTGTGTTATTCCAGCATGTCTCTTTTGTGTGACGGGGCTAATTGAATGGTGATGGTGGCACTAAGCAGCCCCTGTGATCCGAGACCGGAGTCAGCTGAATCTCTGAAATCGGGTAATTTTTTGCATGACTGACTGTGCAGATGTAATAAAAAAAAAAAAAATTAAAAAAAAAAAAAAAAAAGAGGGAAGAAAAGAGAAGAAAGCAGGGAGGAAGCAGGCCCTGAAATGAATCTACAGTTGACAGCCAGTGAGTGGTTGGAGGAGCTGAGTTACAAAGTGGCGGACAGGGAATCATCCTCCTCTGGCCACGCAGGGGACAAGATCCATCCCCTGATCAAAGCTGTGCCCCCTTGGAGCACAGGGTCTCTGTTAGACCTGCTTTGCTGAGGAGCAATAGGCTCGTTAGCAGACCCAGAGCTCATTAGGGAAATGCAGAGATGGCAATTACCCCTCCAGCCATGCTATGCCAAGTGTGGAGCCTGGACACAGTCTGGATGGAGGAAAAATGACAGGAAAGAGACTGGGAGAGAGAAAAACTAAACCCAGGCAGCTGAGATCGTCCTCCACCCAGGACAGGGGAAAACCCTCCAGAGCTATTACGGACCAAGGTGCCTCTTCTGAGAGCTGAACCTTTTCTCTCTTTGCCAGTTAACACTTCTCCACTCAGCTCCTTTCCAGTGCTCCCAGAAGAGCCACAGCCACCACTGCCTGCCCTGAGATGCCCAGGACCGTGTCCCTTTGCCCCTCTGCATCTCAGGTGCTGCGCGTGCCAAGCAGAGGTGACAGATCCCTGGAGCTGGGTGAAGCATCTGGCATCCCGTGCTCCACTTCTGCATCTGATCAAGTACCACGGGCAGAAAACCACCCTCATGGCTCAGCTCACCCAGCCAAAAACCAACACCTAAACCTGCTGCTGGTGCTTTCCACAGCTGTGGGTGCAAAGGTGGGGTGACAAGGGCACATCCAGGAAAGATGAATCAAGCCCATGTAGGACTGACAGGGAAGAGGGAGAAGGGGAATAGCTGACTATTAATATAATTCCAGGCACGCCAGGTGCCCGCGTCGCCCGCATCAGGAGCAGCAAGAAGAGTTTTCAGGAGAATCACGGTCACTTTAGCTAAAGATCCATGAATTTTATTCTTAGCGTGCCTTAATTGCGCCTATAAATTAGAAATGAACTGATTCCGCGCCGTGTAAAGCGACTGCATTCACCTAAAAAAAATTGTACTTCGGCTCTTAATTCCACTTCAATTGCGCGCGGGCACCGCGGCTCCGCCTGGCAACCTCGGATCAGGCCCTCTGGAAATTGCCGTGGCAATCCCATTCCACCTCGACTGAGCGCAGACATTTTTTAAAAGTTACTGCTGTGCCGTTCTGAGCGGCATTAATTGAGTGTTAACGAGCTGTCTGATCAGCTTCCCACTGTCCTTATTACTGGACGTCAGGGTCTCCCCGCAACGTCCCAATTAAACAGGATCAAAGAACACTTAATGCACGGTAAACTGGTTCCCAGCCACTCGAACTGATTAACCAGCTGTTCCGTTTATTCGGGCCCCCATTAAGCGATGCTGAACAGCCCATGCTGCCCAAACAGCTCCCGCATGCCGGGAAGGAGCAGGGTTTAAATGGAGATTTCTAGGAGAGGCTCTGGGAAGGACATCAGGCTCGGCACCCTGTGTTTCATCCCAAAACGGGATGGTGCAGAGAGACGGGATGAGAGGAAATGGCCTCGAGTTGCACCAGGCAAAGTTTAAATTAGATATTAGGAAATTTTTTGACACGAAAAGGGTTGTAAAGCATTTGAACAGACTACCCAAGGGAAGTAGTGGAATCACCATCCCAGGAAGCGTTCAAAAGTGGACGTGGCACTTGAAGATACAGTTTATAGCGGTGGTGGTTGGAGTCTTAAAGAGCTTTTCAAACCTTAGTGATTCTGTGTTTCGGAATCATAACTCAAATTGGGCACCTGGAGTCACTAGTCATTTTGTAGGTCCTGTTTTATTTAAGCAGCTCCAGTGATAAGGATAGAAAGGCAAAAAAATAACTTGGATCACTGAAGAAGAAATCCCCCCATCTTAATACCAACAGAAATAAAGGGCCTGCGAAAACCCACTGGGAATCAGCTCAAGACATAGGGAAGGACCAGCAAAATCTCCCTGCTTAGCTACTCAGGGCTGGCAGCTGCTTTGGCATAAAATAAAATGCTTTCTTGTTGGCTTGGATGGGAAGTGCAAGAGGTTCCCTGAGGAAAAGCACCCCAGGACCTTGCAGTATGTTTTGTGCCTGAGATACAGAAACATTCAGGGATACAAAGCTGGGAGACCTGACGTCTTTCCTCCTTCCACACGGACCCAGCACCACAAACCAGGGATCAGTGAAGTCATTCTGGTCAGGTGAGGAGGGAAGTGGCACAGCACCCAGGTCACCCATCACACTGGTTTTTTGGACACGAGGCTCTTACTTCACCACCCCAAAGGTGGGCAGCATCCCTCCCACCAGGACCATACAAAACCACAAGGATGGCTCCAGAGCACAGACACCCTTGCCCAACAGACCGTCACATCCTCCCTAATGCCAACAAACTGGTCCAACCAGGCTGTACAACAGCCGTACATCCCATGGAAAAATCCGGGGAAGGGGTCAGAGCAAGGAGTCCCCGCATGCGTTTTCCAGCTGCAGGAGGAAAGATGTCTGCAGGCTCGGCGGTGACACCAGTCGAGATAAAAGAGAATTTAAGGTGCAGAGGAGAACTAAGCAGATCCTTGTAGATTGGAGCCGAACAAGATAAGGGAGCAATGATTAATACGGACGCATCACGCCGGGACAATTCTGAGCACACGCAGTTTTGGCGGATGGGAAAAAGCGATAGCGCCGCGTTCCTACGGTCCCCGAGCGACTCGCAGAGCCAAGGTTTCCCTACGTCAGCCTCAGCCAGCCACACTCCAGGGGGCAAAGAAAACAGACTTTTAAAGATCATCAGCATCTAACCTCAGGAGAGGAAGTCTGTGTTTCACCAGCCCGGGCAAAAACATTTTCACTCGTTGCGTGTTCTACGAGACATCAGCCCAGCGCGCAGCAATTATCAAAGCCTGCAGCTCCCCCCTGCTCCTAAATGGAACAGTCAAGGAAAATAGTCTAATTTGACGATTTTCAGCAAGTTGAAATGATACATGGAAGAGACATGGAAGAAGGAAAGCGTATTATTCACTATTTGATAAATTATCCCCATTATAGGGAAGGCAGATCTGAGCCTGAGAGACACGTGGGGCTGTGCCGGGGACAGCCCGTGGGCTTTCAGCAGCCACCCAAGGGCATCGCTGTTGTGTTGGATGGAGGAACCTTCCTTCTCTGCTCAGGCCTCAACTGCAAAGCCACAAGACAAACCCAAAGGAACAGGGGGCAGATGTTTGGCAGAGCTGAGTCCAGAATTCATCACCCGCTTCTGCCACACCCGTGGGCCTCTCTGCTCCTGGGAATGGTTCTGACCACACTTTTCACTTTTTTCCTCCTATTTCCCCACCAGTTCTTATCCTGGTGTGCGTAACAACCCCAAGCACTGGTCTGGATATCCCACTCCTCCCAGTCCCAAGTGATGCTGCAGACACACACCCCAGTGGGACACCTGTGACATCAGCCCCCCCGAAAACAGCTCTGGGAGCCACATAAATGCAGACACCCCCTCCCCACACTCCTGCACCCCAAACCCCATCCCCATCCCCACAAATGTATTCATGAATTCGTTCCGAAAGTTCTCCCTGTGCTCGAGCGGGTGCTGCTTGTAATTGCTGGCGGCCAAAATCTGTTCTGTTTTTTCTGGCTGAGGTACCAGGCAATCATCAGCTGTAATTATTTCGAGTCTTGTTACAGATGGATCTCCGAGCTTTCAGTCTTAAACAGAATTCATTATTCAAATGCCGGCTCCAGCCTTCTGGGGGGGGTGGGTGGGCACGGGCGCTGCCGGCCCCCCGCAGGCACCACCAGCAACAAATGCTCGTAGGGAAGGTGGGGAAGGTGGGGCTGGTGGTGGGATCTGCCTGTCAGAGCCGCCCCCTCTGCAGCTCCACGGCATTCCCACCCGGCACGCACCTCGGCTTCCATCCCCGGGGACTGCGGGATGGAGCCTGAGAGGGGCTGTGGGAGCTGGTGCCCGGGTTCTGGGGCTGGCTTGAGATCAGTATCGTCCACACCACAGCCGAAAAAAACCTCTGAATTCCAGCTCTGCCTGTTTCCAGGCTCACTCTGGACGCATGACAGCACGAGGAAGGAGCGCCAGGGACTCAGGAGTGACCCCAAGCATCCGGGCAAGACGTCACTGACCAAATCACAATCATTTAGGCTGGAAAAGACCTGCAAGACCGAGTTGAACCTTTGACTGATCACCACCTTGCCAACTGGACCAGAGCACTGAGAGCCACGTCCAGTCATTAAATGGCAAAAGTGGAGCTGATAAGGAAGAGGATTGGAGCTTTATCTCAGCCAAACCAATGATTTCTACCTCTTTTCTTCCGTTTGGACACTGCAAACGTCAAACACTCAAGAGATCTTAAGAATGTATCAGGCAGAACCAGTTCCTCTACTGAGGGGAAGCACCTGCAAGGATGGCAGCAGGCTCAGGGCAGGGCTCCCCGAGGTGCTCAGGCACAGCTACCTGGGCACCTGGCACTGAAAATCCCCGTGGTGACACTCCAGGAATCACAGTTTACAGGGAGGAGAGCCAAAGTCCAGCAGCATGGCTGCACAGTGTCCGTCTGGCTGCACACCTCACTCCCCTCTGGCTTGGAATTCCCTGTCACAAACCCAGGACATCCCTCTCCTGCCTCCATGGGTATGGATGTCAGGTTTATGGCACATCACGATTTGCAAGGAAAGCCTCTAATTCCAGTCTGTGTGCAGGAAAAGTAAAAAAAGGGGATATATCCTGGCTGCCTCCCAGGCCAGAACAGGAGCAGTGTCCAATTTTAAAAGTCAATATTTTCTGTAGGAAATCTCAATCCCTCTATTTTTATTTTTTTTTCCCCTGGTCCAAAAAGATCCTTTTTTTTTTTTTTTCTGTCAAAGTTTCCCAGGAGAAGGGGGGAGAGGGATGCTCGTAGCAGGCAGCAAAGTGTTGCTAATCTTATGCACATACAAAATGGGAACAAACTGCTTCCTGGCGGGATCGCTGGTATTTTGTTTTTCTAAAAAATTTTAATCTCCGTATCCCTCCTGCTACTGTTTGTATTTTTTTGTGTGTCTATTTGAAAAGCAAACAATTTCGCCTGCTCCTGCGGCACTCTGGGTTTGGTTTTGCTTTACACTTATTTATTTTGCTCAGCAGTTTAAATTATTAGTCCCTGACCCTGCAAATACCTTGTTGCACGTGGACCCTGGTGCAGCAAGCGAGACGTGCCTGGGTTTGTTTGCAGGTGAGAGCAGAGCCCTCGACCCACGTGTGGTAATTTAATTTTAACCCAAAAGAAACAAGACCCTGTTGATACCCCCCAGCACAAAGGCCAATTTGGGGCTTATTTGCACCAAGACCTGAAGGTTTCAGGTCGCCTTGGTTTGGTGGACAGGCTGGAAATGGAATGGGGAAAGGTCTGGAGAGGCCTCAACAGCTCTGGGTGATGTTTGTGTGTCCTGGGAGCACAGGGGATGCTGACACCTGAGAAAGAGAAGGAAAAATTCCCTCCTGCTCTATCCCTACCTCCACCTCACCAGTCACTGCTTGCTTTTGGGGCCAGACACAGATAAACCAGCAAAAAAATCTGTATTACATCAAACCAGGGCACTTAAAAAAGGAAAAAAAAAAAATCTCATTTTCTTTCCTGAAATTGAAACCTAAATGCAACAGGTCATTCCAGGAGCACCAGAGCTAATGAACCCAGCTTCCCTCTGGATTTGTGCCTGCTGGTTGAACAACTGAAAGGGAACAGAGTCCATGGGACTGGCCCGTGGGGGGGACAGTTTGCCCCAAAAAGGGGGTCAACGGCTGCGCTTTTGGGATCCCCCAGTCCTGGGTAAACTGGGGTTGGTCCATAAGCAACACGCAGCAGGAGGGTCAAACCATGCTGCTCATGTCCCCCTTCGGTCCCTTTTCCCTCCTCTAACTTCCCCCACAGAAGCAAGTGAAAAAGGTGTTGCGGAATAAAAGAGGGGAAAAATAACTGAAAGCACTGATGTATCACCCCCCCAGCCCCCAGGTCACCCACTCATTAGTGAGAGGCTCTGTTTTCTGTACCACAGTGGAACTGGGGAGGGGGGTTTCTAGAATCATTTGGGTTAGGGAGCAAAATTCACCCCCTCATTCCCCCCCACCAAGGTCACAGCTGACCCCAAGGGGTGCTGCAGATCCCCGGGGAGCACATGCAGGACCCCCAAAATCTCAGCCAAACACACACACACACACACCAACAGGCCTATTTATTCCTGCCAGTTTACACACAGCCTCTGTGTCTCTCCCCCCCCGCCCAAAAAACCCCACCAAAAGCCCTAAAGAAACGCAATTAAAATATTATAATTGTTGGCGGCGGAGTATTTGCTTTTATCGGCTCCCATTTAAAAAGATGCAAATAGGGACTTTTTTAGCATTCCAGTCAGCCCAGCTCCTTCCTGCAGGGAGGGAAATATTTGCTTTAGTCAACTTTGTTGTGTTGATTTCCTGGTTTCCCTTATTTTCCCCGTTTTTGGGGTGTGGTTTTTTTTCCCCCCGTCATTATAGTAACTCTCCCTCCCCAGCACGGAGCCCTCTGTGCTGGCTCTGGGATGATCTCTGGGATCAGCCCCGTACCTGGGGGATCCCCGGCATCCCTGGGGGGGGGGATGCACGAGGTGAACGCCCCTCCCCATGCCAGAGACCCCCCAAGCTGTGAGTAAATGAGGAGCCCACTGGGGGGGTTCAGGGGGGCAGTGGTGGGGTTGGGGAGGCTGTTCTGCACCCGGGGGAGAGGGGTAGGGGGGAATTGGGGAGGCAGGGCAAGGGCTGGGCAGGGCAAGTGCGAGCCAAAAGCGCCCTCCTCTGGTCACGGCACAGCCCTGTGCCCCTCCCGGGGACCCCCGGTGCTGGGTGCCCCCCGTGTGCCGCCTGTCTAAGTGCAGAAGACCCTTCCAGAAGGTTTTACGACGAGGAGATGAAGGTTTTTCGCTTAAGGAAGCGCTTTTTTTCTGCCTAGAAAGGGGCAGCTTTCCCAGGGACCTGTTTTGTCCTCCTGCATTCCGGAGGGACAGGGCAGGTATCCAGCCCTTGGAACTGCCAAAAATCATCAGCCATTGTCTGGGAGCCATCCCTAAGGACAGGACAGCAGACAGGACAAGCTGGACCTCTCAGTCCATCCCAAAGCAGGAGCCCTGAGCACCCCCAAACCCAAAGGTCTTCGCTTTCTGTTACACTCACAAAACAGCTCCCCCACCCCTGCCCAGCCACCCCCTCAACAAGGCAGTACCAGCCTCCAAGGCTAATTAACTCCCTAATTAAAGATTAGAGCGCGGTTGTTGTTGGGTTTTTCCCGCAGGGACTGTCTTCAGTGCAGTCTGGGTGAGTGTTATACAAAGTCACAGCAGTGGCTCCGGCCGCGGGCTCTGGGTTTGGAAAGGGCATTCCAAGGTGCAGGGGGATGAGCAGGACATGCTCCTTCCCCTTCCTCGCCCTCCCAAAGGAGGAAGAAAATTGCTTGTTTGGGGAAAGCAGAGAGCAAAAGGAAGGGGAAAAACAGCTGTGTGGATCCACGGGGATCCACCCTGGGGGCATCATTCCCACCCACCGGCTCCGGGGACGGTGCTGAGGCAGGAGAGACGGGTCAGGACACCACAGGGAGATGGGATTGGGAATAACATGGGAAATTAGCCCTTTTTTATTTCTTTTTTCCCCCTCTTCCTACCTCCAAGACTAGAAATTGCGGAGAAAAAAAAAAAAAAGTATTTCGTGACGTTTCGGACCATCAGCGGGATCAACGTGGGTAAATCCCCGTGGAAAAGCCAGGCAGGCAGAGGGGAAGCACAGCCTGGCTCCAGCCACTCACCCCAGCTCCTGGGGGGTCCCCTGGCACCCCCGTGTGCTCCCCCAGCCCCTTTCCCTGCCTCCCTCCCTGCTTAACCTCAGGCAGTGCTGAGAGAGGCTCCAGTCCCGCTTTATTAAGTTTACCTTGAGCACAAACCCCACAAGGTCATAAAAATGCAGAAAAGGCCATTTCTGTTCACCTCCCTCGTCCTTTGCTTTGCACTTTCGATCAGCCCAGCTGACTAATTTCCCTGTTTCTAACCCAATTTGCTGCTGGGCTCTCGTGCCAGAGGGGGATGTCTGTGGGACCAGCCAGCTCTGACCTCTACAGTGAGAGAGCCCCCAAACGGTACTTTTCTACCCAAACCAGCCCCTATTTTGGGGCAGATCTCAGGGCTGAGGCTGTTTCCCTGCCTCCAATAACCCTCCTCAAGGCAACAGGCTGATAGAAAAGAATCCTAGCAAGACTTTCTTCTTTTTATTTCTCTACAGTTTGCCCTTGTTGTGGAAAAAAAAAATAAAAATCTATATTTTAACCCTAATTGTCTCCCGGTGGTAATGATTAAGGCATGGCTGGGTGATTTGCATTCCAAATGCCACAGGGCTCTTGGTCCGGCCTGGATGAATCCCAGGCTCAGTGTCCAAAGCCCATTAAAAAAAAATAAATTAGTGTACACTTGTTTTTGATATGGTTTGTGAGAGCATCTCACTCCTCCAGCGGCCACCGGTTCCTGTTCCCCACTTGACAATCAAAGAGGGGCAAGGCAGAGATGCCCAGAGTTTTTATTTTTCCCCTGGGGCAAAATAAACCATCCTGGAGCTGCTTTCCCATCTCATCCTCTGTGTGGACATTGGGATGGTTCCCCCATCCACCCTTCCCCCAAAACCATCCCAGGCACAGCATAATAAAACCTCCCCAAGAGGGTGAAACCCCAAAAGAGATTCATTCCTTGGGGAATTTAAAAGTTATATTTGGAATTAAGCACAATAGAACCAAGATAATTACATAGCCAAAACACCTATATATAAAAATATTTCCTATGAAATCTGCACATTAAAAGAATTCCCACGAGAAATCACACAAAGCAGCAAAAATTGGAGAGTGGAAACAAGTTTGTAAATAATGAATATGTATTAAAAAAATGAAATACATTCAAGTTAGAAAGTCGAGTAGTTGCTAGGCTGGTAAATATCAGCCTATAAAGAGCAAATTGCAGTGGAGCCAGAGTTTATTTAGTCTTATGTGAGGTTTTGTAAAGGCTCAGTCCAACCCACTCTACAGCTCCATAAATGGAGTTTTCCATTATTGTTTTGCAGATTAAAAAACACAGGCTGCTAGTTGAGGAAGGACATTAACCTCCTTTTTTATTACTTTTTATAAAGTGATCTAACTGGGTTTATTATATTTTCAGATTTCAATGAAATGAGCAGTTTGACTGGGATTTACTCATTCCCTCTGAGGCACTCGGAACTTTGCAGTGTTGTTACAGGGTAGGAGACCCCAACACCAAGAAAAAAAGATTCAGAAGGAGTGTAGATCATATCTTTATCCATATTTGTTAAAAAAAAATTCAGGACCATGGCCCCACAAAGTGGTTGGAAAACCAACATGCACGTGGAAGACGACATGTGTGGAAGAAATTAAAGAGCAATGTAAATCCTGTTTAGAATCACCATTTGGAAAGGCAAGCTAAAAATTTTAAAACTGCTAAAAACCAAGGAGGACAAAGGAATACAAAATATGCACATATTTTTTAAATTGGACGAGTTTGGAGCTGTTTTATCAGGCCAAGGCTCCACGTCCCTCCTGCCTCCCCAACAGCCCCACCTGAGCCAGGGGGACGCACTTCCCAAAAGCTCTTTCCTTGCCAAAACCCTGCAGATCTGAGCAGAATCACCAAAGCAACAAGGAGCAGGACCCCCTCAGGCACAGCCAGACCTGAGAGGAGCCACCCAAGCGTGCCTAAGAAAGCCGAGGAGGAGCTTCCCTCCCTGTTCCTCATCAGAGCTGATTAGTGTGAACCGCTAACGAACAGTGGAATCCAGCAGCTGGATTCCACTCTGCCTTTTGCTGCAGTGGGAATGGTGATAGTTCAGCCACCCCCCACCACCACCAATCCTAACTGGGGAGAGGACAGGAAAAAAGCAGAGCCTCACCCAGAAAGAGGGAGGAGAGCAGTGGGGCGTGGGATCTGGGGAAGATTTTTCCCCTTCTGTCTGCTCTCCACACCTCCTGTGTGCCAAAGTCTGCCCAAGCCCTTAACCCCGCTCTATTTCACCCCAAAATACAGAGCCTTTGGGGCCACAGAGAATAAAGGGACGTGGTCGGGGGTATTGCCACAGCCCTGGTGTCTCATGAGGGGACAGAGAGCCAGGAGGTGAAGCACACAGGTCTGACCCCAGGGCTCTGAAATGACCTTGCTTTAATAAAAGCAAAGAGGTCTGAGCATCCAGAGCCCTGAAACAGGGAGGGAGTGAGGTGGGAAGAAGGTTCCACGGGGCCAGCACATACTCATTGATTGCACTTGAGATAAAATATTAGAGCTAGCATAGAAATGAATCACAGAATCACAGAGTGGCCTGTGTTGGAAGGGACCTTAAAGAACATCTCATTCCACCCCCTGTCATGGGCAGGGACACCTTCCACCAGCCCAGGTTGCTCCAAGCCCCGTCCAACCTGACCTTGGACACTTCCAGGGATGGGATATCCACAAAACATCCTTTAAAAAGAAATCCATTTAAACCAAAGCCGTTTTGAATGAGAAAAGTATTTCCCGTCCTCACCAAATGAATAAATATATTCTTGAACTTCTTCCACTGTGTTCAGATGATGCTTTAAAGAAATAAACCCAACCTTCTTTGTGAGAAGGGAACCCATTTCTGCAGTGTCTGTATTTCCAGATAGTTCTGGACTGGGAGCCTCTTTTGAGTGCAAATCTACATAAAGGTGTGTATTTTTGTGCCATCCCTGAACTAACATCAGGTCAGGCCTATTTGTAGGTTAATTCCACTCACTCCCAATCCATAATCTCTTAATGTATAGAGATCTTGGCATACTTTTAGTTTTCTGTCGCTGTTTTACAGCCTGTGATCACTTGAACTTGCAGTGCTTGGAAAGGAAAACTGATGATCGACTGCACCTTGTTCCTTAGATATTTCTATCCTGTGGAAGTTCTGGATGTGGATTTCAGTCGTCCCGTGGTGGCCAGCAGATCACTTACTTTTTTGGGTGTCTGGAACTCTCCAGCTGAGCCAGAAATCAATCTCTGAGCCACCAGAGGGTTTGTGAACCTCAATTAATGGGTGCACACAAACGTCCCCATTTCTGGAGCGACTCCTCGACCTAAAACTAAAGGAGGTCAAGATTTCTATTCTAACCAGTTCTTCTTTCTCCCCTCATTTCTCCCTGACGTGTCACCAGGTGTTTCCAGGCAGCTGGGAGTGTTCCCTTGGGATTAGATGTCCCGGGGTAGGATTGCAGGTGTCATGGAACAAAGTCTGAGATGTGGCAAGGGCGGGTATTTCATCAGGGCTTGTTTTTGTTGATAGCCAGGGCTGCTTTCAGCAGCAAGGCTGTGAACTCCAGTGCCTTCGTTTCAGGGACAGGAAGAAGTTGTAAACATGGAATTCCTTGGCTGCTGATCCTGGTGGTTGCAGGGCTTCAACTTTTGACCCAGGTGGTTGTTGCTCGTTGCAGACGTGGGTGAGGGTCGGTACCACCATCAGGAGGTGACTGAAATGCCTTTGTTTGGGATGAGCTGGCCCAATTCCCACCATCTCCTCGTCATCCTCCATGTCATCTCCTGGCCAGGCTCTTGTGTCTCCTCATGTCCCTGAGATTTGGGGTGAAACCCCTTTGCTTTTCTGATTTGGAGAAAGGTTCTTGTTGGACATGGTTTGGATTCGCCTCTGCTGACATCATTTTTGTGGGGGGCTTCCCTCCAAACAAACAGGTACCTGGTGGTGAAGCACAAACAGCAAATCTCCCCCAAAATTTAAACTGGATGAATAAAATGCCTGGACTGGGAGGCAGGTGGGCTTGGCAGGGACAGGGTGTGCAAGCACGGGAAGCTCCAAGTGGAACTGAAATCTTGGATTTCCAGCTGCTCCTCTATGGGATGATTACATTTGTAATACTTTTCTACTTTACTTTTTTACTTTATTTTAAGTGTTGGTAGTGCATTCAGGTTATTATTACCCAGTTCATCCTCAGATTTGTTGTGATTTTTTGGAGTGTCAGAAGGTCCTATAAAGCCAGATTGTAAATCAGAACTCCATACTACTGGGATTTTTGGATGTACATACATGAGTTTCTGCTTTTTTAGGGATCCAAGTGCAGAATTTTCAAAACTTAAATTTGTTTTTATTAAGTTCTGTGATTTGCCAGATATCCGTCGGTTGGAAACCTGTGGCTTGGGATAAAAAAGTACAAGAAATAAACCTTTTAAAGTAACTGGCTCCAATTTAGAATTAATGGTATTTTTGACTGTCTGATTGAAATATTGTTTTGACTTTTACTTCAGTCACCAAGATGTTGCTAAGTGAGATTATGAGGGGTTTTTTCAAGAAATAGAAGCGCAGAAAGTAGAGATCCTGGGTGATGTCTTACATATGCTCTTCCATTCTTACAGGAATGCTCAGTGTATATTGAAAAGTAGCTGTACACTAAATTTATCAGCTTTCAGAGGTGGAAGATTGACTCTGATTCTCAGTTTTGAATGGACATTTTACAGAAGAGTTACAAGTAATTTTCTGTGCAGTGTCAGGAGTTTATTTTGTTTTCATTTGTAAGGCCATTTTGATACTTTACCCTCTTACCAGAGGCACAGTAATTCACACAAAAAAGGGGAGTTTTCAGATATATCTCATCATTATACATACATAATTGCATAATTTCATATATAGCATCATTATTGTCTGTTAGTGCTTTAGCAGCACTGGAGGAAAACACCAGTGGCCTGTCAGTGGATATTTCACTGCATGACTTTTAAAGTCATCCTAATGATCCCATATACAGCCTTTCTCATGTGTAGCTGTTTGAGTAGTATTTTGACTTCGTTATTGAATGTATTTGTCTATAATCAGCGTCAAATGATGTTTGATTTCAGCCCATGCAGTCCTGTTACCCTGGCAGGGCTGAGTCAATGATCCAGGAGAGCTTTCAATGTTTTATTTCTTTCTTGGCACAGTGATTTTTAAGAAAGCCAAATTGATGATCTTAGTTCATCTCTGCTGTTTTCTACTGCTTATACTTTCTTGCAGGGCTTTGCTTGTAAAGGAAATGGGGATTTCCCTCCCTTGGTCAGCTGCTTGACTGTTTAACACCTTCCTTCTAAATTTACTCTTTACCAGTAATTCTGCTTTGAGATTGCCGCTGCTGTTTGCTTGCAGGGAGGGCAGGGAATCCCAGAATCATCGAGGTTGGAAGGCAGCTTCAGGATCATCCAGTCCCACCAGAATCCCCCCTAATCCATGTCCCAAAAAAGGAGCTGCTGAGATTGGGCACTGCCTCTGCTTCTCTTCTGGCACAGTCAGTCAGAAAGTTGCCGTGAGCAGCACTGAGAGGCACAACTTGGGTGTTTTTCTGCCTTTTGTGGAATCCACACATAAAATTCCTATGTTTGGAAATAACCCCTGTCAAATTCTGATTGACAGGAGGTGTGAGAAAAGGATTAGAGTCACAGAGTGGTTTGGGTTGGAAAGCACCTTAAAGCTCATCCAGTCCCACCCCCTGCCATGGGCAGGGACACCTTCCACCAGCTCAGGTTGCTCCAAGCCCCGTCCAACCTGGCCTTGGACACTTCCAGGGATCCAGGGGCAGCCACAGCTTCTCTGGG